>CM047516.1:26913175-26963175 GCA_026122265.1 Ammodytes dubius
TCTCACTGTCTAACCCTACATTTCTCTTACTGTGACATCCGAAATTACCACATTCATAGTTGCACTGAGTGAACCATGGGGCTCATTTTCTGGTACTTAGTTTCATAACATCTATTAACGGAAGCTGTTGCTACCTGCAGGAAAATGTAAGAATGAGATAACACGCTTTTCATTGATGGAAAAAAAAAAGGTGTTACGTGTGTAGTTTTATAACTCCATTCACAACGTATCCTGGTCTTATCTGGGCCGGAGCAGACTAGCACTTTAACCCCAAACTGTCTGTACATCACAGGAGTGCACGTATATGGGATATATTTAACTATTTATGGCTTACTCTGTCCTCTATATTTCTACTCCAATAAGCACAAACAAACAACCGTTATCAAAAATTGTCTACCTGAGCGGAAATCATTAAGACGTCACTGTCGTTTTTTTTTTTTTTTTTTTTTACAGCGTCACGTTGTAGATAATTCACTGATGAATCACACTTGACCATGGGAACATTAAAGTCTATCTAATCCATAAACATTATATAGTCGTTAATAGATTGTGTTATCGTACTGTGTGAGTTGACAAGCAAAACAGCTGTTTCAATTACAAGACTACAGTTCATTTGGACTCAGAAAAGCCTGATTTAAAAAAAAGTATATATTTCTATTAACCTTTATTTTTCCAGGAATTTTCTCAAAATCTCTTTTTCAAGAGAGTCCTGGCCAAGAAGGCAGCAGCATAAAAACATAAAAGATTCACATTAAAAAACTAAATTTCACACGCAAAACAAGACACAAAACACAAATGTAAAATGTAAACACTGTTAAAGGCCTACATCACTGGTGGAAATATGAAGGTGTATTGAACTCTGAGATCCTATGTAGTATAAATGTGCAAAGATTTTAGAAATTGGTTCATCCTAGCCTGAGAAAAGGCAGAAAGAGTGTTTTATGGTCTCACTGTCTAACCCTACATTTTCTTTACTGTGATGGTCAGGAATAACAATACAGCTGGGCCAAGGGAAGACTGAGGGAAGACTGAGGAAAGAAAAACCTCATTCATTATATTATAATAGTTATTTTATAATGATAGAACGCCGGTTTCGTATGGGTGAAGTATTCCTTTAAGGCGTAACCGTTCAAATACCAGATTAAGGCGAGAGACAATGCTGGCAAAAATAGTTTTTTCAAAGCACTGGTCAATTTGGAGATTGTTTGGCTTATGTTGCTTATGTCGTCTTTCATATCAGTATGAATAAAAGGTCCAACATGTAGCCTACATGTATGTGTTTATTTGAACTAAACCTTTTCTGTTTGCGTTTGAATATTTCTCCTATTCAATCATCTTTAACGGACATTATCTCAAACTTTTTTTCAATACTCTGAAACAAATATCTCGACTTCTAATAAGCACTTACATCAACTAAACTTTCCATAATCATTCCTAGCACTATTCTGAAGTTATTACAGAAGGATTGTTATATCTTGTGAATGTCTGATTAATAGTTTGTCTACAAAGACTTAGTCTATTAAGTCCCTAGAGTTAGGACTAAACAAGGAGAAGCAGCTATTACTGTAGTTATTATGCACCAAAAATCTGGAACAGACTCCCAGAGAACTTGAGGTCTGCTGCAACTCTCAGTTCTTTTAAATCGAGTCTGAAGACTTTTGTTTCCATTTTAACCTGCAATTTTTATTTTATTTGCTTTTAAATGTTTTATAATGTGTTTTATGTATTCTAATCGTGCCCTGTAAAGCACTTTGAGTGGCCTTGTGTCTGAATTGTGCTATATAAATAAACTGCCTTGCCTTAAAAAAAATGCCGAAAAACTATTGTTTTAATGTAAGTACCGGTATCAAGTACCGGTATCAACTGGCAAAGTTTCATGATGATATCTATAAGTTAAAAATTAAATCAAATTCAATTGTGACAGTGTCTCAACTTAAATAAATACATTGAAACACATGCAGTGAGTGTTTTTTCTTCTTGTACACAGCTCACCAGATGCCCCAGGTTAAAAACATGAGTAATCATTTACCTAGAAAAGTATCGGAAGTATTCAGAAGCATGTGACTGTTAGCCCGGTCAAGCACAGTGACTGCCAGACCACAGCACCCAGTCAGCTGACTTACAGTGTGTGTGTGTGTGTGTGTGTGTGTGTGAGAGAGTGTGTGTGTCTGTGTGTGAGTGAGTGTGTGTGTGTGTGAGTGGTGGTGAATGTGTGTGTGAGAGTGGTGAGTGAGTGAGTGAGAGAGTGAGTCTGTGAGTGAGTGTGTGAGTGAGTGAGTGTGTGTGTGTGTGAGAGTGTGTGTTTGAAAGAGTGTGGTGATGTGTGTTGTGAGAATGTGCGTGTGTGTTTGTGAGATGGTGAGTGTGCGCGAGTGAGTGTGTCTGTCAGTGAGTTAGTGTGTGTCTGTGTGTGTGTGTGTGTCTGAGTGCGCGTGTGTGTATGACTGTGTGTGTGGTGTGTAGATAAAATGATGAAATCCAGGCGGACTGCAGGCAGTGAAGCATAAAGGAGCGTTTATTGTACCCAGTACAGATTATCATGGACTCAGCAGTGTTAAGAAACACATTGTGAGGGGCGGGGACTCAAGCCTATACAAGTGCAGACAACCAACCAACCCATCTCATGATATAATGTGTGTCCTCACTCTAGCCTTTTTGCTGGAACTCTGGCCTTCACACAAACACACACACACACACACACACTCACATACACACTTTATCGCACGCATACAGTCTCGTACACACACAAACATATGCTCACTCTCTCCCTCTCCCTCACACACACACACACACAGACACACACAACACTCATAAACAGTTGTTCGTGGAAACACACACACACACTAACATCATCTTCTCAGCCATTCTCCAGCCCATATACAGAGAGGCCTCTTAAAGAAAACAGTCTGCAGTAGTAGCATTATTATCAGAGGGTTCGAGATTGAGAGTTTTTTTTTTAAAAAGGTACATTTGTCTATTAGAGAGAGCCAGAACTATAATACAGCTTATACATTAAAATCAAAAAAACAAATGCAGCCTTATAGCAAAAATATATACTTTATATATACGTTTGTCGTTGCCCCACGTTTTCAGAAAACATAGATAAATGAAAACAAAAAAAAACAATGCAGAGAATATATCACAAATATCTTCTTTGTCCAAGAGACAGTAAAAGCGATATGTTAGTGGACACAAAGTATCGACTGGATTACACCATGCAAAGAAAGCCTGTCTGTTGAACCGCTCGGTAAAATCGGCACAAAATGTGTCCAAAATGTCGTCCAAACAAAAAAAATAAATGTCACCCCATTTTCTGTTGTTACTTTTGCATGCAACACGTCCTGATTGCGCCTGCCATACTGGTGCATCAGAGGGACTATAGCCAAGGAAACATGTAGGGGGCAGCCAGACAGAAATACAACTAAACAAAATACTGGGAGCAATGGTTATGTTTATGTTACTATTTATCATACATAAGAAAAAACTTCTTACATTTTTTTTTATGAATGATTTTAAACAACGTCTTGGAGGGGGAAAAAAAATATGTACTTTGCGTTTTTATACATGTATCCCTTTTGAAAATGGAGTAAGATAGGAGTGTTACGGTAACTTAAACATTTCTATAAAGTTGAGGACCCAGTTTTGATGGATAGATATTGGAGGAGTGTGTGTACTGTATAAAGACTGTGGGTGTGCAGTCGCTAAAAAGGGAAGCGGATACAATCTCTTAACACGGGCAGAAGGATGTTTAAAGAACATGACATTAATACAAGGGAGCAGCCCGACCAACCAACTAGCCTGAAATACAGAAGACGCCCCCAGAAACCTGAGAGTCTCGGGTCACTAAAAATGTCTCAATGCAAATGTAATTGAACAGCTGGCATATTTATTTAAACAGGAAAAAAAACAAATGTAGTAGTTCTATCTACAGAAAAAAAAACTAAATTGATTTGTGATTTGTGTGTGTGTGTTAACTTTTTGACAATCCGTTTTTTTTATGCAAATTAAAGCCCTTTCACGGATCAAATGCAGTAGTGGTGACATGAAAATGTTTGGAGCATAGGGGCAGGGCTTGGCGGGGAGGGGAGGGGGGCGACCCAAAAAAAGGCAACTATAGAATAGTGCTGCATTTAGAATACCTCATTAGATTTTTTTAATATATATTTTTTTTAACTGTTGTTTATAAGATTTTTTTTAACGAAAAAAGCGAAAAGATTGTCACAAAAAAATCAGAATGTAACAACTCTTGCAGTCTTGTACAAAGAGAAGAGTGGGCGTGTCTTATCAGTTCATTTTAAACTTGGCGTGGTCACATGGCTTCACTTTTGTTTTGGTCTCCACAGCAACAACAACAACAGTAGCTCCTTGACAACCGTACTTTAGGGAAGCGTTGTAAAAGTAGGCGGAGCTACCGTGTCCAGTTCAACGTCACTGGTTTTCAAAACCATTTCTCTTCTCTCTCTCATATTCGATGTTGCAGCAGAAGAGGCAGGCTATTTCTTTAACCCTCGTTCATTCTTAGCTTAGCTTTAGCTTTCTCAGAGTCTTTGAAAGGGTTTTCCAGTGAGCCAAAAAAGATGGGAAACCATTTTGGAGCATAGCGCGTGGATTCGTTTCCGTCCTAGCATATTATCTCAGCACGTTTTCCAGCTCTCGGTATTTCATTTAAAAAAATGGAGTGGGTGTGCGCCGTTAAGAGACTTTTTAGGAGTGTTTTTTTCGTGGCGTTTACATGTAGTTGTAGTCGTTAGCTTGCGATTTAGCTAGTAGCCGTAGCCGTCCGGGAAGGGCAAGCCAGTCACACATTGCTCCCCGGTGTCCAGCAGGTATGGGGCGGCGTCTTCGTAGTGAGTGAGGGGCACTGTGTCTTCCTCCAGGCCGGGGAGACTGTCGGGGTCTACTTTCAGGTTGGGACGCTGGTTGTCAGGGAAAGCCATGGAGAAGAGAGCTTCGGGGTCGCACACAAACTTGTACACGTACCTCTCACCGGCAACCTGAGAACGGGACAAGAAATAAGACATGTTATAAGCTACTGTTTTTGTGTGTTTTTTTTTTGGTTTTTATTACTTTTTGCATTTGATTTATTATACTATATTTGCGTAGGCCTGAAGATGAGACAGAAATTAGATATATGTTAATCTATTGTTTGGGGAAGGTTTTACAGTTTTTAATATACATATTTGATTACTTTTCGCATTTGATTTATTATACTATATTTGCTTAGGCCTTATTAGTTTTAGCTTAGATGTATTACTGGACATAGGTTTTGTTTTATTTTCATTGTTTAGCACTTTAGAACAGTGTTAAAAGAAAAGAAAGGTGCTATCGAATTTTAAATGTAATTATTTAACTCAGACATGAACCCGATTCCAGGACATTAAATTGACTGATCCACAATATATTTTTATACAATTTCAGTTTTCAGATTAAAGTGCCCTGAGGGAACTTTCAGTTTTTGATGTCATCAGTCATTTCCTATGATTCTAATCAGATATATTCACTGTTTTTTTTTTTTTTTTTTTTTAACCTTTATTTATACAGGTATATCCATTGAGTCCGAAGACTCTTTTGCAAGGGAGACCTGTTCCCATTTACACGTTACCATTCACACACAATTCATACACCGATAGCAGGCTAAACTATCGACATTCACACGAGGCAAGGTGGGTGAAGTGTCTTGCCCAAGGACACAACAACTATGACACAGGTGGCAGGGCGGGGATCGAACCTCCAACCCTTTGATCATCAGCCGACCCGCTCTACCAATTGAGCCACAGTCGCCCCATGTTTAAACCCCCATGTAGCACCAATGGTAAGAGATTAATTGTCCATAGAGAGAATGAAAAGTGGAACGTGCCTTTACCTTCTGCATGATGCCCTTCTCGTAGTAGTAGCGCAGAGAGCGACTCAGCTTGTCGTAGTTCATGGCCGGGCGGTTCTTCTGCATGCCCCATCGCCGAGCAACCTGGGACACAAAAGACAGACAGAAATGTATTAGCCAAGTGCAATAGTGGAGAATGTTGCTTCTGCTGCAACTCTCAGTTCTTTTAAATCGAGTCTGAAGACTTTTTTGTTTCATTTAACTGCAATTTTCATTTATTTGCTTCTTTTAAATTCGAGTTTAATTTTTTATTATTATTTGCTTCTTTTATTCGCTTTTAAATGTTTTCTAATGTGTTTTATGTATTTAATCTGCCCTGTAAAGCACTTTGAGTGGCCTTGTGTTTGAATTGTGCTATATAAATAAACTTGCCTTGCCTTCAAAATCAGTGAAAATCTTCTTTTGCTCCACTACCTGTCTGTACCCTTTTTTTTTTTTTTTTTTTTTTACATACCAGTTTACAAAGCCTAGGATGTATTTTATTTTTAACACCAGATTTTCATTGAATGCGTTCTCCAGAATCGCTGACTCCACCTTTAATCTTACATACTGTACACGGTTGACCTCTTTTTTATTTTTGTATTATTTTATGTTGTGTCTATTTTATCTGTGCATGGGAACATGTCCTTGGGTGACTTGAAAGACATTCACAAGTAAAATATATCATTATAAATCAACACTATACTAGATTGCAAACTCGTATTTCCAATAGATATGAACACAACAGCTTGATTTATTATACTATATTTGCGTAGGCCTTATTAGTTTTAGCTTAGTTGTATTACTGGACATAGGTTTTGTTTTATTTTCATTGTTTAGCACTTTAGAACAGTGTTAAAAGAAAAGAAAGGTGCTAAAGGTCATAATAGCAGGAATACAAACAAAGATGGCGGTGTGTCTGTGCACTACTGACCTCCTCTGGCTCAATGAGTTTGAACTCCATTCCCCGTCCGGTCCAGGCGATGAAGTGTCCGTTGGCCGGGTCGTCCAGGAGCGTAACCAGGAACTGCCAGAGCTGCAGGGAGCCGCGGCGCTGGTAGGGGGGGCCGTCCCGGTACACTGACGGCTCCTGCTTCACTTTACCTGAGAGGGGGGGAGGAGAGAAAAAATTGGATAAAGAAAATTAGTAAAGATTAATTTTTTGTCTTTGAAAACAAAATTTTCTTTTGATTGAGAAAATAAGTTAGATTTAGTTATTTTTTTAATCACATAGATACACAACATTACATACATAACATAAAAAGTAAAAAACAAAAAAGGTTCATCTTAATTTATTCATTATCATTGTTTATAGGCTACTCCATAAAAGGTAAAGATGAAAGGCAAGATGGAATAATTGTCTAAAAAAATTCAAAACAGACTGAAAAATCTCTTGAGTGAGAAAAAAGTCAAGTTTAGTTAGGTTTAGTTAAGCCAAAGCTGGCACAGCTGAGAGAGGGGGGGAGGGTTAAAAATTAGTAAAGTTTTTTTTTCACGATATATTTATTGACATTTTGTCTTTTTTATAACAAATACAAACAAATTAGTAAAGTTTAGTTTATTTGGATTACATAGATACACACAAGATACAAATATTTAAAATGTAAATATAATTTTTTATACTCAAATACTGACCATAAAAGGTGTAGGTAAAGATGAAAGGTAAGATGGAATATTTGTCTTTGAAAACAAATTTTTTCATTCAAGAGAAGACTGCACAGCTGGTACAATATATGATTACTATAGTCATATCATTTACCAATTTTTTTCCCAAAATAAAATAAAACTAAAATCGGTCTCATAGGAGAGAGTGTAGAGGCAAATCAAAAGTGTCAGTTGGTGTTGAACTCGCCATGGTTACAGTGTGGTGAGACATTCCGTCCAGATGGTGACTGGGATTTGGACTCAGTTTGTACCATGAGAAAAAGACTTGGCTTCAGGAAAATTCCCACACTCTTTTGGGCTTAGAACATCTAGTACTTTTTGAACTGAGGGCTGTCTCTTGACTAGGAATTTACAGTACATGGTTAAATCTGATCATTCATTGTCTTACCTCTACCTACAGTGGAAATTTATTTTTTTTTGCTTATATGCAACATTGGCTTCAAGTTTAGAACATCTAGTGCTTTTTGAACTAGGTTTGTCTCTGACTAGGTTTATTAATTTACAGTTACCGGTAATAGCTAAATGTGATTGGTTATAGTTAAAGTCTTACCTATAGGCCAAGTCGAATCATTTTATTTTATTTATTTTTTGCTTATTGATCCATATGCAACATTGGCTTCAAGTTTAGAACATCTAGTACTTTTTAAAGTAGGGGCTGTGTCTGACTAGGAATGTATAGTTAATAGCTAAAATACGATTGGTTATAGTTGAAGTCTTACCTATAGTCTAATCGTTTTTTTTTCTTATCGATTGATATTCTCAAATGAGACATTGGCTTGATATTTTTTCCACACCAAACAAATGCGCTGAAACACCCACTTACAGTTTGTCTCCTTGACTTTCTAGATCTATCTATCTATCTATCTATCTCACACTTTATTTTATTGCGTATTAGTCTACCATTATTTTGAAAAGTTTAAATAAAAAAAGTTTATTCAATCTCACCTTCTAGTCTCTCGGGGACCACACAGGTGTCGTCAAAGTACATCTGAGTTTCTCTGTCGAAGGAGAAGCCTGGAATGGAAAAAAAGGAAGAAAGAAAAGCTACGTTAATTCAAATGAAAAAATATATCTTCTTCTTAACCTTTATTTATAAGGTATATCCATTGAGACGAAGACTCTTTTGCAAGGAGACCTGTTTTCCTTTCCACGTTACCATTCCACACACATTCATTACACCGATAGCAGGCTAACTATCGACATTCACATATACATAAATAATCTATGTAGGATATTATAAATGTGAACTATAACTTATTAGATGATAAACTAGTTTTGTTCCTACATTTAAGAAATAATATATAATAATGGAGCAGTTACAAAAATGTTTATTGTTAGTTTCAAATGTAGTTAGAAAACTATTTAGAAAAAAAATCTGAGCCACCCAACATCGCCTTTTTAAAGAATTTTCAGACTTTACTTTTTTTTTTAATAAATCAGAAACAACCAAGAAAACTGCAATCGTGCATCTTCATTAACTTTTTTTCCTGCTAGATTATTCTTTCCTTTAACTAACCGCAGCAGATGGAGAGAGGAGCGTGGGAAAGGGTCTTTTGTTCCAGCTCGGAGGGGCCAGAGACCAAGTTCAACACAGACGTCCAAAGTGCAAAGCAAAGCGATATAACCCGGGCACCGTCCCAAGAGAGGACGCCTGTATTGTGTGGAGCGTCTGCCAGCTGCTGATGCAAGATATGCTCAGTGTTGTGTGTGTGTGTGTGTGTGTGTGTGTGTGTGTGTGTGTGTGTGTGTGTGTGGCCGCGACACTGGACTCATTGATAGATTCACTTCCCCTTGGGCTGAGATTTCAATGCCACTGACGCTATTGTAACACCCAGCTATCTATCTATCGATCGATCGAGCTATCTATCTATCTATCTATCTATCTATCTATCTATCTATCTATCTATCTATCTATCTATCTATCTATCTATCTATCTATCTATCTATCTATCTATCTATCTATCCATCTATCCATCCGACCCCTCTCCAAGTATTTTTTTTCTTTTAAAAGTGAAATGAAAAAAAACTTAAGAATTTGCGAGGAAGTTCAAAACTCTGCCTGTGAAATTCAATACTCTTAAGGCCTTATTTTAAGATTAAATTCAATACTTGTTTAATGCATTTAAAACCCAGCAGGCTACTGTTTTAGCAGCTGCATAAGTCCCCAGGTTTAGGGACACTAATTGAAATAAATCAGGGATAAAAAAAGCTGATAATAAAGTGTGCTTACTTTCATGGTTATTTTGGTAGAAGCTCCCCGCTCTCCCGAACGTTGACTGACAGTTAGGCACTTCTGTAAACAAAAGAAGATAGATAGAAGGAGGGGTTTTAATTTTAGACCAGAGAGATATACCAACACTGTCATATCACATATGTAATGCATCAAAAGTCCACCTCACAGCTGACAGATATATTTGGATCTCTGCCACTGTGTATAACGACACATAAGCCTTGATACTTATCCAGCTCATGCTATAGAAGAAGTGTGATGGACATATAGAGTGTGGGCTTTAAAGGACAAAATGCATTGGTGCTATACACTAGTCTGGCTAAATGATAAATATGTTTATTTGTGTGTGAGATTGAGGGGAAAAAAATGTATAAAATCTGAACTTTGAATCAATAAATTATGGTCTCAAATCGAAACACTAGCCTCTTGAACAAAATTGTAAAATAACTCCATGCATTTGAAGCTACAACAGCTGGGCTAATAAAAAATGGCACACACACACACAGTCACACATACAGAGTCACACACACACACACACACACAGATCGAGCACAGATCGGAGTACAGCACACAACACACAGTAGCCATTGCATGTCCACCAAGCCCATAAAATAAGATTAGCACCATGGCTGCTGTTTTAAATCTCAATGACAATCAAGTTACACCAGAGACCCCCCCCCCCACCCCCACCCCGAGGGGTCAAGGCCTGTCTTCCGCTGGCAGAGTGTCTGCACTGTGTTGCAAGCATCCCACACACAACACACAACCACCCCCCCCCCCCCCCCCCAGCCATTATTCTGTTTCCTGTCGACTGATAAGACCTAGAGATCAATCTTGAGCAAGTGTTTCCTCAAGTCTCTGTCTCCTCTTGTCTTCACTCTATGAACCAGTCCGTGTGTGTGAACTCAGTGTTTCTGTGCCAGTAGAGAAACTAGGGTTGGCAAGTGTCCAATTTTTGATCCCTTTTAACCTTCCCCAAATTCTACCCCGGTACACGGTATTATAGTTGGTTGATTATACCTATTTCTACTGCAACTGTAGCCTATTTGTTTCAGTTTACACACACACACACACAACGCACACGCACACGCACACGCACACACACGCCTACATAAACCTACATAAACGGCTTGGTCATTGTCTGTAAAGCCATGCACCCACGCAGGGTTAACAATATGTTCCACGACGGTATGACAGACATGCACTTCCTGGATCCATGTAAGGACGCTCTGACGTGGGTATTTAAAAGGCCATAAGGGGCTAAGAGGATTTGTCATTACATCAGTGACCAGGCCAGCCGGTACCCCCACCCCACCCCCCCTCCCCAGGCAGAAAGGGAGTGAGAGTATGTATACCAGTGAGCGAGAGAAAAAGATTAAAACTATTTTTTTTTCTCGTATAGTTTCAGGAAAAGCGGACGTAAATGCTTCAGAGTACGGGGCCAGCAGCTGTGTGTGTGTGGGCGTAGGGATCAAACAATGCTGACGTGCGCTGGCCCTGTTTACTTAATGCCATGTGAGTAAACACATGGCACAAGGCCTTTTCTTTTTTTTTGTAGAGGACTGGAACACATTTGGTCCCTTTGAGTTTCCGGTCAAATTTATATCCGGTTTCAAGATATGAAAATGACAAATTTTCAAAACTACCATTATTTGATATATATATATATTTTTTTTAAATATATAAGCCCTCCCTCAAATACTGTTACCATAAAGGTTTATTTTGGGTACGGTCAGCATATTCTATATGTTGTTGAAAAAATAAAAGAGATTGTTTTAAGCCAAAAAATTATTGTTGTTTATTCTTACCTAGACATTTCAAAATAACACATTTGAGAGCTGTAACTGCAATACAGTGATATATTGGAGTTGTGGTATGTTTTTGCTTAAGGTTATTATCATACATTAGACTATACATACGGGCCCAATGCCTGCTGTAAAAACAAGTAGTGAATTCTCCAGTCCTTGCCGAGTGTTGGGTCACTACTAAGTCGTATGACGGCATTGGCCCAGATTGGTTCCAGGTTCTTGGTAGAGGCTCAAGTGAAGACATTCTCTCCACCTGGCTGGATCTGGCTGGATGACCTAGTTCCTTTTTGCCCTTGGAGGCTTAAGGCTTCGGCTAAAAGACCCACTTTTACTTTACTGTTGTCACTCCAGAGGAATGAGGCAGATTAAGCTGTGGTGTGTGTGTGTGTGTGTGTGTGTGTGTGTGTGTGTGTGTGTGTGTGTGTGTGTGTGTGTGTGTGTGTGTGTGTGGTGTGTTAAAACTCACATACATGTGTCAGGGCCAAGTGCAAACATGGCAAGAGAACATTCCTCACCTTCTACTCGCTCTACTCTAAGACCCTTAAACTGAATAAAGGCATTTACATATAGACAGACAGACAGACAGACAGACAGACAGACAGACAGACAGACAGACAGACAGACAGACAGACAGACAGACAGAAGACAGATAGATAGCTAGACAGATAGACAGATAGACCGATAGATAAATAGATAGACAGATAGATGCATATCTACAACTCAGATATGCAGGAAATCTTGAGTTGTAACAGACTCTTCTAAACTTATCCTACAAAACACACACCCTCTCTGTGCCCCCTTCTACTCACCAGAATCGAAGCAGAAGTCGCGGGGTTCTTGCTTGATGGCCATTGGATGGAAGCCGGCCTGACGCGGCGGGCCCTGGGGCTGCACAGGGGGGCCCATGGTGGGGACGCCCTGCTCCGTGTAGCGCGGGTCAATCAGCTCCTGTTTGAAGCCCTGTGGGGGGACCGCTACCAGGGGCTCCGACATCTGGCGGTGGTAGGGGGGCCGGCTGTCACGTTGTTGCAGACTGTTGTTGTTGCTGCTGTTGTTGGAGGTTGGGGCATGAACTGCTGCTGGCGCCTTGACTCTCTGAAGGGGGGAAAGGTAAACATGGCTCTGACATCTGCCTTTGGAACCTGGAGATGAAGAGGAATAATGTGGGTTAGGTGTTTTAAAAGGTACTAAAAAAGATGCTAACATAAGCTCACAAGGACATTTAAGTGACTACGAGTTGAATAACTTTTAGTTTTGGTTGGGTCTAGTAGGCCTACCCGCTTTGGACAAAGGTGGAAGTGTTTTTATCGTTTTGACTGAGTTGGCGGGGATTCAGACCGAGAAGGCATTAATAATAACTATATAAAAAATGCATTATTTTTCACTGATGGTGTTATTTGCTGTTACAGGTCATTTATAATCACCAGAGAAAAAAATCAGACCGTTTCATAAAATTGTAGTAATAATAATTGTAAGTTCCTTCTAGTCTGTAGTAATAATAATAAATAATGTTTGGATTTATATAGCGCTTTCAAGCACTCAAGACGTTTAAGGTTCCAGGTTCCATTCATTCACACTGTGGTGTAAACTACCATAGTAACCACAGCTACCCTGGGCAGACTGACGAAGCGTAGTAGTGTTTCACCTGTGCTCCTGTGTGAAGTTGTTGGCATCCTGGTTGAGGGGAGCACAGGGCACAGCGAAGGCCGGGCTGTGGCTGTGGACTGGGAGCTGCTGCTGCTGGTTGGGGGATCCTACGCTGGCTGTGATTGGCTGCTGTACGTGCACCTGACGCGGCGCTGCGTTCCTATTGGCTACATGAGGGTGAGGGGGCGGGCTCTGCTCACTCAGCGGGTGCGTTCGCGCGGTTGCTGCTGCCGGGGCCAGCAGGGAGAGACGGGCGTGGGGGCGGAGTTAATGGCTTGAACCCTGGACTGGGCTTCCTGTCACAGGCACTGGAGGGGGGATGAAGAGAGAAGGGGCAGAAATGGTCAGAAACAAATCTTAAAGGACACTAAAGACTACTTCACCGTTGGAATATGAGTGTATTGAACTCGGAATCCTATCAGTATAAATGTGCAAAAAAAAATGTATTATTGTTATTTAAATGATAGAACGCTGGTTCCGTATGGGTAAGTATTCCTTAACCCAAACTGAACGGGGTCTATCATTATGAAATCACTATTATAAATAATCAATGAGGTTTTTCTTCTTCCCTCATCTTCCTTGGCCCAACTTTCCTGTTACTCCTAAACACATTTATACTACATAGGAGTATCTAGAGATCTAGTAGGGCTGTGCTAAAAAATATTGTTGAAATTGAATTAAAGTTTTGGAATTCAATTGCTTTAACTTAATTTTTTCTGCAGAATTATCAATATAATGTGATGCATCAAGACTATACCCATATCGCACACAGCAACTTTGGATTTGAGCTCTGTTGAACTTTGTGTGTAAAATAACAATATATTACAATATGCATCGTATCGCTATAAAATATATCGCTGCCCATATATCGTGATTCATATCATATTGTGAAGTCCTTATCTATGTACAGTAAATTCGATATTCTTATTTTTAAATGTGTAACCCTATGAAGACTACATGTGCTTACAACCAATGTGGTTCCTGTGGTTATATATCATATTGTATGAAATGTAAAGCCCACTGAGACAAATGGATTTGTGATTTGGGCTATACAAATAAAACTGATTTGATTTGATTTCCTAACCATCAACAGAAATACCCAGCCCTGCTTATCTAGTGTCTGCTGTCCTGTTCTAACTAAACGTGATTAGGCTGCACAGTGCTACAGACAGACATACCTGTAGCTGTAAAGGCACTTCTCTCCGTAGGGCATGGGACTCCGGTCCTGGCGACAGGGGAAAGCTCTTTGGAGGGAGTCAGCTCACGTTTGATCTTGGCCGGTGGCGGGCCATGGAACATCACTACACAGACAATACACAGCAGCACAGCATTAGATCAACTCACAAGATATGTCAGCTAATTGAAAAACATGAAAAACAGAAGTGCAGCAGCGGTTATCTTCAATCACATTTGGGAACTGGATGGATAAAATGGATGTATGGACAATGTCTCTCTCTCTGTGTGTATATTCCCTCTCGACTGTCAAAACCACTTAGAAGTCATTTATCATTCAGCCCTAATGACGGCTTGGAAAACAACAATCTGTCCACCACCACCGCTAGCTAGGTAGCATGATGACACAAACTGAACACACACACACACATCCACTCACACACACACGAATAAGCTATCAAACTTCTCATCTCGATTCCCATTAGGGCCGGGCCAATATACCCAATACCCGTGAATCAGTGTGGCTGTAATCTAATGGCCGATGAATGATTTTATTCTCCCGTGCTGCTGTAACCATTAGACACCATATAGCTGCAGCAGCCTTCTCTCTCTGTGTGTGTGTGTGTGTGTGTGTGTGTGTGTGTGTGTGTGTGTTATCTCGGCTGGCGTATCCGGGGGCGCCACATAATAGCCCAAGAGAAACTAGATCCCCGGGCGGGAACAGGGGAGCGCCAGCCAAATACAATCACCCCTGGGTGCTGATGGGCCCGGGCTGAGCTAACAACAGGCACGTGAGCTGCTAGTGTGCAAACTAATGAACATGACATGATCGCAAGAAATAATGGTAAAGTAGATTGATTATAAAGTGTCTTTTTCTACTTTGCAACAATCGGACAGTGCTCCCCCCACTATAGACAAAAGTTACAGTATTAGGGAGAAGTGAACTCTGTAATTAAACTAAGTAGTTAAAAACCTACTTCAATGGTGGGAATATGAAGGTGTATTGACCTCTGAGATCCTATGTAGTATAAATGTGCAAACATTTTAGAAATCGGTTCATCCTAACCTGAGAAAAGGCAGAACGAGTGTTTTATGGTTGGTTCCGTATGGGTGAAGTATTCCTTTAAACAACATTTGGCAGTAGTTTGCTGGTAGTTGAATACAGTCATATTTGCATAGTGATTTGAGTAGTTCAATTACTTTTTTGCACTTTTTGCACTTCTGAAAATACAAACATTTTGGTCAATATAAAAGGCATTGGTAGATTGCTGAGCTATTCTTTTAAATAATTAACAAAGCCAACACTGTAGACATAGTTAAGGAGTGGGTCAGTTAAACGGTGTATAATCCAAGTGAATTTCTACTGACTCAAACTCTAGCAAAAAAAAAAAAATCTTGTGTTGGTGAATAGGCAACTTGTGAGAGAGAAAGGCTCTGCAGCCTAGCAACAGAGGCAAGTACTGCCAAACTCACTTCTCCGTTCCTCACACACACACACACACACAACACACACACACACACACACGCCACACACACACACACAGCGTTCTCAGTACAAGGTCAAGGACTACACCACAGAGCCTCTTTGCAGTGAGTGAGCTGACTACGTACAGTATGAACCAACAAATTCACACAACCTTGAATGGAGCCTCCTCTCTCTCTCTCTCTATATGAAAGTACATACGGTGCATTTATATACCATCTATGGGTGCATGTCAATCCTTCAACCGCAATAATACGTTGCATCACTGGAAGCTAGTGGTCAGTTTGCACATTATGATTTCCCAAGATTTAAAACGCAGCCCTGACAAAAAACAACCACACCCAGTCTCCACCATCCTACGCATCAGACCAAAACATAAACTCTGAAAGACAGTTGTGTGTGTGTGTGTGTGTGTGTGTGTGTGTGTGTGTGGAGGGAGGAGGGGGGGTTATAAAACGCTCCATTGGGCATAATTCAAACAATCCCCTCTCGTCTGGAGCCCGAAGGCAATGTACAGACAGCCTTACAGAGCAGTTTGAGTAAGACCGATAGTTTTTTTTTTTTAGGATATTCGAGTTCTGGTAGAGATTGTAACAGGCATTTCACTCCAACTTGAAGCTGCCCCCCCACCCCGCTCTCCACACACACACACACACACACACACACACACACACACCTACCTCCTATCCACTGGAATCTAGCCCAGTTCAGCAGCAGGGCCCGAGTGCGGGAACGTGTGAAATCAGATTAGTAGCTTTGGCTCATGTGATGCCCCGTGCCAATGGGCTGATTTAACTCAAAATGGAGGCAGAGCAGAGGAAGGGGCAGAGCTTTCCCAGAGCGATGTGGGTTTTTAAAAAGAGAATTGTCTTCTTTCACTAGGCAGGATAAAGATGTTTTGATAAAATAAGGGGTTGACCTACACATCGGGTCAGGGACTAAAACATGAATAGGAGATTTTTTTTTCCCCTCAAGAAATGTAATTTGAAGTGAAAATGTGTAGAGAAAAAATTCTGATGCAGCGCTGCTAAAATATTATTTATATACTGAAGTGCTAATGTTATTGGGTGTCTTGCCATATTTTAATTGAATGTCCCTGGCAAAATCCGGCAACAACCAAGGCTGGACTAAAAAAACATCCTAATCATAACAAGGTTTTGACTGGTAAAGAGCTACAGAATCTTGTCACGATAATCTTAAAAAACAAAATGTTTTAGTGTACTCACAGCTATCCGACTGGAAATCTGGGACAAATTGTTCGTCATCAGGCACCTGGGCTGTGAAGATAAGAGGAGAGAGTCCTACGTGTGGGGAAAAATATATATTATAGAGACATATCCTCTTTTGACAATATCTGTTATTAACAACCTCACACTGACACGCACACCCTGAAAATGTGTCCAGAGAGGTGATATAAAGGATAGAAAAATAACCTGGTTCTTAGAAATTAATCGGAACATTTTTTTTAAATGCGACTTCAAAAAAGCAACTTTTAGGCAGGACAAAAGGGGGGGGGGCTAGGTCAGCAGTTTGCCATGCACAGGACTTTGGTCTTCTTGCTCTAATTGAGAACACAAAAACAGCAAAACTACACATTCTGTTCAAGTTAATCTTTAATCCCTAAAACTTGCCCAATTCCATCCTGTTGCCCCTTTTCAGAAAGAAGGGGCTAAGAGATGAGAAGTGTAACCTCTTAGAAAAAATACACTGTTTTTTACAAGTTAAATAAAAATGTTTAGAAAATGTAAATAATTATGATAATTTTCTGATTTCAATAGATGAAGGAAAGAGATAGGGCAGTAGAAAAACTTGGGCAAAAGTTTTCTGTTATTATTAAAATTCAATTCAAAAAAGCTTTATTGGCAGGACTATTGTAGACAACAGTATTCTAAAATAAATATACAACTCACCTTCTGCGATCCAGATCTCTTGCAGTTGACTGAGGTCTTGGAAAAGGTCTGTAAAAAAAACAATCAAGAAAGAAAAGTAAATATCCAGATTTATTTTATTAGGATAACTTCTTGAGGAGGAAACTATCTCGTTTTCAAGGGTCCTTGCAAACAAAATACAATGAAAACATATTTTTAACATACAAAAATAAAAAATATATATAAAAAAATAAAATAAAAAAACATAACACATGCATAATAAGTGCTTGAATGAGTAAAATGTTGTCACCGAATGTAACTCTAGATCCAACAAAGTAATTGCATGGCTAGGTGGCGGTGCACTATGTTGTTTAGGAGGCATCTAATCTACTAAACCTATGTTTATTTCACATCCTTAATTGTTACCTTCTGTGTCCTGGGCCAGTTCCGTGTCCACAAATTTCCTTTTCCGGTCGTTCAGTGGCCTGACGTGAGAAGCTTCCTCTAAGTGAGACTTATGCTGTTAGAAAAAAAAATTATAGGAAAAAAGATAGGAAAAAAAAAACGTTAGACCATCCATCCATCTATAATAAATGTCACCTTCCATCCAATAACAGACAATGCAGATGCTATGTAAAGTGTAAAGTATAACAGATCTATGGTGACCACAAGGAGGTGCATCCACCCATAATGTATTGTCATTGAGGATGTGATGCGTTTTGAAGTTGGCACGCGGTCCAGTACTTACGCTGGGTGGGACCATAAAAGGGACTTGCTGGTCATAGAATCCGTCCATGTTATCTTGGTGACAGGGGGGAGGAGGGAGTGGGGGGGGGGTCTGATATTTGGAGGGGGAGGGAGGGGGGGAGGTGCTCGCTTTTTTTTAAAGGGACAGCGCCTTCTCTCACCTCGGGGGTCACTGCAAAAAAAACACAAGGTTGGAAATGGGAGGGGTCAAAAAAAGTGATGGGATAATAATATGCATTTGAACTAGAAATATGAAGTATCCTCTATTGCAATGGATTGTATAGGTTTTCGTTATACACGTGGACAAAATACCTAGTTAGAACATCCTTACTTTTTATCCAATTCATTCCAACCCAACTTTATTTATAAAGCACATTTAACAACAACAGTTGAGCCCAAGTGCTACACAGCCAAAAAGCCAAACAAAGTCACAATAACAGATGCAAAATACTATATACAAATGTAAAATTAAATGTTGTATGCAAAATAAACTTAGAAATGTGAGTTTTCTGGTAACTTATTGAAAGTGTTACTGTGTGCTTATAGGCGTTGTTATATAGCATTATACTCATGTAGGAACATTGCTGGTTCTAAAGCATTATATTGTGATGCAGCAGCCAGGGCCACCATCTCCTTCCAGCGCTTTTATTTAACCAACAAACAACTCTTTGAGCCGAGCAAAGCAAGAGCCGCGCCGAGGGAGAGGAAGCAAGGCAGCACAATGTAAACACACACACACACACACACACACACACAGCTCATTATGGAACAACACCTCGTAATGCAGTTATATAAGCCCAGGCTCGTTGGCTAGCACTCTGGCCAACTACTTTACACTATAATCATCTTGAGGAAAATGTGGCCATTCTCTGGTATGCAGAACAGTAAACTAAAGCTTCCAAATCAACATAGTAGGGGCTGCACCAATATGGCAAAAAATTCTTATTGTGATTATTTTGTGATTGCGATTATTTAACAGAATAATTGCACTGATTTTGGAATCATTGTGCAATTAGTTATAAAAAAAAAAAATTAATTGGAAAAGCTTTGTAAGTTCTTTTTAATATTATATTTACTTAAACGTAAAAGCTAGAACTGACTTAAAAACATAACATTTTAAAGTTGATAATCTTATTTTTCACAATTGGTGCCAGTTAAAATTGTATTGCTTTTGAAATTGCAATTAAAATAAAAAAAATAATTGCACAGCCCTACAAGATAAAAGAGGGGGAAAAGACCATTCATCAAGCGTTATTGGTGTCTCATAGCATAGGGGGCTTCGTGAACCTATTATTGGGTTATAATACCATCCCAAACTCTCAATACTATAGATTAAGAACCAGTAAGAGCAAAACTATAATTAAAAACTTCCCTTAAAGACTACACATACAATAACAGCTAAGGCACTATTAAAGCATTGCCCTCTGTTCTCTCGCTCTCTCGCCCCAACCCTGAGTAATATGAGTCACTCCTGTTAATGGATGACGAATACAGGATAGCTGCCGGGCAATAATTACAGACGTCGAGCAATATACCACTTAGGACATTTAGACAAAGCAATTGTATGCATGTCTTTCACGTGGAGCATATTTTCATACAGTGAGTCAATCAAGAATAGGAAGGCAACATTATAGGCTACAATTAGAGTGGATTTAATCATAGTTAAAATATGAAAGGGGGTGACGAAACTTTGAATTGATGCAACAACTTAAGTTATGACCTCATTAAAGATATGTGATCTCACGGTTGCATTTTTGATTGTTATTGCAATATACGATAAACATCCTTAAAAAGTCAAAAATATAACGTGCAAAATGCTTTTTAATGCTCCACAAACTAGATAAAAGTTTAGTCTACCCCATGCATATTCACACTAGCTTCACAACCACATACAATTAGCACAGTCAACTTGTTAAGTGCGTATTCATACCAACTGAAACAATTTTTTTAGGAAAACTTTTGCGTTCAAGGCAATCTGAGGGGCCAACGTTTTGGGAGGGGGGGGCTAAGATCACCCGACCCCCCCCCCCCCCTTCACTCCTCCCCCTCTCCCCGCCCTTCCCCCACCCATCTCTGCCTTGTTTTTCTCAATGAAGTGAAACTCGAGCCGTGTGGAAACAGAGGAAGCGAAAGAGAGAGAGGGAGAGAGAGAAAAAAAGCCCGTCCATTCATAAAAATAAAAAAAATCACAAACAGCGAGTCCGCCTGACCGCGCTGATAAGCCAAATAACCAAGCACATAAACCACAGGCTAAAATACAACATAGGCTTTTAACACGACACACGTCTTTATTCATTTTCTGTTTTACTTGCATAGGAGCAGATAAAATGGTTGCCAAAGTAAATATCTTTCAATAAGATGGCGTTGCGCTGCCCGTTTGCAGTCTTGGAAAAAAAAATCTAGCAAGAAAAACAAGGCTTCACATTGGAAAAGAGTTTTTTCTCGCATATAAATACTGCAGCTTACCTTGTTCGTGTGTGTATACGTCCTCTATGTCGAAATAAGTCAGTAAAAAATATCCACAAATAAAGAAAACAACGTGTCGATAGTCGTAAAAGTAGTCTCTGCGCTCTGCTTTAAACTGATGCGTCTCCTTCGACTCACACAACTTGACTGAGCTTTTCGTTAATGGCCCGGTCGCTTTTCCCCAAGGGCTCGAGCGGGCAACACAGAGACGCACGCTGATTGGCTGCTGCGTTCTGTCAGTTAAGCCCACAGCCAATGGCGTCGCTTGGAATCATGAATTATGCATAACGTTCGGTTCGACCAATCACGGCGAGGCAGGGTCCTATTTTTATGAATGGCTGGATTTCATTCACATTTTTTTCCCCTCCGGCGATGCCAAGATGTGGTTGTTAAAGGGCCAGCTGCAGTGGAAATGTACTAAAGATCGAAACGTACACAGGCGCTGCTGTAGCAACGCCGTCAGTGTCACGCTGGCTTTTCCCTGGGTGCCAATGATAGCCTGAAAGGACACAGTTTGATTATAACTGTGCTACTGGCTTTTATTTTCTGTTCCTCACTGAATTAGGTCTGAATTTAAAGTAGATTTGCACAACGTGGTAAAATAAAATATGCTTGTGTCAGGAGGAGAGTGATGCAAATGGCTTAATATCGATTTATAAATGAAGACAATTAGATTCAAGTAAATTATAGAAATTAATTTATTATATAACTAGGCTAAACTTATATAGCCTATACATCAAAGCAAACATTACACAAATAATGCATCTATACTAGTGTCAAAGTACAAGCTTCACTGTTTACACTTATTTGTTCACTGTTTCATAATATAACTTGCATCAGGATTTATAGTAGCTCAAAATCTTATAAGTTTATACTTCTTCCTACTCCTTTTCAGGCATATCAATTCAATATGTTATTTGTTTATTTATTTTTATTTGTGAAATCATTTGAACACATTTTTTATTGTATTTTCATGCTTTTAATTTTTCTTTTTTTGATATGTCTGAAATAAAACTGAAAACTGAATCAATGCCTTTCTTGCTTTGCAGGTTGGTCAGTCTGTCCGTCTCTTTGGTCCAGAGCAAGCGATAGTCAGATGACATGATGGCATGTTGTAAAGACACAAGTCTATTGACACAAGGGGATAGTTACTGTGCCTTGTTGACCAGCTGTCCTTTCCTCTTGCAACATTGGTTTCAGATCTCATAACTTGTTTGTCTCTCATTTCGTTAGCCTCATAGGATAATTGCCTAAATTATTTTTACTCTACTCTACTTTTACTCTACATCTACTCTATTCTACATCTACTTTACTCTACATCTTTACCCTACTCTATAACCCTTAAATATATGATTAGGCAATTATGCTATAAATTAGGCTAACGAAAAGTAGATGTAGATTGAGTAGATGTAGAATAGAGTAGATGTACAGTAAAAGTAGAGTTTAATATGATTTAGGGAATTATGCTACGAGGCTAACGATTTACAACTTGCAGTGTAAAGTCCAATTTTTCATACAATCTAGTATTTTTCTTCAGATTGTATATCTATATGTTTTTGGGTTTTGTGTCATTAGAATACAGTATTACCATGATTCTAGAAATACCCCCAAAGTGTCCCCCAAATGCAAGCCCCCCAACCCACTAGAATATGTTTTAAATATTTGGATTCAGGTCAGCCTGAAAGTAAATCAACGCAGTAAGCATGCTTTTCATCTTATAAAATACATTTATAAGACTTTTAAATTTAAAATAATATTATATGTGCTGTAACTTCAAACAGCTCTGCAACATAAACTGAAGCATTATATAAAAAAAGTGTTTAGTAATAGTAAAACATCTCACACTTTTAACAAATTACAATAGTAAAGCCTTCCCATCCTAAAGCATGGCAGAAAATAAGATATATATCATGCCGCAGCCTCTCGCGTGCGTGTGTGTGTGTGTGTGTGTGCGTGTGTATGTGTGTGTGTGTGTGTGCATGCGTTCGTGCGTGTATGCGTGTGTCTGTATTTGTGCCTGTGTGTGTGTGTGTGTGAGGGAACGGCTGTTGAAAACCCAAAAGGTTAGAGGGTCATGAATAAATAACCTCTGTCGTTATCACCTTCGTCACCAAATTAGGAATCCCTCAAATACACTACACCGTGTCACTGCAAACGTCACAATTCCAGCAGCTGGTATGAAAACTATAATCCTGGTCAAATCCCCTTCGGCCATGATGCGGAGATTATAGGGGCTTGATGCAGAGGCAATAATAGTAGGAACAGACAAACACACATGTAGCGTGTGACATGGGACAGGGCTATCTTTGTTTGGGACGTCCTAAAAGGTCTTAAAGGGCCAAAGGCAAACAGCTTGTCTTTCAGGATATTGGGCTCCTGCTTTGGGAGATGAAGCGCTTAAAAAATGTGGAGGTTAGGATAGGATAGCTTAGAAATATCCACTGCCAAGTTCATCTGTGTGTGTTTGAGTGTGTGTGTGTGTGTGTGTGTGTGTGTGTGTGTGTGTGTGTGTGTGTGTGTGTGTGTGTGTGTGTGTGTGTGTGTGTGTGTGTGTGTGTGTGTGTGCTTGTGTGTGTGTGTGTGTATGTGTGTGCGTGCATGCGTTTGTGCATGCGTGCGTGCGTGCATGTATATACAATAAGCTTTTAAAGAAAATCAGATTGAAAATAAAAATGTTACACAGTGTCCCTTTAAAGGTGCAGTGTGTAATATGACATCATCAAGAAAGTTCTACAAAGTTCTACAAAGTTCTAGAATGCAACGCTCCCTGGGTAACCCCACCCCTTTCGAATAATAACAGAAGCTACAGTGGCCTTCAAGGACAAGAACAATTCTAAATTCTAAACAATGCACCTGATGACATTCCAACTATGACACTTTCAAGATGCCGGCACTAGGCCTTGGTCCAAAATATGCAGAAATATGGACATATATGAGACCCTTTCTAAGGGAAAAAATAATAATTCAAATATTTTTTCAGCTATTATGCAGTAAATTAAACGTACTTATGGATATTATAATTATTTTCTACCAAGTCTGCTATGAAAAAAATCCCAAAATTCTACACACTGCAGGTTTAAAGGGGCACTGTGTAACATTTTAAGTAATTTATTAGCTAAAACCAATATCCCCATTCATAGATAGGTCCTCATTGGTGTAAAATCAAAGATTATATACAACAACCAGACCATATAGCTTGCCTCATCAAAACCAAATTGCTGTAGAGTTTATCAAACTTAAATGACAATATCTTTCATTTGGATTGCTAAATATGCCTATAACTCTTTTTAGATGCTTTACTATCATGCAACTAACTCCCACAATTACATAGCTAGAAGGATTTGGGTTTACAAGGGCTTTGAATAACAGAAGTCCATATAATATGAGTTTATTTCAATATAGCAGCAGCCTACAGGTCCACACTGTATGGCTGGTGCACCTCTTCATGCTGCGGATGTGGTGGGTGGTCACTTTGGAGGCGTGCGGAGGCTCTAGCACATTGTGTTGCTGTTCTTAACGCGTTCCTTAAATAAATATGCCATATGCGGAGGGTGACATGCTGCTAGTGTGTACAAACATACCTCTCTCCATCTCTCTCTCTCTCTGTCTTTCTCTCTCTCTCTTTCTGTCTCTCTTTCTTTCTCTGTCTAATTCAAATTCGAATTCAATGGAGCTTTATTGACATGAAAGTTTAAATAACAATAATAATGTTGCCAAAGCAGTGTCCAAATATTCGGACAGTACAAAATAAACAGTATTATATCTATCTATAACTTACATATACAATCTCTCTCTCTCTCTCTCTGTTTCTCTCTCTCTCACTGTCTCCCTCTCTATCTCTGTCTGACTCTTTCTCTCTGTCTCTGTCTCTCTGTCTCTCTCTCTCTGTCTCTGTCTGTCTGTCTCTCTCTCTCTCTACCTCTCTCTCTCTCTCTCTCTCTCTCTCTGTGTCTCTGTCTCTCTCTCTCTGGAAGTGGGCAAGTTTTCAAAGTGCCTATACTACTGTAGGTTAGTGTGACAGTGGGTTGGACAGTAATGACATTACACTCGGGTCCGCAGTGCATGTTTTGGCACAAATGTGGGTTAATCCCGATACTTAGAATCCTTTACTAAGCCAGGTGAAGATGGCAGACAGACAGACAGACAGACAGACAGACAGACAGACAGACAGACAGACAGACAGACAGACAGACAGACAGACAGACAGACGGTCTAGCACATGCAGCTTTGAGTTTAAAAGTTAATTGATAACCTTGGACATAGCTATGGAGAAAGAAATGTCCGTTTAGTTAGCGAAGGAGATTTCAGTTATGTCACATAGTCGTCATCAACTGATAGAGATGTCATTGAATTGTAGATACCACACATAACACAAGCATTTTCCAGAGCAGTTCAAGGACTTCTGTCAATGATTGGACATCCATTTAGCGTTGCACTTCCATAACTATGTCATAGAAATAGACAGTTCTACAAAAACAGATCAAAATCAACTGGAGGGGAACCAGAGATATCATACATTTTTTATTTCAGACCTACATTTTGTCTTGGGCAAAACAAACATGGCATCAACCTCACCCACGAAGCAACCCCAACTAAAAGTGATTTTGACAACAAGCATTATCCAGAATTACTGACTCCACCATACCACTACATCATTATTAATCTTCAATACACAAACCATACACATATTTATTTCCTTTTTCAGAATTTTAACTATTCTATATTCCATCAGTTAAACCTGCAGTGTGTAGAATTTTGGGTTTTATTTCCTAGCAGATTTTGTAGAAAGTAATTATAATATCCATAGGTACATTTAATTTAGTGCATAATGGCTGAATTTTTTTTTTATTATTATTTTTTCCCTTAGAAAGGTCTCATATATGTCCATATTTCTGCATATTTTGGACCAAGACCTAGTGCCGCCATCTTGAAAGTGTCATAGTTGGAATGTCATCAGGTGCATTGTTTAAAATTTAGAATTGTTCTTGTCCTTGAAGGCCACTGTAGCTTCTGTTATTATTCGAAAGGGTGGGGTTACCCAGGGAGTGTTGCATTCTAGAACTTTGTAGAACTTTCTTGATGATGTCATATTACACACTGCACCACATATTAACCTCACCACCTGACCTTTAGTCTTAGTCTCAGGGACCACAATGGAAATAAGCCTTTGTTGTTTTTGTTGTGTCATCCCTGACTATTTATGCATTTTAATGTATGACACAGAGTGCTCTTCATATTTCATATCAAAATTATCAAATAAAATCTATCTATCTATCTTATCGCGGCTAAAATATATCCGCCAACCCAATGATTAAGCACATGTGGGTGAGAGAGCATTATAAATTGAGATCCTCGTTCTGTCCGAGCTTGCACATGTCTGTCAAAAACGCACATTCATTTCAAAGAGTTAAAATGGAGTAAAGTAAAGTAGTGCCTCTGGGGCAGGATGCTCTCTCTCTCTCTCTCCTCTCTCTCTCTCTCCTCCTCTCCTCTCTCTCTCTCTCTCTCTCTCTCTCTCTCTCTCTCTCTCTCTCCTCTCTCTCTCTCTCTCTCTCTCTCTCTCTCTCCTCTCTCTCTCTCTCTCTCATCTCTCTCTCCTCTCTCCTCTCTCTCTCTCTCACTGAGGACAAGATGTGACTCGCCCGCTATTAATAGCACTTTGGGAGATAATTCCTGCCTTGTTATCTTAGCAGCCGTGCTGAAGAAGAAGAAGCCTTAGCCATAGGCAGCAGGCTCTTGAGTTGTATAACCACTCACCAGAATTTTCTTTTATTATCTTCTCTCTCTCTCTCTCTCTCTCTCTCTCTCTCTCTCTCTCTCTCTCTCTCTCTCTCTCTCTCTCTCTCTCTCGCTCTCTAGTCTGTCTTTCATTTTTGTCTAATTCAATGCTTCCTTCCTATGTGACGTTTTGCTTCCTGATTGTCCATATTTTTCTCTCTCACCGTGGTGTAGGCATAAATTGAATTTTGGGTTTTTTTAATAAGAAGGACTTATACAAAATTAACCACTAACCAGGCTTTTCTTTTATTATCTCTCTCTCTCTCTCTCTCTCTCTCTCTCTCTCCTCTCTCTCTCTCTCTCTCTCTCTCGTCTGTCTCTATTTGTGTTTAATTCAATGCTTCCTTATTCTGTGACATTTGCTGCCTTACCATCCGTCTTTTTCTCTCTTGCCAGTGGTGTAAGCGGAATTGGTGTTTTGGGTTGGCCAGAACTAAAGTGTATGGACCTTCCTTTCCCAGAAAAAAAATTAATAAAAATATCATATCATAAAATAAATTTAAATTAGAAAAAGGACAAACTGAATACATTGCATTACAGAGGCCAAGACAGCAGCACACAGGCTTTACAATCAGCTCGAAAGAAATGTTGTATTTTTGTAAACACTGCATACAGATAAGACTAAAAGGATTTGGTTCAACATAGATTATTTCATCATGTATATAGGATTGCATTAGCTATATGTGTTGACTGCTCTAATGTCATCAGTGTCTCACGGTTGTTGTTGGGTGTATTTATCTATAATGGATCCATTAAGATAAAAAGGTTTGTATCTTAGTCAGCCACTTACAGACAGCATGTAACATCCTGATCATATCACAATGTAGTAAATATATGCTGTTTTTATTCAAAGGTGGAGTTAGCGATTCTAGAGAATGTTTTTTTTCTCTTTTAACCTTTATTTATACAGGTAAATCCCATTGTGACCGAAGACTCTTTTACAAGGGAGACCTGTTTTCCTTTCCCACGTTACCATTCACACACACATTCATACACCGATAGCAGGCTAACTATCGACATTCACACGAGGCAAGGTGGGTGAAGTGTCTTGCCCAAGGACACAACAACCATGACACAGGTGGCAGGGCGGGATCGAACCTCCAACCCTTTGATCATCGGCCGACCCGCTCTACCAACTGAGCCACAGTCGCCCCAAAATGAGTGAATATCTCCTCCTGATATGCCTCTGTAAACGGGCATGTTGCTAAGCTATACGGTGGGCACGTAGGTTAACATACCCTTTGTTCACATAACAGTTTACAGAGCCTAGGCTTTGTATTAACACCAGATTTTTATTTTCATCCGATACAAAGTATGGACAGGGAGCGGCTCGTGAGGAGATATTCACTGATTTTGACAAAAAAGTGATTTTGACAACAAGCGTCCAAATTCGCTAACTCCACCTTTAAATTACCGGTAAATAAGTATTGTATGTAGTTCAATGGTCCGTCTCAAATCTAGCCAGTGTGTATGCAGTAACCCAGGCTATTTTAAATGTGAATTAAAGAGGGAAAATAACCCCGGACGAAATACATTATTGAACCTCCTGTGTTTATTTTGGTCAAATGTTTTGCCCATCACAAAGCCGACAGCTAACACACAGTGAGGGTGACACACAGTAGTACAGTAGAGAGAGACTGAAATTATTGATGTATTTTTTTTTTCAATCCTTTTTCATCCAATCAAAACCATGGGACAATCTGCCCTTGACCCTATTTGGGCCGAAAGTCCCCCTACCTCCCCCCCTCTACACTGACCCTAAGGGGGGGAAACACACACACACACACACACACACACACACACACACACACACACACACACACACACACACACACACACACACACACACACACACACACACACACACACACACACACACACACACACACCACACACACACACAACACACACACACACACACACACACACACACAAAGCTCATACAGTAGCACAGACCGACACTTTATAAGTCAGATCATTTGATTACCATACGTCCCCTTGGTTCACATGCAGCAGAAAGAAATAGCTTCTTGTACCTAGACTCTGTAATAATCCCCCTGGAGCTGTTCACAACGATGACTTTGCTTATTGTGTTGTGTAACATTATGGGATTTTGGTTTCACTCTGTAACAAATATTTCTATGATTTGACGGTTTATTTATAAAAAAAAATCTAAATGTAATTTTTTTTATGTCCATGTGTATAATATTCATATGAATTGACGTTTTAATTAATTTAAAAAACATACAACAAAAGAAACATATTCCTTTCTTTAATTTCTTTTTTTTTTTTTACATGTGTATGCGAACGCCCAGGGCCCTGTGTGTATCTGTGACTGCCTTGTGTGATGTCACTCAAGAACAGTGATCTGTCCCAGGACGAGACTGGATGGGCTGGTCTGGACGGTAAAGAGTGTGGACTGTGGGGGGGTGAGATAGTTCCACATGAGGGGACAGACCAAAACAACTGTCTGTGTTTGTTAATGCAAGTCCTGCAAATTAAAGCTACGGTGCGTAACTTTTTTCATATAGATGAATGTCGGTTACATTCAAGCCATCACCCAAATGAGTTGACACAAAACTTTCCTCTCTTCTGTATTTCTCAGTATGGACAGCGTTTACAAACTGGTGACGCTCCCCCGATCGCTGGTGCAGGAGCTCAAAAAAATCCCAAGAAATGTTTCAGTTGTTGATTCTACTGCTAAGAAAAAAAACCTGGACGTACAGCAGAAGGTATAAAATCCATACGCGATCACCGAAGGCTTAACCTCATGTAAATGCACCGACAGTGTTGTTTTAATTACTCAGAATTACTCATGGGGTTGACATAAATTACGCACTATAGCTTTAAGCCTTCATCCCTTACACATAATACCACAGTCAAGATTTATTCTTAATACTATTTATGATATCGGACATTATCGGTATCAACGGATATCAAATTATTTTGTTTGGATTGAGTCAGAACTGAAAAATAGTGTATCTGTGCATCTCTAAAACTGGACAGAAGTTAAAAACAATTTTTATTTAAACTAATTTGTTGTTTCATGCTGTTGTTAAAGAGTGTATTCCTTTTTGCATAAGAATAAAGACTCTGTTGTGTTATGTTATTAACAGACAGGGTAAGTAGTAGCCATGGTTGACAAAAGCATTACATTGAGTAGCAGTGTACTGATTATTGAGTAACACATCGTTTGTTTTGGCCTTTTTTTTCCACCAGATTATCTTTGACAGACAACTTCCTTTAGGAAACACAAACTGGCAGATAATGACGGGACACAGATACCACCCTCCATTGTATTCTTAAGTGGCGGCAAATTGAGTCAATCCATTACTGTGATTGCTGGAAATAAAAAGGTCATATTGACACGAAAATAACCATGCTTTGTCTCCCAATATTAGTAAAAACCCGCTGTATTCTTTTCTAAATGTTATGGGTTGGCAGTCAGGGTTAGGGCAATCATTTTGAGGTCATTTTCAGGGCAGTACCATATTGAAAATGTAGCTACAAATACAAATAATTGTCGTTTATTTTCATGCTAGGATTTCTCTGTGTGTGCACAAAAGCCGAGTGAACAGAGAGAGGGTTTGTGTATTTGTTAAGCAAATTGATTCATTCAAAAGGGGACAGGAATAGACAAGAGTTGTGACACACATTGGAAACACACTCAGACAAGGGCTCAGCTCTGCGTGGGCTTTCATGTTTGGCCGCTCCCTTTGATCCCGCCATAAATCACAAACGGAAAAAACGTCGTAACGGGTTTATACAAACTTCTAAGGGAATTTCTCTACTTTCAAACACACACACACACACACACACACACACACACACACACACACACACACACACACACACACACACACACACACACACACACACACACACACACACACACACACACACACACACACACACACACACACACACACACACACACAACACACACCACACACACACACACCTCACACACACACACACACACTTTCTTCTTTCTCTTTCTTCTTTTAATACAGTATGTTACAAGACATCAGCTTTTTCGCCCCTGCATTTTTTTTATAGACATGCTGACCCCCCCCCCCCTTTTCCACCCCCCCCTCAAAAAAATAACAAACAAAATGAATCCACAACAAATAAATATATCAAGATAAATGGCATTTTTTTCTTTAAAGCAAAAAAAATTAAGTTTGTCTGATCAACAACATTCTCCTTGGTTTTGTTCACTCTCCGTTTTTGTTTCAGCAGGCATGCGGTGATGTACGTTGTTATAATAACTTCAGATAAAATATTATAAACAAAAATATATATACACTTGGTAATCATATCTATATATAATAGCAATCTAGCTTCTCTAAAAACCATTCTTTCAAATAGAGTAAAGTTACTGTAAACATGCACTCTTTTTTCTCACCGGTGAAACTCTTGGTGCCCAGGCTCCATTTAGCGACATGCTAACAAACAAAGGAATATAAGGAATAATGACACATTTCGTTACTTGTGATATTCCCATAAAGGGTTGTTGTAGTATTAAGTAAAGCCATATTTGCTAAATAGCTTTTAAAATGGCGTAAAAACCAATACAGAAAGTGTGTGTGTGAACTATCTTTTAATGTGTGTTTTTTTTTATTGGAGCCTGGGTGTAAAGAGTAACGCCTCAGAGTAGTTTAAAGGGAATTTGGGTGTGAAGCATCAAAGCCTTAACCCCTCTATGGAGCTCAGTTTGTACCATGAGAACATGTCTCCAGTAGCCCCCTCCGCTCTGCCATTCTTAACACTTACATTTCACTAGGGGGCAAAGGCAGTTTTACCACAAATGTCCATTTTCACCATGTCACTTATAGCGTTGTTGTTAGAGTTGTAACATTCACAATTGTACATTCGATTTGAGGTTGACATTTTAAAAGATAGCAGTGTGCATCAGGCAACTTGGGTTAAGATTTCCTTTAATTTTCTTTAGTGTGAAGATTCATTTTTAGACCTCAAAAAGTGTGTGTGTGTGTGTGTGTGCATGTGTGTGTGTGTGAGTGTGGACGAAATAATCTCAACTCAAGGTCCATAATTGATTGTTTGAGAGTCACATGACAATATCTACACTACGCCTGCTTGCTGATATTCTCTTTTAGAAGATTTCCCCTTTTTTTTGTGGATTTGTTGATTCTAGCGCCCCCATTGGGCCAAAGCGGTAGTGTTATTACCACACCAGAGCCTGCTGTCCTAAAGATCTATAGCTAGCGTTTGCGTTTTTGTTTAGGAAGCGAATGAAAGAGAGACGGCAGGCGATGACTGCAACATTTTAAAGTTGATCGTCTCTTTAACATTATCTCAAAACACACAGTATGGATGAAATTCATTGACCATTTATTTTTTTGGTTTCTTGTTGGAAACATGTACTGTACCATTACCAACATTATCTGTTAAGGGTTTTATTATTGGTCCGGCTATACTTTCAACCAACAAACAAGAATTTTATTCCATTCACTGACTAAAACAAAGCTCTGAAAAAACTGGTTTGTCGAGAGTTGGGATTATTTAGTCATCTGTCATTGTGATGTATGTGTTTTTCCTGTTTGCAGAAGCCGAGGTTAATGAGGACAGAATATGATGCAACACTGAGTTCAAATCTTAAAAGGTGCTCCGAGGAACTTTCAGTTTGTGTTCATTCTTGCCCCCCCTTTGGTCAAAAGTGGTAGTGTTTTTACTACGCTAGTTGTTGTTCCTTGGGTGAGCGTATACCCATGACAAAGGCATTAAGAAAAACTATAAAAAAACAGCATTCTTTTCCACTGATGGTCTCGTTTGCTGTTACATGTCATTCATGATCTCAGAGGAAAAATTAAGACTGTTTCAGAAATATTTAAAAGTTCCTCGTAGCACCTTTAAATAAAGTGAATTTGGACAGGGTGGAAAACTGCTTTCGGAGAGGGCGACTGTAGCAGGTCTGTGCGGTGATGAATACTGATTTGAACCCCTCTATAAGCTAAGGTTTACATTAATAACAATGATATATTAAAAACAACATTCGTGTGCACGGAATATTTTGAGCTACACCTACTTTCCAGAAATATACATAGACTCTTTTTCTGCACAAACTGTATAATATAATTTGCCATATTGTGTGTGTGTGTGTGTGTGTGTGTGTGTGTGTGGTGGTGTGTGGTGGGGGTGGGGGGGGGAGGGGGAGCAGTTATATGGATACATTCTTTATAGACACTTAGCTAAGCTTTCTGGTCAACAGTTCTTCTGAATGATATATCCATCTTCTCAACATTTTTCTGTTTTCTCCGTTACAATCACGTCTTTATTTGGCATATAGTTAAAGCCCCTGTGAACCCAACTCCACAACATTCTTCTAACTATGTCATTGTGGAGTTGGTTCCATGATAGTAAAGCATCTGAAAAGAGTTATGCAACATTTATCAATCCAAATGAAAGATATTGTCATTAAAGTTTGATAAACTTGACAGAAATTTGGATTAGATGAGGCTATGTGGGGCTATGCTCTGGTTCTTATGACACAGTAAGTATTTTGAACCAATCAGGGCTGTTCTCTGCACGAACATTCTATAAAAACAAATGACTGTTGCCATGGAGCAACGTTTGAAACGGCCTAGACAGTAAAAGAGCATTTTTAAATTTTTTATAATATTTCTAAACATTTATTTTCAAATCAGAATTTTGAAAAAGCTTATTTAGACAACCAACTTTGATATCATACACTATACAGCTCTGGGAAAAATGAAGAGACCAATCCAAATGTTCAGTGTGTCTCGTTTACTATTTAAAGGCATATGTTTGAGTAGAATGAACATTTTGGTTGTATTCTACAAACTACTGACAACATTTCTACCAAATTCCCAATACATTTTTTCTCATTAAAGAGCATTTCCAATAAGTTAAGTAGAGATGAAGATTTAAGGAAAAATCCAGACTGGTCTCTTAATTTTTTCCAGTATAGCATATCAAGATTTTTACTATTTTGGACCAGGTTTACAAAGGCTCTAAAAAAAACTAATTACGGATGCATCAAGGCCACCCAATACGTTGCAGTTGCATGTGCCTTCCGCCTGTGGGATTGCAGACCGACAGCACACTTGACATTGTGGGTTGATGTTTGACACGGTAATTACTCCTAGAGTTTCACTGGAGCACAGATAGCACATGGACTGAAATAGATGAGATAATTTTAGTTGGCCCATGTCAATGCCGTGGTTAATAAAAAACCTTTCGGGGGGCCCCTGGCTGTGAGATACCCTTGAGGGGGATTTATTTTAAATCCTTGACCCAGTGGAAGTGTCCTATGGCACGCGGGCACAGGAGCTGTTGTTGATTTGATTTTGATGGTAGTCAAAACCCTGCGTTCCAATACCATACTTCTATACTATTTAGTATGCCAGAAAAAGATTTAGGACGTCCCAATACATGCACGTCAATTGTAGTATGCTGAAAATACATAAAATGTCCCCCAGTAACTCAAATTGCATTTTTGGAGTATTCGTCTTTATTCTTGACATTTCTCGACATAATGAAAAAAATCTTCCTTATCTGATTTTTTTCTCTCTCCTGTGGCCCTAAAACTCTTCTGTACTTTAGTATGTAGTGTAGTAAAAAGAAAGAGTATGTGAATTGGAACGCAGGGAAAGAGTTCACCAACCAAACACAGCAGGACAAATGAGTCGCGTAAGATGGATGACAACAATAGGCGTTTTCGGACCAGAAAATTTAGGAACTTTTTTTCTATTGTGAACCCTGGAACCAGAAGTTATTCCCCCTATTCACGCTAATGTAAATGGGAAGAGGATTATTTTTTTCTGAATATAATCTCAAGGCTCATGATTATCATATATATCATATACAATCAACATGACTATGTTTAAATCATGTACTAAAATATGTGTGACTTTTTATTTATTTAAATGCCACCCAACCCCAAAGTATCAGCTTTAAATTGCACAATGCACCACTGAGCAATGTTCTAGAAATGAATAGGATGCCATTTTTTCAATTTAGGGTCTTTCTAATAACAATAAAACCTTGATTTTAGACCAATCAACGTACACTTAGAGTACATCACTATAGTTATTATGGTGCTGTCAAAGTATCTACTCTGGAGTTGGTGCTTAAATAGTTCCTCAAAACGTACTTCAAGAACTGCAGCTCTGGAAAAAAATAAGAGACCACTCAAAATATTCAGTGTCTCTTGTTTAACTATTTATAGGCATATGTTTGAGTAGAATGAACATTTTGGTTTTATGATATAACTACTGACAACATTTCTACCAAATTCAAATAAATTTTTTGTCATTAAGAGCATTTTCAATCAAGTTAGTAGAGATGAAGATTTAATAAAAATCCAGACTGGTCTCTTAATTTTTTCCATACCTGTATAATAGGTCACGACGGTTCCTTTGGTGTGAATGCCAATAAAATAAAACTGGATTTTCTCAGAACTAAATTCCTAGAACTATTGAATGGTTCCGAAAACGCCTAATGTCTCAAATCTCCAATCTCTACTTCCGATCTAGACTCTGGTCAATTGATGGGGAGATTTATAAAAGAGATAACTGTGCACAACTGGGTATTCTCTTCATCTACAGTCTACAGCCAGACCATGTACACAGACAGTTTGCAAATACGATTCAGAAGATTTTTCCATTTGTTTTTTTTATAGGCCAGTGATGCTCTAGGGCAGAAATCCCTGCATGTATCCCGAACCACTTTTTAAATTTACGCCTCACTGCCACCAACCCACAAACAAAAATAAGTCAATAATGGATGAAGCCATTTTCCACTCTCTTCTCCTCTCCTGTATTCTGCGTGTCTGTCTGTCTGTCTGTCTGTCTTGTCTGCTTCTGTCTGTCTGTGGGGAGGCCCCTTAATGATGTGCAAACCCTTTTACAAGCATTCAGCCGTTCCATTATTCATACAGGTGTTTTAACAAAGACGTGGGTCTTACTCTATTTTACTCCCCAGCCTTGTAAACACACTCTCTCTCCCTCCTCTCTGCTCTCCCTCACCACTCTCTCTCTCCCTCTCCTCTCTCTCTTCTCTCTCTCCCTCACTCACTCTCTCTCTCTCTCTCTCTCTCTCTCTCTCTCTCCTCACTCACTCTCTCTCTTCCATGCTCCTCTCTCTCTCTCTCTCTCTACTCTCTCTCTCCTCCATCTCTCTCTCTCTCTCTCTCTCGTCTCTCGTTGACCGACTTTTTGTCCTTTTGTATGTAGTGTGTAGGAGCTTTGCCTACAACCCCCTCACTCACTTCATTGGGGATCCCTGTGTGTGTGTGTGTGTGTGTGTGTGTGTGTGTGTGTTGTGTGTGTGTGTGTGTGTGTGTGTGTGTGTGTGTGTGTGTGTGTGTGTGTGTGTGTGTTTGTAGGGGGGAAGGGGGCAGTGCGGTACTGGTGAATAGATGAGTTGTTTTGGGGGATGGAGAGGGGGGGGAGGAGATTTGGCTGTTGCAAGTTGGCTGAGACGTATGGCGCTTTTACATTACATGGTCAAGGCTTTACTCTACTTTATCTACTCACATTTATGTTTTTTTTCAATGTGTAATAGTTAACTGGTACCATATAGTAACTGGTTACCATTTTGTTTGCTTCCTACAGTACTCGTTGAGATTCCAAAAAAGTATTTACCATGCAATGAACGGTAATTGGTCAGAGATTTTTTTTGCGTCAATCACAATTGGTGGCACCCTATCCTACACAAACAAACAGCTAAGCTACTGTAGCAGTTGCAGTTTTTTGAATTTGCTGCCTCTCCATTTAAACAAAAAATTTCTTTCGAAATTGGCATCCAAGACAACCACATAGTACAGCCTTCTTTCCCCGTGGATTTAGATGAGAGTCAACCAGCAACTCTTACAAGATATGGCGGTGCACATAACATTGGTTAACGTTGAAAAAGTTGAAAAATGAAAAATTATTAAAACAATAAGACAGCCTGCTTTTAACATGGCACGATTCAGGAGTGGTAAAAGGACCTAACGTTACTTATGTGTATAAATGTGCAAATAATCGTTCTGATGATGATAACACATAGTAACTAACGTAAAAAAAAAAACAAAAAAAAAACATAGTAGCTAATGTTAGCCGGTTAACGTGGCTATGACAACCAGCTATACAGACGGCGGTACAACACAATACATATTGACTATCATTGGTAACACTTCTTGTAATGGGAATGGAGTAGAGTAGAGTATACAGCTGATACTATGTAGTGGAAAAGCACCTTTAAATGCATTGGCTAGGATGGACATTTGGAGACATTCAGAGACTAGAGACTAAAGGATGACGGTTACACAGGAAAAAGTCGGTACTGGATACTGAGAGTCATTTCATTTCGATTTTAGCCATCACTGCAGGTTCCTTTGGGATATGAATATTGTCTGTAGGCAATCCTGACTTTAGGGATGTCCATTGTGTCAATGTGATCCTCTTCATTCAAGTTTGTCCCACTTTCAAATACCAAGCAAGGAACCAGTCTAGAGCTGCCTATACAGTGGGTGGCATGTGTGTGTGTGTGCGATACTGTATGTACTGTGTGTGTGTGTGTGTGTGTGTGTGTGTGTGTGTGTGTGTGTGTGTGTGTGTGTGTGTTAGTCGCGGCTCCGGTTGCGTTTCTTGAAGAAAAAGAATGGAGTCTTCTGGGGCGGGCCCAGTAGGATGGGAACCTGGTTCTTGTGTGTGATCCGGATCTGAAAAAAAATCACATCAGAAAAGTAAAACAATTAGGCCGCATCCCATTTCTAATTTTTTAACCAAATTCAAAAAAACTTTATCGTTCAGCCCATAGTGACAGAAGATTGCGTTAAGTTTGTGTCTCAAAAAAATAAAAACAACATAAGATCACATAAATCAGGTTAAAACATCTATTATACATCTATCATCTATCATTATCTATCTATCTATCTATCATCATCATCTACTATCTATCTATCTATCTATCTATCTATCTATCTATCTATCTATCTACTCTATCTATCATCAAACATCATCATCATCCACTATTATCTATCTATCTATCTATCTATCTATCTATCTATCTATCTATCTATCTATCTATCTATCTATCATCATCACTACAAGACCGCCACGTATCAGCATAGAAAGAAAAAAGATAGACTCTGCGATCTTTTTTTGTATGCTTGATAAATAAAAAACAAAACAAACGACAAAACTAAGATAAAACATGGTTAATCGTAATTCATACATCTTTATTAACTAAAGAAAAAACATTTGCGGCTGTCTTTTTTCGAGTCATTATTATTATTATTATCAGTCATATTTTTGCTGAAGATTTGCAATGGATGATTATAGTTTGCTACAAATCTGTTCTCAATATCCCTTTTGAAAAAATTAAAAGTTTGTCAGTCATCGCTACCTGGCTTTTCACAACAGACTCACTCACTGTGGCCTTGTAAATAACCCACAAGACACAACAACAAAGAATTATATCTTCTGCCTCCAAGAAGGTCCAGCTATGAAACAGTTGGCTGAAATCCTGCGAAGATGGATAGATAATAGTTGATGTCTTCCGTTTTCTATGATGAATTTGTTCGAAGGTTGAGGCTACAGCAGTGTGCAGAGGAAGAACATTAACAAAAGCTTTGGCACTAGGGCGGAAACACTGACTCACAGCTGACTTTATTCTTCGTCAAGGATAAGTCAAATAAAAAAATGTATTAAGTGTCTTGTAAACTGGCATCTGTCCTGTCTGTCCCGTCCGTCTGTCTGTCTGTCTGTCTGTCCGTCTGTCTGTCTATCTATCTATCTATGCTGAATCACAAAAACAGCCCTTTATTAATCTATCCTACTCTCCTCACAGTGCTTTATTCTAATCGTGCCAATTTTTTTTAAACATCTTTTCAAAAATTTCTTTTCCTAATTACTTTAATTCCACCTTAAATATAGGAATATATGAGTCAAATTTTGCCACCATATAATACTGTATAAACATAAAATTTGCTGAAACAATGCCATAGTCAAAGGATGTTAAATAAACTTTTTAAGTGTTGTTTGTACCTGGGATAAAGCTGCTGTTTGTATTAAAGTTTATATTTTTATATTTAAATTTTTAATAACACAATATGCAAATTAAATGCTACTTCCCTCAAGCAATAATTATCTATGTTTTCCCAAATTGAAGTATCTACATAACCAATAACGTTTTAAAGAAGTCTCATAGTGTTTTTTTTTTATATTTTAAATTAAATTAGCGCTATGTTTTGGGTAATGTTTTCGTCTCTCCAGTCGTTTATTATTGAGGTCTCCATGGCACCCAGTCAGTAAAGTTAATTTGTTTTAACCATGTCAGTAGGTTGAGGGTTAAGGGTTAGTGGTGGCATGTTCAGATGAATGAGAGAGCTGTGTTGTCTCAAACAGAGCTACTGTGGGTCAGAGAGTGGCCTTAGTCTGGCCCCTTGACCTCAGACCACTTAGCTCTCAGGCATCCCACCCACCCAACGCTTTCTGTGTGGAAAAGAAATCTGTAAAAATGTCTATGCTAGATTGTATTTTGGCCTAAATTGCAATCTAGCATGACTTTTTTCAACAATAAAATGTGATGTACTATACCCATACACTGCTTTGGCCAATGCATTCTTGCAGTGCATTCTTCATTCTCAACATTCAAGGCCTTCAAAGGTGGAGTGTGGAGAATGCTTGTTGTCAAAAATCTGTGTATATCTCCTTACAACTCCCTGTAAGTAAGTATTGTATTGTTTCTGCTGAAAAACAAAGGGTATGTAAAAAACAAAGGGAACCCACCGTGACCAGCAACATGCCTGTTTACAGAGCCTAGGCTGAGTATAAACACTGGATTTTTCAGCGCACACACAGTACAGACAGGTAGAGAAGGCCTGGCCAAGAGACAAAACACTTATAAATGAGATTATGTTGCTTTCTTTTCTTTTCTTTGTTTGTGTCAGTTTCCTTGTTGTCACTGGAACTGTATCACCATTTACAGAAGGAATGCTCATTTGAATTTGATACAGTTGTTAGTGTTTATAATCCAAGGGATGGTCCTAGTTGGACATGACACATAATAAATTCATTCATTCATCATGAGTCATGAGGAGAATTCTAAGGCCTTGATATAGTCCAACATTTTCAAACATGGGAATATAGAGATTGTGATTCAAAGCCTCACCGTGCAGGGCGGCTGCATCCAGGGCTCGCCATCGATCTGCATGGGCAGCCGGCGGGACGTCCTGTAAAGAGAGAGAGAGAGAGAGAGAGAGAGAGAGAGAGAGAGAGAGAGAGAGAGAGAGAGAGAGAGAGAGAGAGAGAGAGAAGAGAGAGAGAAGAGAGAGAGAAGAGAGAGAGAGAATTATTATGTTACTTTTCTATTTTATTGTTTTTTGTTTCTTATAATTTATTTTTTATTTTTTTAAAGATAATATTTTGGCATTTTCAAGCTTTATTAGACAGTACAGAGTTGAAATGGGGAGACAGAGAGAGAGAGAGAGAGAGAGAGAGAGAGAGAGAGGAGAGAGAGAGAAAGAGAGAGGGGGGGGAACCTGCAGTAAAGGTCCACGGGTCGGATTCGAACCACGACACTGCACAAGGCCAGACCATTGTACGCACTCATCCCTACATGGCGCCCGTTCTTATAATTTTCTGACATTATTACTGTATATTAATGTGTTACCCATAATTCAAGTGTATTCTCTATAAAAAAATGTTTGTATTATTCATATGCACATATTTTTTATAATCCTAAAATCCTGTCAAGGAGTTCATTTTTTATTATTTGTAATATCTGTAATGCTTCTGGCAATTCGTGTTTTCCACATTAGTTGTGCTAATAAACCTTTTTGAATCAAATTAATTGAAAGAGAGAGTGTGAGAGAGTGAGTAAATGAGAGAGCGAGAGAGAGGATGAGAAAGGAAGAGAGAAGGAGAGAGAGGGAGAGTGGACAGGAGAGGTAGAGAGAGAGAGAGAGGTAGAGAGAGAGGTGTGAGAGAGAGAGGTAGAGAGAGAGTGAGAGAGAGGGAGAGAGGTAGAGAGAGGAGAGAGAGAACAGAGAGAGGTAGAGGTAGAGAGAGAGAGAGACACACACACATAGAGAGACAGAGAGACAGAGAGGAGGGAGAGAGAGAGAGAGAGAGAGAGAGAGAGAGAGATAGAGAGAGAGAGAGAGAAGAGGTAGAGAGGGCACAGGGTGGGGTTGTAGGTTGTGCGGGTCAGATCACACACACCTCTGAAGCAGCAGAGTTCTGTTCACACTGTGGCAGCACAGGGTCACACACTGAACCCTTTGTTCCCCAGAGAACCATTCCCAAGACGGGACATGCCCCGCCCCACATCTCTAAAACTCACACACACCCACATGATAATAAAATAAATACACACACACACACACACACACACACACACACACTGAAGCACAACACACAACAAACACAAAACCGACACACTGAATAAAACACACAGCACACACACAAACACACACAGCACATCACAACACAATAAACAACACACACACACACACAACACAAAATACACAATGAAACACACACACACAACATCACACACACGCACACTGAATAACACCACACACACACACACACACACAAAACACACACACACCACATCACACACACTTGGTGGACACAACCATCATACACTGACTGACACACTGAAACACACTAACTGACATGGACTCTCTCACACACAGTTGATTTAAGACTTTTATACACGCCTCACAGACCCACTGTACACACACACACACACACACACACACACACACACCCCCCTCCCCCACACACACACACACACACACACCACACACACACACACACCCCCCCCCCCCCCCACACACACACACACACACACTGTCTCTCTCTCAAGTTGGTTTAAGACTTTTAATGCACGCCTCGCCGGCTCCCCAAACACAGTATGGGAGAATGATATGATGAATGCTGTGTTAACTCAGGTCTAGAAACACATTGGGCTCTGTGTACTGAGCAGGGTGACAGGACCACTTGTAAATGTCAGCTCTTTTGCTACAGTAACGACCCCAGTGTAATGGGAAAAGGGTAGATGGGGCCGAGCACAACAACAGCATTTCAACTAAAATACACAGGAGAGAGAGACGACACCACACACACACACACACACACCACAACACACACACACACACACACACACACACACACACACACACACACAGCATCGACAACACCTTATACACATATAGAATCGCATAAAACATATAGTGACAGAACCACTTATACAATAACAGTTATTTGCTACAGTAACACCTCAAATTCCTATTTTAACTTTTTGTATCAAAAAATTATGTGATTTGGAGCAGGATGGCAATCTATACACACACACACACAACACACACAACACACACCGCTTATACACATGCACGTATAGACTCACATACAACATACGTACTCACACAAAAATTACCTATGAATTTATAAATAACTGAAGGAAAGATAGAGAAGTTGACATGGATTGATAATTTAGTAAATAAATATTAAGTGTATTTTAATATGGAGATGTTCCTTACGTTAATTACACACATTGATATAATAGAGCTATATGTAATACACACAAGGTAATGTATTCCCCATTGACACACAAATGACACTGGAGATGAATATTTGTGGATTTACAGAGCCAGTGATGTTTGATGCAGTAGATGTTTTGACCTGATGGTGACGTTGGTGCACTGGGCCAGCCTGCGTCCTGCACTCTTCAGTCCCGTGTAGATCTGTCCCATCTCGATGGCCCCCTCCAGACCCACCACCTCCAACAGCTGGTCACTCAGGTCTGTGGGACAGGGGTACACTAGACACACACATAAAACAGAACGCTTTACCATCGTATTGGACACGCTAATCTCAGCATGTTGGATGTATGGTAAGAACTTACTTAAAATTCAAGACTATTGAATTTGATTGTTCATATGTCATATCATAGTGTCTCTTTGCCCAGGGACACTTCGACGACGTGGCGGGGAGACGGGAATCAACCACCGACCCTCTGTAACCCAGTCCCAGTGGACGACTGCCCTACAACCTAGCCATTAAACCGTCTACTTTTAAGATTTATTTATTTTGGGCATTTTTATGCTTTATTGATAGTGTAGAGACAGAGTTGAAATGGGGCAGAGAGGGGAGTGACATGCAGAGAACGACCCGGGCTGGAATCAAACCCGGGTCCTGCTGCTGGCCGAGCCCTGGAGCCACCAAGGCTAAGGCGCCCCTCATAAAACGTTTACTTTTAAGTTTTAAATTTCCCATTTGTGCTACTAGAAAGCGGGCAATTCAGATGTGACGTCACTCCCAGTTCCAACCTCTGACTTCCAATCTAAATGGAAAGCAGCAATATTCCATTATTTTTCTCAAGCACACGGAAAAGCACATGAAGTTTTAACCCAGATTGGCATTTCTATCTCCATATGGTGCCAAATCACTGGCATCTTAAAATGTCAAAGACAAAAGAAAAGACAAAATGGCTGCTCTTGAAAGTTCAACACTTCAAATTGTAAATGCTTTTTCGCTTTTTGATTATACAGAATATGTTCCTAATGGCAATGCAAGGAAGGGAGAGACCAGCAGGCGAACAGGGCAACATTTTAAACTTATACAATTGCATGTCTTTGAAAACCAAAAAATTGGATAAAGCGATAAAAGAGATAAATAATTTATTTTATTATTACAATATGATAAAGTCCCAAGTTTTTCGTACTGAATAGGTTTGAATACAGACTTTTTTTATAAATAATTTTATGAATCAAAAAAGGTTTGAAATTTTTTTTTTCATCTATCGGACAAATTGTATCATTAATCAGACAATTTACAACGTATGAACACATCCTTCTGTAATAACCTTCAGAATAGTGCTGAGAATGATTATGAAAGTTTAGTTGATGTTAGTGCTTTAGAAGTTGAGATTTTTGGTTTGGAGTATAAAAAAAAAAAATAATATTGAGATAATGGCCGTAAAAGATGGTTGTATAGGAGAAAAAAAAAATTTCACAACCAGACAAGGTTTAGTCACATAAACCCCTTAAGGTACATTTTGGACCTTTTATTTCCTCTAGTATGAAAGAACACATCTATTGAAGAAAAATAGCCGCCCCCAAAAAATCTCAAAATTGACCACTGCTTGAAAAAACTATATTTTTGCCTTGCCTTTTCTCGCGTTAAGGTCAAGGTCACTTTTATTTATATAGCACCTTATAAGAACCTAAATTCACCAAATGTGCTTTACATAAAATACATAAATTAAAATACAAAGCACACATTAAAAAACACTTACAGCAATGACACAAAACAATTCATTAAAACGTAAAAGCCTGTGAAAAAAGGTGAGTTTTAAGAGCTGTGTAGCAAAGTTCTCTTCAGTCAGCAGTAGAAACGAAAGTGTGTTTTTACCGAGCGCTACCCGGGGAACCAGTCAGACCGTTCCCCCAGGGCTCTGGATCCCAAACACAGCCCAGACAAGCTGCTACTGGTGTTGTGACTGGAGCCCCTAGGCAGCCACTGTCTGTCTGTCTGTCTGTCCTGTCTGTCTGTCTGTCTGTCTGTCTGTCTGTCTGTCTGTCTGTCTGTCTGTCTGTCTGTCTGTCTGTCTGTCTGTCTGTCTGTCTGTCGTCGTCTGTCTGTCGCGGGTTTTGTGCGTGTCGTTGCTGTCGTCTATTGTCTGTCTGTCTGTCTGTCTGTCTGTCTTCTGTCTTGCAGTCTGTCTGTCTGTCTTCTGTTGTGCATGTGGTGTGGTGTGTCTGTCTGTCTGTCTGTTGATGTCTGCCTGTCTGCTGTCTGTCTCGTTGTGCTGTGTGTTATTCGTGTTTCGTGTTATTAATGTAACAACCTAAGCTCAATGTGTTGGTGTGTGTGTTGTGTGTGTGTGTGTGTGTGTGTGTGTGTTGTGTGTGTGTGTGTGTGTGTGTGTGTGTGTGTTGTGTGTGTGTGTGTGTGCATGTGCTGTGCGTGTCTGTCTGTCTGTCCTGTCTCTGTCTGTCTCGTGTCCTTCTGACTGTTACAGTGTCAACACACCTAATCATTTTCCCAGCATTTGTCAGAGCTCGCTAGCCCTGTTGGTCTCGTTTCAAAAACCACAAAAGGGAAACCGTTTGTGTGCGTTTTGTTTTGCTCTAGACTAGAGGGTGAATATGTATTTGCAAAAAGTCTGATGCAACACAGAGCTAAGAGTACAGAGTTATCCCTGACAAGTTATTGACTGTTCAGAATTGGATAATTTAAGGAAATAAGTATGCGAACATTGTGACAGTATAGAGACTATCGTATCCCATGCACTGCAAATGTGTTGGAAAAACATTTAGTGATGTTAACAATAAAACATCAAATTGTAAACTATTATTTAGGAAATCTTTTATTTCTGGATTTATTTAGAGAAATCGTATGTCTTCCCATGCCTCCTAATGTGCTTATGTGTGCCTGCTGTCCATGTTGTCATTTAGCTATGATCACCATTGTTAGTTCAAAAATAAGGTTTTTTGCTTTGTTTTGCCCTGCATGATCATGGATTTAATATTTTCAGTTGATTCAAATAGAATATCGTAGCGGTATTAGACGCAGAACATAAGTTAAAATATTCATGCGTAATTGGTGTCATACCAGTATCATTCTTAGAGCAGTGTCTATTAGAACTTTTACTATTGTTTTGTGTTTTTAATTTAATTTAAATTATTGCTTATATGTCTCTTTATGATGCTTTGGATGTAATGTTTTTTACTTATTTTACTGTACAGCACTTTGGTCCGCCTCCCTCGGCTGTTATAAATGTGCTGTATAAATAAAGTTGACTTGACTTGACCTGATTTAGAGGCTTGACACGTATGAATTAATCAATCACTTGAAAAACAGCAACTTGGTAACATCAACATCAACATACAGTATGGCTCATGTGTAGTCAGTGCTGGTTCTTGTGTGCAAAATGCCAGTGTGTCTGCCTGCCTGTCTGTCTGTCTGCCTGCCTGTCTGCCTGTCTGTCTGCCTGCCTGCCTGCCTGCCTGCCTGCCTGCCTGCCTGCCTGCCTGCCTGCCTGCCTGCCTGCCTGCCTGCCTGCCTGCCTGCCTGCCTGTCTGTCTGCCTGCCTTGCCTGCCTGCCTGCCTGCCTGCCTGCCTGCTCACATGTCTGGCATTTAGAAAGAGCCACCATTCTGTGCCTAGCTTCAAAGGTGATCAAGGTTTTTCTACTGGAGTGTGTTTTGCTCCTGCTGAGTCACTGGCACCTCTTTAATATTTCAGATGTGGATTCAAAGAGAAAATGTCAGACCAGCGTATATAGCCACGAGGAACAAACATTTTAAAATGACTCACTGAGGCCGTAATTCAGTTGTGACAGTCAGTCGCCTTTTAAGAAGTAAATGCTCCAGGCAGAAGCATTAGTGAGGAGTGCTCAGAGGCAAATGAAAAATGAAATGTTTAAATGATACCTTGATAGTATAGTGTTATATATTAAGAGCAAGATTTAACTGGGAGCATGGAGAGTTGTTTTATATGGAAACAATGTAAAGACCACTCCAAATGTTCAGTGTCACTCGTTTTACTTTTATAGGCATATGTTTGAGTAGAATGAACATTTTGGTTTAAAAAAAATAACTACTGACAACATTTCTACCAAATTCCAATAAAATTTTTGTCATTAAAGAGCATATTCAATAAGTACGTAGAGATGAAGATTTAAGAAAAATCCAGACTGGTCTCTTATTTTTTCTGGAGCTGTATATGTGAAAATATTTAGAAGTATTTTCATGACTGTTAGTTTTTAGATATTGTGGTCTAACAGTTATGATGTGAATATTTTGATCAAGAAATATGGTTTTCTACATATTCTACATTCTGTTTAATTGTATTGTTCCCCACATACACGTATACAATTCTGGATATTGCATAATGCTTTTAATTTATGTAGATTTAAAAGCTTTTATAAGATAAATTAATATATAAGAAAATTAAGCCAAATTCCATTGAGTCTATAAAAAAACTCTATAATCGGCTAAGATTTATTTATTTATTTTTTAATACAAGTTCCAAGAAAGAACACTCAGGCGTCTACAAATCCGGCTCCCATGTTCAAATCCATTAACTACTGTATGCCACGCCACAACACGCACACCTTAGCTTCATGCGCATCGGCACGCACGCACACAACACAACCACACACACACACACACACACACAACACACACACACACACACACACAACACACACACACACAACCCACACACCACTAAACACTCATATATAAATATGCAGCTCTCTGTGTCTGCAAAGCTTTCCAGGAAATAATTATAATAGGATCGGGCCTCCATTAAGAGGAAAATTGACATTTGGAGACTTAGTGATGGAAGACTGATGGCACAATACACATATATACTGTACATGACAGATGGGAATTAAAAGATATATAGTAAAGATGGATACAGTCTGTCAGTTTGCAGCGGTTGGGAAAAAATATGGAGATGTGCCTGCGTCCATATAGCATACTCTTTCTTTTTACTATTCTACATACAGACCTTTACTGCATGTCATCCCCCCTTTCTCTCTCTGTCTCCCCATTTCATCTCTGTACTGTCTAATCAAGCTTGAAAATGCAAAAAAAAAAAAAAAAAGTACGTAGTTTGTAAGCAAATCGGCTCTGTCGATGTGACATTACTACCACTTAAAGTGGTGATTTTGGGTTCAGCAGTGTGGCCACCAAAACATTTTTTTTAAATATTATTACGAAAGGTCTCTTTCATACCACCCAGAACCACATTTTAATTCTGTTGATCCATCATTTTCAAATTAGATTGGCAATGTAGCGCGAAGGTTGGGGTTCCCAGGGTGTGCATTCGAACTTGATTACTATGATGTCATACCCGCATTGGTGGATTCGGTCACAGTAACTATATGATTTAACCACATTTTATCTGCCCACATGACAAATGCATGAGAAATGGTAGAATTAATCAGGGCATAAAATACATTTAATAATTGCACATTATGATATAAAAGTGAATTATGAGGTTAAATAACAATATTAGATGAGAATCATTGTGTATTTGAGTATTTTGGGATAAGTTAAAACATGGGTCATTTTTTTTTTTTTTTTTTTTTTTACTATTTTATAAATTTCAGTATACAAACTCAGACAGTGTAATGTTATGTGATACTTATTTAAACCAGTAACACTTAAGGTGTGTTTTAACTGCCTAACACATTAGTGAACAAGTATTGACATGCCCTATTTTAAGACTGAAAGAAGAAAGTACCATGTCTCATTTTCCTGTTGTACTTTTTAAATATAGCAACAATCCCCCTCCTTTTCTTTAGTTTTTTTGCACACCCACTTTTTTTTTCTTTTACACCACTATAGGCCTATAACAGTACTTCCTCCACACACCCATATTTGGGCATGTGGTGTGTTTGGTGCCCGTGTCCCGTTGTGTGCGCGCCTGATGGCACCTCAGTGTTTGATTCCCCGCCTCATCAGATCCCAGGCAAGCGGCACAGTTACTTTCTCAGTGAGGTGGGAGCTAAGAATAGCCTAGAACAGCCTCTTACATAAGGCAAGCCCCAGCCCTGGTGCATTGTGGGTCGGGATGGCATTGCATTTGCCAAGCAGCGGGCAATCGTTACTGCTGCTGTGCTGCACTGGCTGTTTTTTTTTCTTCTTCTTCTTCTCTGTTATTCTCTACTGTGTGTGAAGGCATTTTAGAATTTATACATTACTTTAAATACATTTGTATTGTGAGTCATTGGAATATTTCTTAAGATATTCTTAAATAATTCTTAAATGTCTTCTAAGTGTTACAATTGATATTTAATATTTTTGAGTAAATCAAAATATATTAGATTGGGTAATAGAGTTCAAATATAAGCAACAACACAAACTCTTTCTATCTTTATTGTATGAATGTAGCACTTGTATTAAGTGAAACAGATCTACATTTTTATTAATACTAATGTATTCATTATACTGCATGATTCTTGCTATTTTTAGGTTGTTTTTGGCATGATTAAATGCACATATTGTAAGTCAATGTCTATAAAACCAGGTCAGCCAAATACAATTTAATATAATGTAAAATATTCTAAAGGATTAATCTGAAAATGACTGGTATCTTTACAAAGCCCTTAACTGGTGTGGAATAGAAAAATAATTGTATATACTTAAATTTATATTTAAAAACAGCCAGTCTTTAGCTAACGTAATTGAATGACTAAATAGGGCATTTCTTAGGGACTATTTTCAGCTGAGGACTAATACACTTTCTTGTGGGAGAGTATTCACCACACAAAGACAGTGTGCGTGGGATCAAATAAAAATAAACTGAACTACCCACGTTCATCGCACTATGTCACTCAACGACAAAGGAGGTCTGTGGCAAAGAGGAGTAAGCTGTTAACACCTATATATGGCCACACACACACACACACACAACACACACACACACACACACACACACACACACACACACACACACACACACACACACACACACACACACACACACACACACCACACACACACACAACACACACACACACACACACACACACACACACACACACACACACACCACACACAACACACACAACACACACTCTTCTTAGCAGGCTCCTTTTATTGCTGGTTTTGGTCTACTTATTGGCATTAAAATATACATTCTCACGGGGGAAAACAAAAATCCAAAAGATGTTGGATAAAGCCTATGATAAAATCTGTATTTAATTTTTATAACATATAAGTGTCAAAAGTTTTTATAGAACAGATAATGGACACAGCCTTCTTTCACTTATGATGGATTTTTAACATTATTTCAATACAAAACAAAACTAAAAACAAATAAATAAAAAATCTCCACCCATAGAAATGTTACATTGTGCATCGGCTTGAGGTGTCTTGAGGCTATAATTATAAACCCAGGCATATTTGTATATATCCTGCCCTCCACCCACTCTCCGCCCCGCCTGTTATTGTCTCAGGGTGGCCGTTAGAGTCATGGCATATGGTCAAGAGGAACCGCCCTGACCTGGCCTGTCCTGTGCCCCCATAGAGGTAGAGGTGCTGGGGTAGAGCACTTGGCCCTTTGACAGAGAACACTATGTCACCATGATTCAGGACAGAAATACACCACATGTCACTGCATCCCGGCATGGGCTGGAAAAATACCCATATGCTGGTATTTTACAGGGACATTTCTAGGAATGTTTTAAAGGTACAGTGTGTAATAAAGGTGTGTTTTGGTGTCAACTAGTGGTGAGATTCTAGATTGCAGCGCTCCCTTGCTAACTATTACTGTTC
>CM047516.1:26968175-26970675 GCA_026122265.1 Ammodytes dubius
TGTTGTAAAAATACACCAAAACCTTCCACATAACTGCCTCTCACTCCCACAAATTAAACCCTACGTGGATAATTTTTACATCAAAATGTAGGACATATGCTGCCGGTCGCATAGATGTGACTACTGAAGCAATCGGACCTACACAATGGGAGGTCTGGGCTTCCAAGCTAAATGGTGTCCAACCAACTGCCGCCTTGATAACTGAGACATGACATTTCTGGAGAAAGGCAGACTGTACCATACTTTTAAAATGCTCTGGTTCTCATATGCTTCACATTACAGGCACAATCTTCACACTGTGTCTTCATCAGATTCTTCTGGTTCTAACAATAAAATAATTTTGTCAGTTAGACTCACGGTCCGTCAGTTAGAGGCAGCGGTTTGAGGCGACGTTTTGGATGAAATTACCTCTCTGAGGCCTCTAAAAGGTGGGATTTCTGCCTGATCACAGACCCTCAATAAGACATACACTCACCTTGGTGACTCACTCTGCCCATTAAAGGGCAATTTCACTTTTTTTTCTTGATTATTTATTTCTTTTTTCCGCTTTATTAGACAGTTCTGAGAGGCACAGTTGAAATGGGGCAAACACTCTGCTCTTTGAAGGCCTATTTCACACATAATTTTTTTTTCATGTCTTTCAATTATAATTTTATCTAGACATTTTTAAATATTCAACATCATTCCTCTAAGAGTTAAACAATTCACTACTGTTCATACTTAAGACTGTTTCTTACTTTTCCACATCTTCATACTCCTTTAGCTGATTCATATACATTCAAGCCATCAAGGTAGTTTAGCTCCAAGTCTATTCAATTACTATTTCATAGTTTTAAGATTTTTATCCATGTCTTTCAACTTCTTCATAATGTCAGCAAGAAATGTTATTCAAACCTCTATATATTCAACTTTTCAACTCCTTTTAAAATTATTTTACACAATTATGACCTTCATAAACTTCAACAACTCTATAAACCTTTATAGACCTTTTTCAAATCTTCATACTCAGCTATCCAGTTTAGCGTAAGCTGTTTCAGCATTCACACGCATTTTCAGCAGGAAATGCATTTTCTAGTTGTTGTTTATTGTGGTTGTTTTGTTGTTTTTTGCAGTTATTTTTTTTTTGTCGCTTTCCTGTCACTTTTTTGTAACAACTCTATCCGTAGTATATACAGTATATTAGAACACTTACTTCTGTTGCATTTATTTAGCTTCTTTGACTATTTTATGTAGTTTATTTGTATTTTTATTGTGTCGCATATTTGTTGTTTTGTGTAGTTTTTTATGTTTTTTTCATTGTAGTTTATTTTAATTTTTTGCAGTTTGTATAGTTTTTTGTCACTTTTTTAACAATTCTATCCGTATTGTACACAGTATGTTAGAACTAGTGCTGTCAGTTTATCGCGTTATTAACGGCGTTAACGCAAACCCATTTTAACGGCGTTAATTTTTTTATCGCGCGATTAACGCTCGTCATGGTCTAGCAAACGTTGTGGTTTTTTCTCATGCTGTTGCATCAACTAGTAATGTTAGAACAACTGAAACACCACAAACTATACACCTGGCTCGCAGGTAAGTTACTGTTAATTCAAACGGAACATGTCCTACAGCGTAATTTCACATTAAAATAATTTAACTGGCAAAACGACTAAACGTCAAGTCAATTCTGACTTTTATTTTGAAGCAGAAACCAGAACCTAGCACTTCCTAGCTCAGCTGCTTCACTAGTAGCTTCTTCCGTGTGTGACTCTGGGACTTCGCGGAAAAAGAACAGTAAAGAAAGCTTGTCATTTGCAAAAGTCTTACTTATAACTCTGCGCGCACACCAAAACCTCCACGAATGTTGGTGGCAGCCAGCAGTCATTCATTTTCACTTTATTTTTCGCTACGAAGGGCGACTGCCTCGGCTGCAGCAGCGCCATGGCAACCACCCAGCACCCATCGGCAGTCCGGCACACAAGCGTATAGCCTAGTGTGTCCACTCCAATAGGCCTAAGCCGTGCGTGGATGAAAGACTCCCAAAACATTTAGGCCTACAACAACAAGTTTAATTTAGCCTAAATACTAATTTGTTTGATATAGCCTATGTTGTTTTTAAATAAAAAAATAAGTTCCAATTATGTTTGTGTATGCTGTTCTAGGGGTGGGGGGGATCTACATTGTGGGCTATTTGCACTGAATTGCAAATTATGATATTTTAGAAGAAATACACTGAATTACAAGGGTGTAGAGTATGGGTGTGATAAGAGCATTAAAATGAGAAAAAATAATGGGACAAAAAGAAATCAAGGGACATTTAGGCTAGAATAGGTAAAAATGCGATTAATCGCGAGTTAACTATGACATTGATAGTTAACTCGCGATTAAATATTTTAATCGCTTGACAGCACTAGTTAGAACACATTATATAAGATAACACATATCAAAACAGCTAAGGGGGAAATGAATAGCGGTGATGGAACGGGATGGGTGTACTTGAATCCTCTTCCTGTTAGCAGCC
>CM047516.1:26975675-26980675 GCA_026122265.1 Ammodytes dubius
AATTCAAATTCTGTATATGATATATGCAGTATAACTTTTTTTCAAAGATATTTGTGCCTGCGTTGACTTTTCTTTCTTGCTTTAAAAAAGAAAAAGTATGGCTGTTATCTGCAGAAAGAAGAGTCAGTGAATGTCCTTGCCTGTTTATGAACCTTGTAAGTCACACACACACACACACACACACACACACACACACACACACACACACACACACACACACACACACACACACACACACACACACACACACACACACACACACACACACACACACACACACACACACACACACACACACACACACACGGAAGTTGCAGCTATAAATTGGCCTTTATACAGTGTTCAACCATATGAAATAAATGTATACATTTTGAGGCCACTTAGCTTGAGCCAAACTATGTGTGCGTCACACGTTATGATGCACACCATGCCAGCCAATCAGAAAAGAGTATACTCCAGAACAAGGTATAAATATAGTGTACTATTGTTTTCTGAAGGAGTAGTAGCCCTGTTTGTGGACGTCTATCCATCAAAACTATGACGAAGACCCTTAGCAACGGTCATTAAACCCTTGACAGCGGTCTGTCTTGCTGGAAATAACAGACCTGTAGAATGCCGTGATTGACCAATCAGAACAGAGTATTTATAAGTGCCATGTAATAAACAAGCTTTTTCAGTTCGAACCACGTTGGACAGCCTTCTACAAAATGGTCAGACACAATGGGACAGCCGATAACAGGCTTTGTTATGATATTTTATGTCCGTTACCTCTTCGGTCGTAATCTTGATTCAATAGGGGTTAAGAGTTAGGGGCACTGTAGCTCTAAACATACCTATTTTTTTTTTTTTTTTAAGTATATTTTTTTTTGGCATTTTTTATGCTTTATTGATAGTGGTAGAGACAGAGTTGAAATGGGGCAGAGAGGGCGAGTGACATGCAGAGAACGACCGCGGGCGGGTCTGTCCTGCTGGGGGGGGGGGGGGGGGGGGGAGCCCAACCAACTGAGCTAAGGGCGCCCCCAATCATACCTATTCTATGTGTCTAAATATTGTGTAAATACAATTATGAATTAGTAATGCTTTCTTTATACAGCAGCTGTTGCTTACCTTGAACGCAGAATTTTAGTTCCTTAGCATCGGTAACCGTGGCGGCCGGCATGCGTTCCGGAACCTTCTTGCTCATGCGGTTGTAGCCCCGCCTCTTCTTGGACTCGCCCCACAGGTTGGAGCCGCCGTGCATGCTGGGAATATTCAGAACCGCGATGCCCTCCAAGGACGTGTTGCTCAAGTCCAAGATCATCCCGTCGCACTGTAGGGGAACGGAGAAAGAGAGAAAATTATTATGATTGATTGATTGTCTTTATTTCGAACATGCGAGCAATAAAAAAATAGATGAATAAATAAAAAACAAACAAAGGCAAAAAAGAAATAGAATTAAAAAAAAAAAAAAAAGACACTTTCTACATGCTCGAAAGGGGGTAGGAGGAAGTAAAAAACTTATCTAGTCCTACCCCTTAACAGATCATGTGATGGAACATATAGAATGGTAAAATGATAAATGGACTCCACTTATAAAGCGCTTTTCCCTGGTTTTTCACAGACCCAAAGCGCTTTACATTGTTTTCTACACATTCACCACAGCAATCACACACACATTCATACACCGATAGCAGCAGCAACTACCACACAGGGTGCAAGCAGCTAACTATCCGGAGCAATTTAGGGTTCAGTGTCTTGACTCTTGCGCCCAGGGACACTTTGACATGTGACCCTACCCCGCTTCGCCACAACCGCAAACTTTAAATCTAGGTTTGTACGTATATCCATGAAAAACTATTTTTAGGAAGGCATAGGGGGAAATATTTCATACTAAACTTTGCTGTTTGTGAAAAACTAAAAAATACTCTTTTTTTCACCACTCTGCTGTACACCATCTCGGTTAATATGATTGTACTAGGATTTGTTCACATAAGATTAACACAGCATAAATGAATAAGCAATTAATTAAAGAAAAAACAAAGTGGAGCCACAGTTTGTTTGCATTTACCAAAAGCCTGCCAGAAAAAATAACATTGTCAGCTGCTTCACAAAGTCTTCAAAGGATAATATATTCATCTTAGCCTACATACAGCTGTGAAAAAAAAATAATAAGAGACCAATCCAAATGTACAGTGTCTCTCGTTATACTATTTATAGGCATATGTTTTGAGTAGAATTAACATTTTGGTTTTATTCTGCAAACAACTGACATAATTTCTACCAAATTCCCCACTAAAATATTGAGCATTTTCAATAAGTAATGTAGAGATGAAGATTTGAGAAAAATCCAGACTGGTCTCTTCATTTTTTCCAGAGCTGTATAAAGTGTTCAAAGGATAACATAATCATCTTAGCCCACATACTGTATATTGTGTGAAACCACATTGCTTCCGTTTCTCTGCTGTCACTGAAATATTTGTCACTTAGCAGCGTGGGCCCCTCCACTAATCCACCACCAGCAGCAGCAGTGTCAAGGCTCAAGGCCCGTTCTAAAGCACCCTGGGGGGGGGGGGGGATCGGCTGCTTTTTATAGGCTGAATTCCTATAAATCAATATTTAGGGTCAATTAGATTGATTCAATCAAATAAAGCGTCGGCAGCTTCACAGTATTGCTTTGCTCTGATGGAACTGAAGTAATAAATGAATAAATAAAAAGTTTTAGTTTTAGTGAATAAGCTTTTTAACTACTAATTATGAATAAAATAAATAAAATAAAATAAAATAAAATAAAATAAAATAAAATAAAATAAAATAAAATAAAATAAAATAAAATAAAATAAAATAAAATAAAATAAAATAAAATAAAATAAAATAAAATAAAATAAAATAAAATAAAATAAAATAAAATAAATAACAAATTAAATAGGTTCACCCCAACTACTTGGGGTTAAATCTGCAATTTCTATTATAAGTATATGTTTTCATTTTAAGCAATACAAAAAAGTAACTGTAACATTCCTAAAAAAACTAAAAAAAATCTGTTGTTGCTTAATTTTCTCTGAATAAATTCATTCCATGACTAATATTGTATTGAGAATAAATAAGTTAATATTCTGCTCTGATGGTTATTTTTTCCAGTAGCTTATTAACTGGGTATTGTCCATGTATCTTAAATATGTTGGTAGTATGAGGGTTAAATAAACGAAAAAAACGAAGCAAATGCTAACATCAAAGCTAACACACTCCAACAACATCACATCTGCAGTGTATATGAGTTGCTGCCTGTAAAACTTTCCGTGCTTGTTGAACCCACTTGAAAACTGACAAGATTAATTTCACCCTGATGCATTAGCTGGACACAAGCCAAGTGGGCAGCTAAACAACAGACAGCCATAAAAAATAAAAGTTGGCCCGACAGTCCGTCCATATTGTGTGGTATTAACAGATATAAAGTAAAGCCCCCATTTGGCACTCTTGGCCCTACGCTGTGTCTAGGATTCATGGCATCATTCAAACACACACAGAGAGAATGTCAACAGTCAGTGAGTCAGCGTTTACTGTTGATTTGTGCTGACTCAAAGCAGCCCCATAAAAATGCTGGACTTTACCGATCGCCCAGCCCACACCATGCAGGCAAAAATACAGAGGAAGTATCAAATATGTGTGTGTGTGTGTGTGTGTGTGTGTGTGTGTGTGTGTGTGTGTGTGTGTGTGTGTGTGTGTGTGTGCGTGTGTGCGTGTGTGTGCGTGTGTGTGTGTGTGCGCGTAAAACTACGTAACACTTGTGGGATATGACACATACTATAGTCCCAACACAATTGTCTTTAAAATCCCCTCTTCACTACGTCTGTGTTTGTGATGCATAAAAGTTAAATAGATATCATACTTAACATAGGCTATACAGTGTTACATTAAGTGCCATTAACGTTAGTAAAACAGCCTATAACTACTTTTTAAGCTCATGTAACTGTCTGTAAGTGCTTGACAAACTTGTATACACTTGTAGGAGTTTAATGTAACACCGTAAGTGTACTATTAGGAGCTAGTAGGTGTTGCCCGCGAGTTACATTTTAACTTGAATGTAATTATTAAAATGTGTGACAAGTGCTGCTAACCGACCTTAATATTACTATCTGTTAATAAGTGTCTGGTAATGGACAAGTCTGGGAAATGTTTGTACTAAGTCTGGACCAATAATAAAGTAATTGAGGCCGATTTACTTTAAAGGTGCTACGAGGAACTTTTTTATATTTCTGAAACAGTCTCATTTTTCCTCTGATGATCATAAATGACACGTAAAAAAAAATATATATATATAATACACACCATGTTGTACAAAAATTCTCATTAGTTGCCCCCTAAAAGTTCCATGCCTGTGCCCCCCACCTGACTAACCATATGAACTGCTACCTGCACACAGCTGTGGAAATCATACGTCAGCCTCTTCCAAAGGGGATTGACAAAATATCTTTATTTTTTTAACCTTATTTATACAGGTAAATCCATTGAGACCGAAGACTCTTTTGCAAGGGAGACCTGTTTTCCTTTCCCACGTTACCATTCACACACACATTCATACACCGATACAGGTTAACTATCGACATTCACACGAGGCAAGTGGGTGAAGTGTCTGCCCAAGACACAACAACCATGACACAGTGGCAGGCGGGGATCGAACCTCCAACCCTTTGATCATCAGCCGACCGCTCTACCAACTGAGCCACAGTCGCCCCTTTCTAATTGGCTTCGCAACTAAAAAGATTGTACGTACGCATGAAACTTTCTAATAGGCAAAAATACAAGCTGTTCTGAGTCACAGGTAAAAATATCCAAATATGTCTTTTAAAAAAAAAACCCCCACAGGCAAAATAATTATGCTTTGAAGTCCAGGAGATTTAATCACTCTGAACATTTCTGCTTCAAAAACAGGAGCAGGTGTAGATACATATGTCTATAAAACATGACATCAATCAGCACACATCTGCCCACAGGTATTTAGCATGAAAAAACCTCACACACAC
>CM047516.1:26990675-27003175 GCA_026122265.1 Ammodytes dubius
TCTACTGCTATAAGAAAAAAACCTGAGGGACAGCAGAAGGTATAAAATCCATTAACGATCACTAAAGGCTACCTCCTGATCTATTAGTGGACAGTGTTGTTGTACAGAAATTCCCATGGAGGCAAACAGAAATAGTTACGCACTATAGCTTTAAAAATGGAAACGTAACCATTAATTATTGAAATTTAAAAGGGTGAACAATCCACTGTCTACTTACTCTCTGTTGCATTTTCCACCATATATGTCATAGACTAATGTATGTAAATGTAAAGCTGCAGCATAGGCATACATAAGTAATTGTCATCATGCCAACAACATGGAACACAGCTGAACATACATACAGGTCAATAGGTCCCAAGTCACTCAGTTACATTTGAAACAAGTGCTTTTATACTTTAGTGAGAATCTCAACAAAGCAAAACATCATCACAAAGTGTGTGCGTGTGTGTGTGTGTGTGTGTGTGTGTGTGTGTGTGTGTGTGTGTGTGTGTGTGTGTGTGTCTGTGTGTGTGTGTGTGTGTGTGTGTGTGTGTGTGTGTGTGTGTGTGTGTGTTGGGGGGGAGGGGTGTTTGTTAAGAGCCACTGCTAACCTTTGAAAGCCTTCAGGGCCACACCTACAGTGATTTGTGCTCATACGCTCACTTAAGCACAACACACACACACACACACACACACACACACACACACACACACGCTCCACACACACACACACACACACACACACACACACACACACACACACACACACCACACCACACCACATTTCACAGAGTGCAATTAACATAGAATGGCTTTTAGCCAAATGATTGTTGTATGTTTACATATAAAAAATCCGCTGTATGCTCATTTACAATTAATAATTCATTCATCAGTTCTGTGTTTTCTGTATGTTGTGCACTTTGCATTGAAGTGTGCTTTGAAACACACACACACACACACACACACACACACACACACACACACACACACACACACACACACACACACACACACACACACACACACACACACACACACACACACACACACACACACACACACACACACACACACACACACACACACACACACACACACACACACACACACACACACACACACACACACACACACACACACCTCCGCTTCAGGCTATAGCCAGGACAATAGGCCACCATTCATTCAACCCTTAAAGGTGCAGTGTGTAATATGACATCATCAAGAAAGTTCTACAAAGTTCTAGAATGCAACGCTCCCTGGGTAACCCCAACCCTTTTGAATAATAACAGAAGCTACAGTGGCCTTCAAGGACAAGAACAATTCTAAATTTTAAACAATGCACCTGATGATTTCCCCCTTACTGATTTATTTAATTTGTCCCTTTCTACTTGTGAATTCCCTTCTGTATGGAAATGTGGAAAAATTACGCCGCTGTATAAAGGAGGAGATCCGTTGGAGCCTAACAACTATAGACCAATCTCTATTATTTGTACTACAGCTAAAATTTTTGAGAAGCTTATTTTTTTTCAATTGTCACAATTCATCAATAGGTTTAATATTTTATCACCATTTCAGTCTGGATTTCGTTCTAATTTTTCCACTACAACTGCTCTTGTCGAATTTTCAAATGAAGTATTTTCTACTTTAGATATAGGTCATTTGATGGGTGCAGTATTTATTGACTTAACTAAGGCTTTTGATTTGGTTGACCATTATTTTTTGCTTGATAAGCTGTATGGTATTGGTCTTAGCCAACAGGCATTACTCTGGTTCAACGCATATCTTCATAATCGTCGTCAGTGTGTTTCTTTTCATAACAATGTATCAGATTATTTGGTTGTTGAAAAGGGTGTTCCACAAGGATCCATTTTAGGACCGTTGCTGTTTGCTATTTTTATTAATGATCTTTCAAATGTTTGTTCTTCTTGTTCTGTTCAGTTATATGCAGATGATACTGTGATTTACACTTCGGACTCTGATAGAGCTAAAATACAAGAATGCTTGCAAGTCGAATTTAATTTGGTTCAGAAATGGTTATCTAATAACAATCTGGTTTTAAACAAGCAGAAATCTTGTTGTATGTTGTTTTGCTCTAGTTATAACTGCTCACCCAACGAGTTGGCCCTTACCTTTATTGATGGGTCTCCTCTTGTAAAAGTTGACAAATTTAAATACTTGGGACTTTGGATAGATTCAGAATTTTCTTTTAGGCCTCATATTGATTTTATTAGAAATCAAGTAAATTTCAAGCTTAGAACATTATATAGGTCAATAAACTGTTTCACTCTTAAAGTCAGAAAATATATTGTTCAACAGTTATTATTTCCCATTATTGATTACGGTGATGTTATTTATCAGAATACCGCAGATACACATCTACAGCCTTTAAATGTAGCTTTTAATAATATTTGTAGATTTGTTCTGAGGTGTCCTTATCAAACACATCGTTGTTTTATGTATGATCGACTCAAGTGGCTTCCCCCTGACTTGAGGAGACATTTTCATTGGTTGCTTTTTGTCTTTAAATGCATTAATTTTGATTATCCTGTTTATCTCAAGCAGCATCTAGTTCCATTTACTTCATCATATTCACTCAGACACATTCAACAACCTTTTTTTGTTGTCCCTAGAATTTTTAAAGAAGTTGGGAGACGAGCATTTAAGTTTAAAGCACCTTCGAACTGGAATAATTTGCCTTTTTCACTTAGATCAATCACTTCTTTACAACGCTTCAAGATTTCTTTGCTTACCTATCTTAAATCACCTTGCTCTTGTTTTTGAATGCACATATTTATTTGTTTTTGTTATTGTTTATTTAGTTATTGTTTATTTATTTATTTATTTTCATTGTTGCTATTTTTGGAGATTTGTGAGAGCCTGTGTATGTACAGTGTGTGTTTGTGTTGAATAGTTTGTTTTGTGTATTGTATTTGTATTGTATGTTTTTTTTTTGTTTTTGTTTTTTGAGGACCCCCTCGAAAACGAGATGATACATCTCAAGGGGCTTATCCTTAAATAAAATTTTTTTTTTTTGAAATGACATTCCAACTATGACACTTTCAAGATGGCGGCACTAGGCCTTGGTCCAAAATATGCAGACATATGGACATATATGAGACCCTTTCTAAGGGAGAAAAAAAAAATTCAAAACCTTTTTTTCAGCTATTATGCACTAAATTAAATGTACTTATGGATATTATAATTACTTTCTACAAAATCTGCTAGGAAATAAAACCCAAAATTCTACACACTGCAGGTTTAACAGTGATTCACCTCTTGGCTACTGTTTCATTGTGCTGCTGTTTGTTCTTCACTGTGAATCTGAATGAGTCTTTAGGGAGAAGTGTGACCACAGCAAAGGTCCCATTTCCCCCCAAGAATTCCAGTATCTGACCCGGGATCCAATCCCGCCCGGGTCAGTTCTTTGCATGTCTTCCCCTCTCTGACCCATTTCACCGCTGTCTCTACACACTGCCAATAAAGCATGAAAAATGACCAAAAAATATCTAAAAAAATAAATAAAAAAAATCCAGTATATGTGGATGGTTTCGGCTTAGGGGCCTGAGGTTAGATAATGTTCATACTGTATTTCAAAGGGACAAGGGGCCGATATTCTTTATTTTTGATGTGGTCAAAAAATCTCATGAAAAGACTGACTCAGAATGACACTACAGTGGCCATACAACTAGAATGGTGAGGGACCATTAAAGTGAATATGAGTAACTTTCAGTTTTTTAGTTGAGTATAGCGCCTCCTTTGGACAAAAGTGGTAATGTTTTAACCCCACCAGCGCCTTCTGTTCTAAAGATCTTTCCACTTTTGAGTGTGTGTGTGTGTGAGTGAGTGAGTGTGAGTGAGTGAGTGAGTGAGTGAGTGAGTGAGTGAGTGAGTGAGTGAGTGAGTGAGTGAGTGAGTGAGTGAGTGAGTGAGTGAGTGAGTGAGTGAGTGAGGTGTGTGTGTGTGTGTGTGTGTGTGTGTGTCAAACAAACTGGATTATAGAGCTCAAGCCTATAGTTGGACTTTGGCATTCATATTTGTAACGTTTTAGTTTGTCAGTTTGGTCTTAACACTAACGCTGCACTGCCAATATATTGATTTCCCCTGTATGTATCTGCAGCAGGGTTTGTTCTGTTTATTGTTTGCTGATCGTTGTGTCTCAGTGAGATATAAGGTTTCCAGATTAAAGTGCAAGGTCACCGGTTGGTTACGAGTTCGCTCGTTAGCTAATGGTGTGAAGACGGTGGTGATTTGTCTTTGGGTTAACAAAAAAACCCCAGTGGACTAATTTGAAGCCTGCACCTACATTTTTTTAACAAAAAACTGGCCATTTTGACTAGCACAGTCCTCCTCATAGACGGTTCAGAGTGAGTGTGAAGCTGATTTCATAATACCCTGTCTAAATGATATAAATTGGGTCGGCCAGTGATCGAAGGGTTGGCGGTTCGATCCCCCGCCCTGCCACTTGTGTCATGATTGTTGTGTCAAGACACTTCACCCACCTTGCCATAGTTAGCCTGCTGCTATCGGTGTATGAATGTGTGTGTGAATGGTAACGTGTAAATGGGAACAGGTCTCCCTTGAAAAAGAGTCTCCATGGTCTCAATGGGATTTACCTGTATAAATAAAGGTTAAAAAATATGACTACTGTCCACTCACCTGCTGTTGAACTTCTCTGGATGTTTTTCCCTCATCAGATGAAAGCGATGGGCGATAGATGCGTCCTATAGGAGAGAACATAGAACAAGACATTACCTAAACGACGTCAGTGAAACATACACATCACCATGGCTAGCTGTAGATCTCTGTAGAACTCTGTACTGTCTAATAAAGCTTGAAAATGCCACAAAAAAAAACGATACAAAAAAAACTATTGTAAAATAAATTTTTGTTTGGATGATTTTTTTTTGTACACAGGGTTTGTAAGACCCTTAAAGTTTGAGTTTGGTAAAGGAGTTGTGAAATGCACATTCTTGCTAAGGCTAAGGCAAAAAAACAATGTTACACTTCATTTAAATTCACTACCTATCAGTTACATAACAAAAATGGAACTAAAGTCAATTTACACACTTCGTCATGGGACTTATATTTAGGTTGGAATGTTTAATTCAAATGTATTGACAAAACAATTGATATATTCATCAGAGCAGTTTAACAGAAGATTAACCAGTGACACAAATAATCATTATTTTGATAGCAGGTTTACTTTAATGCATGGTGCTGAATTTAGTAACTACCACAGTAAGTAGTTGTCATGTCTTCTGTAATTCAGTTTAAAGTTAAAGGTGCAGTGTGTAATATGACATCATCAAGAAAGTTCTACAAAGTTCTAGAATGCAACGCTCCCTGGGTAACCCCAACCCTTTAGAATAATAACAGAAGCTACAGTGGCCTTCAAGGACAAGAACAATTCTAAATTTTAAACAATGCACCTGATGACATTCCAACTATGACACTTTCAAGATGGCGGCACTAGGTCTTGGTCCAAAATATGCAGAAATATGGACATATTTTTTCAGCTATTATGCACTAAATTAAATGTACTTATGGATATTATAATTATTTTCTACAAAATCTGCTAGGAAATAAAACCCAAAATTCTACACACTGCAGGTTTAAGTGACAGCTTGAGAGAAGCAGAAGAGCCATTGGATTTATCCGCGGCGTTGAGCAGGAGGTCAGAAGTTGCTGGTGTCAGCGCGGAGGCCGGACCCTGTGTTTAACCCCTGACCCCGGGGTCACAGGGCAACGCAATCCTGATCACTCACTGGAGCAGCTTCACTGTGACCTCCACACAAACACACACACACACACAACACACACACACACACACACACACACACGCGCACACGCAAAGATCAACGCACACACACACACATGCTCGCTCCAGGCACAGACACACAACACACACACACACACACACACACACACACACACACACGCCCACAACACGCTCACTCACGCGCACACACATAAAGATTAAGGCACACACACACACAGAAACAAAAACACACAAACACACACACACAAAGATCAACGCACGCACACACACACATGCTCACTCACGCACACACACACACACACAAAGATCAACGCAAACACACATGCTCACTCACTCACGCACACACACACACACACACACACACACACACACACACACACACACACACACACACACACACACACACACACACACACACACACACACACACAATAAGATCCATGCCACCAGGGTCTTGTTCTGCCACAACAGCATTATCGATGTTCAACAACTTACACCGTGTCGGCATTTTAGAATAATTGTCACACGTAAACAGTGTTAATTCCGTTAACGAAGATTATGAGGAACAATCTTTTCAACATTTTTTTTTCATGACTATATGACGAGTCATTGATGAGGTAAAAATAGATATTTGATTATATAAAATATATTGAAATGTATGTTTTATCTTCGTTCACGAGACTTAACTAAATTGTTAGTTTGTAGTGGTCGGCTATTGGACATTCAAATGGCAAGTTGTTTTCCCCTTTAATTTGTGCGTCTTGTTTGTCCCAAAAAAAAAACGGATATATGTGAAAAAACAGAATTGTGCATCAAGACAAGGCATAAATGGCGGCCTACATGACAAGAATTTAAATGTAAAGGCCTTTTTAGGATATCAACAACTGGTTATGTAAGTGTGTTGGCAACACTGTCCGTAACACCTCCAAAGCTGTTATATCAACATAAAGGATACAATGAACATCCCTTATGCTTCATACAAAGGCTACAGCATGTGGGCATACAGTACATAGCACCACACACACACACACACACACACACACACACACACACACACACACACACACACACACACACACACACACACACACACACACACACACACACACACACCAGAGTTCTGACACTTTTGCTTTGATCGGATGTGATCAATTAACTGGAGCTGCCTTAATTTGAGCTTAACCAGACACTGCTTCTGCACCACACAACACACACACACACACACACACACAAACACACACACACACACACACACACACACACACACACACACACACACACACACACACACACACACACACACACACACACACACACACACACACACACACACACACCACACACACACACACACACACACACACACACACCCCCCCCCCCCCCCCCCCCCCCCCACACACACCCGAGGATGTGTCCTGCCTCTCACTGATAAACCCAAACTGTACATGCAGAAAATGCAATTTAAGACGCATGGCTTCAGAAATTACATCAATTCGACATATATCAAATAGGGAGTCGTATACAGTAGCTGACATAAATGTGACATCTATATGTGTATGTCTCTTTAAGGTGATGGTACACAGCCCAACAGAGCACAGTGGATGGAAAGTGTCATTTAAAGGGGCGGATTCGGTAACAATGTTAACGTATAAAGGCTCTGTTAAGGGCATTTCACTCTGTCATTGTCATATAATAACAACATCATCTGATTCTGCTTTAAAGTACTTAACAGAGACAAGACACATGACACAACCGGAGTCACTTCCGCCGGTTAATGCTAAAAGAAATGAAGTCAGAAAGAGAGAAAAATGAAAAAAAACGTACTACTACTAATATAAAAAGAAATGATTTAAAAGAAACACTGTGTATTATCGAAGAACATATTTTCTGTGCTGAATCTAGACTTATTACATGTGGATTGGAAGAGGTCTTGCTATATGAATAATTATTTTTTTTTTAACCTTTATTTATACAGGTAAATCCCATTGAGACCAAAGACCTGTTTTCCTTTCCCACGTTACCATTCACACACACATTCATACACCGATAGCAGGCTAACTATCGACATTCACACGAGGCAAGGTGGGTGAAGTGTCTTGCCCAAGGACACAACAACTATGACACAGGTGGCAGGGCGGGGATCGAACCTCCAACCCTTTGATCATCAGCCGACCCGCTCTACCAACTGAGCCACAGTCGCCCAAAAAAGTAACATTAACTTCAATATATATTAAAAAGAGAAATTATCCTTTTAATTTAAAGAAAATACTTATTATACTTACTATAGGTATTTATTTTGTAAGGAAAACAGTGGCTTGCATGTTTAATATGAGAGAAATGTGATTCATCAGACTGAAGTGGCGACACACAATATCAAATCAATTCAAGTGCATTTTTATACGACATTAAAAAAGTGTTGTACAAATGACAGTGACAATGGCAACAGAAGACAGACTATGAAACAAACAGCAGTATAGAAATTGTAGTAAAAAAAAAAAAACGCCCATAAACAAACACAATAAGAATGGAGCATTTTATTGGTTGTGGAAGGTTATTGCACAGATTAAAGAGCCGTGCACAATGGCACAATTCATCTCCTCACCCACTAGCTCGATAATGGGAACAATTGTTAAAAAATATGTAAAATCAGGCGCTCTGGTGTGTAGGGGAAGGCGTGTACTCATATTGGCTCAGGCTTCGTTGCAGTGGTCACGGGTTCAACTCCGAACCGTGCCCTTTTAAACTGCAGTCATCCCCTCCTCTCTCCTCTCCTCTGTCTCCCATTTCAACTCTGAACTGTTAATAAAGCTTGAAAATGCCACAAAAAAACTATAAAAAAAAAAACTATTGTAAAATAAATTTTGTTTGGATGATTTTTTGTACACAGGTTTTGTAAGACCCTTAAGTTTGAGTTTGGTAAAGGAGTTGTGAAATGCACATTCTTGCCAACCATGTTCGACCTTAAAAACATTTAAAATAACCTGAAAGTCAAACCTATAGGCAACGTGCGAAGATGGTAGAAGTTCACACATCAATAAGTATTTCGCTAACCACTCCTGATTAACTACAGGCTAATTTAGTATTTGTTTAATCAATACAGTGCACCTCATACAAATTACTGTCACAATAAGCCAAAAAAATCTTTAAGACAACAAACAATATAAAGCTCTGGAAAAACACTCAATGTCAGTGTCTCTCTTTATACTATTTAAGATATGTATGAGTTAAATGAACATTCGGTTTTATACTATAACTACAGACAACATTCTACCAAATCCCAATACATTTTTGTCATTAAGAGCATTTTCAATACGTTATGTAGAGATGAAGATTCAAGAAAAATCCAGACTGGGTCCTCAATTTTTTCACTATGTATATTTATTGTATTTAGTGTCCAACTGAATATGTTATTTTTTTAATGAATGAAAGAAAAATATAGATAGTACTGGTGCACAGCCTAAAAATAACCACCAGTCAATAGAACTATCTCAATGTGACATCTTTAAACTTCCCTCAGTCGGCTAATATTACAGGCCTGGCAGCTCCCGAGGTGTTAGGCTGCCAATAGGATGTATCAGCAAATGAGCACACTGCTCGTTAAGATGCAACAAATGTTTTGGTCCTACATTTCCACTTTCTTGGAAGCGTGTGTGCAAATCAGTGCTGTATTTCAATTTCTAACTAGGTCAACAAACGAATGATCTAATATGCCATCTTTTGTGTGAAGTGGAATAGTTAGGTGTGTGTATTAAAGGTGGAATAAGAAATTCTAGAAAGATCTTGTTGTCAAAATCACTTTTCGTAAAAGTCTAAATCAAATCAGTTAATATCCCCTCACGATCCGTTATCCCTGTGTGTAGTGTGTGTGCTATAAAAGAAATCAGAGTTAATACACAGCCTAGGCTCTGTAAACTGGTAAGCAAACATTGTGGGAAAACATGCCCATTTACAGAGCCAAGGCTGTGAATTAACGCTGATTTGTTTTTTCAGCGCGCACACACAGTACGGACAGGTTTTGACAAAACAAAAAGTGACTTTTGACAACAAGTATTCTCAAAAATCTCTGAATCCACCATTAAAGGTTCAGTAACGCAAAAGTGCCAGTGAGACGTGCCGGTTTTTTAGCATTGTCTTTTCTGATTGGATACCAGGTTGTGGGATCCCAGAAAAGTTTATTTGCCGATTACATGCAGAGCGGGTGACTGAGATGACCTGTGTTATGAAACGCGCACACTATATAAGTGATCACTGTACGAATATAGAGCGATTTAACACGTATATTAACATAAATAAATCGCTCACTTCACCTTTGATACTACAAAGTCTTGCATCCTCCAAATTTGGCAGGCAATAGCATGTGTGTTGAAAGGCCTGGCCCCCTGCCCAACCATGCAGGTGTTCCAGCGCTAGGCAACAAGGAGAACGAAAGGTTGTGACAGCACAGGTGGACAGCAGTGTATAATTAGACATTTCCTCAGTGACACACTATGGAAAAAATAATAAAATAAATCCACTTTTGCCACCGGCCGCGATGCAAAACACCTTTTCAACCAACCAGACACGTGATACGATGTCACGGCATCAGCGAAAATGAGAGCCTAAAATAGAGTCGCATCTGCTGCCTTTAACTGGATGAGAATTTGATACGTGGGACCTATGGGAGTGGGAGACTGCACAGGTGAAGTGAGGGAGAGTGTGTGGGTGCGTGTGCGTGTGTGTGTGTGTGTGTGTGTGTGTGTGTGTGTGTGTGTGTGTAGTGTGGTGTGTGTGTGGTGTGGTGTGTGTGTGTGTGTGTGTGTGTGTGCGGGTGGCAATGATCCCTGACAAACAGAAGCTAACTTTGCCTACAGAGGTCAAACGGTGAAAAAGACCATTCTCATTGCAAGGTCATTAAAAGGTTATTACTCATCACAACAACATGGGATGATTTTGTGAGGGAAAGTTATTTAAAATCTGCCTTGGGAGGAGCCTGTTTAACAATATTTTTTACACGATTTTGGTACAATGCGATTTTTTGTGGCAGCATGTCCAGTGGTTTAGGGCAAGGCAATGACCACCCACAAAAGCTGTCCAAAACACAACGGGCTGTTTCATGTCACAAAAAAATCTGCTCTATGTCCCTCATTCAGGCCTAAGGCAATCTCTACTTTTATGCATGTTTGTGTTATGCCCCTCTCCCTGAAAAAATCTGTCTGTAACGATATGTGACATTTGAGTGATGAAGGTTGTTTTGATCTTGCCGTTTTGAAGTTTTTGGGGCGTTGTGTATCGCGGGGGCAAGAGGACGTGCTATCGGATGGGCTGATGTGAAAAAGTAGGAAGGGTGAAAAAGAGTCATCAAAACAACAAATAATAAAAAACGAAAACAACAAAACATAAGCTTGGAAATGTCACCTCGGTGGGACCCGTGAGATAGAGGTTTTCAGTTTCACCCCTATTGTGTTTCACTGGCCCTCTGGTGAAGGGGGCTTGGTTAGTTTTAATGTCAAAGTGAAAATGTCATAGCAGGCCCAACAAACTCTCATATGTGAGTGAAAAGCTCAGGTTAGCTTAAGGGTAAAAAATATACTGTTTTTGATCATGTTTTTATACAATTTTTTTCATTATTAATACAAACAAGAGCCTTAAGTTTTACTGAGATAGATAGATAGATAGATAGATAGATAGATAGATAGATAGATAGATAGATACAATCATATGAAAAAGTTTGGGAACCCCTCTCAGCCGGCATTATAATTGACTCTGCTTTCACAAAAAAAATATAAAAGTGGTATGTCTTTAATTTACCAGGAACAGCTAAGTACTGGGATGTTTTCCAAACAAAGATTTTTTGAAAAGCAGTATTTGGTTGTATGAAATAAAATAAAATGTGAAAAACTGGCTGTGCAAAAATATGGGTACCCTTGTGGTTTTGTTGATTTTAATGCCTGTAACAGCATGTAAAACTGATGACTTTAAACACAAAGTTGGTTGGATTATGTTGTTAAGCCTTGAACCTCATATAATTGTCTGTTTAATCATGAGAAAATGTATTTTAGGTGCCTAAATGCAAGTTGCACTTCTCTTTGACTCTCTGCTGAAGTGAGACAGAATGGGATCATCAAAACAGCTCCCAAAAGATCTTAAAAACAAAGATTATTCATTGTCATGGTTTAGGGGAAGGCTACAAGAAGCTTTCCCAAAGGTTTCAATTGTCAATTTCGACTGTAGGGAACGTTGTCAGGAAATGGAAGGACACAGGCATAGTGGCAGTTAAACTCAGGCATGGCAGACCAAGAAAAAAACAGGAGCGGCATAGGTGGAGGATTGTGAGAATGGTTGCACACAACCCACAGATCACCTCCAAAGACCTACAAGAACATCTAGCTGCAGATTGTGTATCTGTACATCGTTCAACAATTCAGCGCAATTTGCACCAACACATCTGCTTTTTATAAAGACCAAATAATTTAATTTTTGTCTCATCAGTCCAAAGCATTTTCTTCCAATATGAAGCTGGCTTGTCTAAATGAGCTTTTGCATACTCCATGCAACTGTATCTGTGGCGTGGGCGCAGAAAGGGCTTCCTTCTCATCACCCGGCCATACAGATGTTTTGGTGCAAATTGCACTGAATTGTAGAACCATGTACAGCTACACAATCTGCAGCCAGATGTTCTTGCAGGTCTTTTGGAGGTGATCTTTGGGTTGTGTGCAACCATTCTCACAATCCGCCGCATATGCTGCTCTTGTACTTTTCTTGG
>CM047516.1:27010675-27013175 GCA_026122265.1 Ammodytes dubius
TGCAACAGTGAATTTGCACTGAAAATTAGTTTGTTTACAGCAGCAAAATTCTGTAAAATTCTATTAAAAATAGGCAGGGAATTCAGAAATATTGAAGTAATGTATTTGGAGTGGATAGCCACACATGGTACTGTACAAAACAATTGTATATCATGGACAAGTTCACTTTTCCTATAGTTTTATTCAAATTGTGAAACTTAAACAATGTTACATTTTGAGAGGAATCGATGCAAAGTTTTTAATTTCACATATTTATTGTGCTTTTATTGCTGGAAGAAGTTGATTAAACACCAAGAAGTTTTTTAAACACCAAAAAAACAAGTAAACAACATTATTTGACATGCTAAATAATAAATTCACACTGGATAAAGGCATCTATTATTGAAGTTTAAGTTCTTCTAAAATCCCTAGGTACCAAACATTTGGTAACACGTCCTGTAGTTTTTGAGATACACACATTTCTGTATCATACTTAGTGGTTAGTCAGAGTGATTTTCAGTGGGAGACACATCCACATTATGACTGAAGCACTGAAGCTAAATCAGCTACTATGAGCCGTCCAGAGCCCTTAGGTCATCTGGGACAGGTTTACTTACAGTCCCAAGAGTTAGGACTAAACGAGGAGAAGCAGCGTTTAGTTTTTATGCACCAAATATCTGGAACAAACTCCCAGAAAACTTGAGGTCTGCTGCAACCCTCAGTTCTTTTAAATCGAGTCTGAAGACTTTTCTGTTTCCATTTTAACCTGTACTTTTAATTTAATTTAAATGTTTTACTTCTTTTCATTCGCTTTTAAATGTCTTCTAATGTGTTTTATGTATTTTAATCTTGCCCATGTAAAGCACTTTGAGTGGCCTTGTGTTTGAATTGTGCTATAGAAATAAACTTGCCTTGCCTTGCCTTACTATCAACTAGCGCTATGAGAACACTATGGCCTTGTATGTCACCTCTGTAAAAACTGTCCCTGAGCCTCCATTAACCAGGCTGTATAACTCCGTCAGGGCAAGATACAGCTCTGGAAAAAATGAAGAGACCAATCCAAATGTTCAGTGTCTCTTGTTTTACTATTTAAAGACATATATGTTTGAGTAGAATGAACATTTTGATTTTATTCTACAAACTACTGACAACATTTCTACCAAATTCCCACTCCAAAAATATTGTCATTTCAAGCATTTCCATTACGTAATGTAGAGAGATGAAGATTGAAGAAAAATCCAAACTGGTCTCTTCATTTTTTTTTTCAGAGCTGTAAAAATGTCTCTTAGCAACCGCAACCTGGCAACGTGTTTATTCCCCTCCAATTAAAAGATGAAACCTGCCCCAAGAGGAGCAGAAATCCACTGATGAGTCGGCTAATTGTTCAACGTCCACAAAGACCAAATAATCTTTTATTTGATCACTATGGTGTCATTTTAACAGCTAAAGTAGGAGCTAACACATTCGGGGAAAGGACAGTTATCTGTAATACACGCAACTGTAAATCAAAGTTACAAATCATCAATATATCTGATGCTTTTAACGCATTATTTTTCAATAATTTTTAATATATTTAATTATGTAATTTAAAATAATCTGTGTGCATTAATAGTTAGTACAGTACTTTCAGTGTCCTTAATTTGAGAGGGTCTAGGCTCGGTGACACAGGAAAAAGAATATGTAATATGGGAAAGTGTGTGAGTGATATGTAATGTTATTCTCTGTAGCCGTGTCTTAAAATACTAGTTAGTAGAGTACTTTTGGGGCGACTGTGGCTCAGGTGGTAGAGCGGGTCGGCCGATGATCAAAGGGTTGGAGGTTCGATCCCCGCCCTGCCACCTGTGTCATAGTTGTTGTGTCCTTGGGCACTTAACCCCCTTGCCTTGTGTGAATGTCGATAGTTAGCCTGCTATCGGTGTATGAATGTGTGTGCGATTGGTAACGTGGGAATGGGAACAGGTCTCCCTTGCAAAAGAGTCTTCGGTCTCAATGGGATTTACCTGTATAAATAAAGGTAAAAAAAAAAAAACTTTCAGTGTCCTTACCACTCCGATGGAGAAGTAGTTGTTGACGATGTTTTGCGGTACGGGGTCTCCCTTCTCCTCCTTGTCTTCAGGGACTATGTCTATGTTCCAGCGGTCCAGAGCCACCTCCGTGCTGTGTTCAATGTCCCGTAGGAACTTCACCAGACTGCCGCCCTCGTAACCTGGGGAGAGAGGAAGGGGGGATGGGTTCAATTAATATAAGAGAAGAAAATAAAATATATATTAAAAAAAAAAATAATGTAATTGTTTGCATAAAAAAATGTGAAGGATGTGGTAAATGAGAGGAAGGGGAAATAAGCCAAAATTATGCATAATACAGGTGAAACTAATTGTATTAGAATATCATGGAATTGGAATTAGAATTGAGGCAGGAATTAATGCAAAAGGAGCCCAAATCAAGTACTGAGTACATATGCATGATTATACTTTATAGAGGGCCAACATTTCTTTTTTTTTAATGATTTCATGTAAAATTG
>CM047516.1:27020675-27080675 GCA_026122265.1 Ammodytes dubius
TAACCCTTAATTTTAACTAGTGTGACATCACACTAGTTAAAATGTCCTCAGTCTTCCCTTGGCTGGGCCAAGTTTTAAGTTTTTGAAGATTTTCAAGGATGTGCAGGAACCCTGAAGTTTGCACATATGGGCATACTGAATATCTTACTCCCAAAAAGACCGACGTTTTCGCTGAAGCCCTGAAGCAGACATGATGAACCTCTAAAAAGACATCCAACATGACTCATGAAATCAATCCTGTCTGAACGATTTCTGAGGTCTATGTTGTAAACAGTGTCCTCGGACAAAAATGGTTTGAAAAAAGGCTCTACTGTATAAATATATCCATTCACTGACATAGAACTGGCAACAGATATATGAACAGGGCAGACTCACCCGACCACTGGGCCTCCTTGGTCCAAGCTGTACACCTGCCTGGGGTTTAGCAGGTACCTCAACTTCCTCAGAACCCTGGAAGAAATGAGAATAATTTAGAAATATGGGTTGCGTTCCGAATCGCATACTTTCTACTATATAGTATGTAGAAAAAAGATTTAGGATGTCCCGATTCTTGTGGCCAGATTTAGGATGGTTAGAAGTACCCGGATGTCCTACTTCATGCGGCCAAGATTGTTAGTGTTGAAAACTGCATCCTATTTGGGCGATTCTGACCCACAATCCAGTGCGCACGTGAAGTGACGTCACATCGACGAAGCCTCCATATGAAAACAAACGGGGATGCGACAGATATAAAAGCAAGAGGCAAGATCAAGGTGCAATGTTATGATGAAATAAGAGAGTAAAGTATGTCCCAATAGTATGCCTACTGCATCCTAACTAGATTTTTTTTATCGTCGGATGTAGTATGTAGAATAGAAAAAAGAAAGAGTATGCGATTCGGAACGCAACCATAGTCATTTGGGGGCGCTCCGGTGGCGTAGTGGATAGAGCGTGTACCATATTAGCTCCGGCCTTCGTTGCAGTGGTCGCGGGTTCGAGTCCGACCCGTGGACCTAAACTGCAGGTCATCACCCCTCCTCTCTGTCTCCCCATTTCAACTCTGTACTATCTGATAAAAAAATCTTGAAAATGCCAAAAAAAAATCTTGAAAAGAAAAAAAAATATATAGTCATTGAAAAAAGACTATTGCGGAAAGTCTTATAAGGTGTGTAATAGAGGACAGAGAAAGAGAATGATTGAAAATGTAATCTGACAATGTAAGATGCAAAGGGAATCCAAAGGGCCAATGCACAATGTGCTTATTATCACATCAAATTTGTACGAAAGTCGAATTTTTTCAGGTAATAATACTGTGTTCTTCAATGTGTAATAAGAATCGAAAAGGTGAGCCGCATGCACTTCCTCTGAGGGCTAAGGCTACATACTGTGAAATAACAGCAATCTAGCAGGTTCACTGAATGTCACTCTGTACTGGATGGGTTTAATAATACAAATCCATTCAGGTTGCAATATGACTCCCATTATATCAATTCGATGATCAGATGGCGCAATAAATGACTACTGAGTCATAGCTCTGTGATTTTAACCCCTTTCCAAAGCCAGGTAGAAAAACTTAACAATAACATAACCAACCAGTGACTATTCTTACCTTCAACTACACTTTACTGCTAATAAATGTTTTTTTTAATGCATGTTTTTGACTTTACTTGTATTTATTAAAACTTTTTCTCAAAATCAGTAAATTCACTACCTGTCCGTACTGTGTGAAGGCTGGTGGCAGGTGTTAATACACAGCCTAGGCTCTGTAAAAGGGCATGTTGCTAGCTATACAGAGCCTAGGCTTTTATTTTCAACACACACACAGTACACACAGGTAGCTGATCATATAGAGATATTTGTTGATTTTGATAACAAGCATTCTCCAGAATCACTGACTCCACCTTTAAGTAAATATCTGATATCTCACTCTTTCCAATAAACTGGTTGGTGGTGTATTTGGAAAGCTACAACTAACACACATGCACAAGAGGCTTTGATACATTTAAATAAGTTCAGTTTATGAACACCAATTTAGCACAATTATGTAAAAATCTATTTCTAACTTGTATTATCTGTGTTGTAGGGCACGAAAAAGCTTATACAACTTCTAATAACTTGTCATCACTCAAACTAAAACTGTTATTATGAAAGAAGCAATCTCAGTGTTCACATCAGACATAAATAGCTCCTGCACAATAGCCTCTGGTTTCCTGTTCAAAATGATTATTTTTTTGTGTTCTCATAACGGCTTATGAATAGAAAATAATTTCCTTTTGTAATGGTAATAAAGTGTGTGTGGCTATGGTGATGTGTGTGAGGACAGAGGCAGATGCAACAGGCTGCCATTGGCCCTTTGTTGTATAAGTGGGAAGCAAATCTACTATAAAAGCGTTCATTTAAAAGCTTTTACAGTTGTGGCCTTTTCATCCTTAAATGCAGCATTCAGAAGAGCAGCGGGTGTTGCAGATACTACGGCGCCCTTTACAAAGAAAATCTGTATCCCTGAGTGAGCTGTGATTTTCACACAATGAATCAAAAGACCTCATATAAAAGGGTCATTTTAGCCATTTCTGGGTTTATGCAATTTGAAAAAAGGAAATACTAAAATTAAAACTTTCAATGCAGCCACCCTGCCAAAAATTTATGTATCTTTAAAAAAAAATATAAGATTTTTTTTTCGCATTTTAAAAATCATTATATAAAATGTTAATAAACACCAATAAATTCCTAAATTTACACATTAATTTGCTAGCTTACCTCTCCCCCTGCCTCCCTCCACTCTTGGGGTTGACCAGGACCAGTAGAGGATGAGTCCCAGGGAGAGGGGTGATCTGGGGAGAGGGAGGAAAAACAAGAAAGGTCTCAAGGCTCTGCTAACTTGCTACGATTGGTTACTTTAAAAGGTCACACTGTATTCTCATTTTCAGGTTAGAAATTGCAATTTAGGTTTGTACTAGGAATTGTTTTTCATGGTGCATGCCTTCGAGAAGTCTGACTGGGTTTTTTGAACACAGGTTTTAAGAAAGGTGGAAAATGGAGAAAGTACTTTGGGAGTCTCTAGTAAACACATATTAATGTTGTGAAACAATCTCATGAAACATGTGGCTTTTTGCATAATAGGTGAACCTTATTAACACATACAAGGATGCTGAATTAAAAAGTACCTGCAGAGCGTGTCCGTCTGCCGGGTTGAACTTGAAGGTCTGGTTGGAGTCATCAGGGCTGGTGCTGGGGGCGAATCCCCCCCCCACGCTTCACCACAGAATGACGGTCCTAGGGAAAGAGGGGATGTTACTTTTAAACATTTAATTATGCCTTCTTTTCAGCCCCCTGGCCCCCCTTCGCTTCAAAAGGCTTTTGTCTTTTGCCAGGCCGTCTTTGTACATAAGAATTTGTTCTTAATTATAATGTCCTGCCTGGTAACAAAGGTAAAGCAAAAAAAAATAAAAAAAGGGAGACTGATGGTCTGATGCACAGATTTACACTTTACACTGATTCATTACTACATACAAAAGCATAGAGAAGGACAATTGCCTAACTTGAAAATGTTATAAGCGATAAATCTACCTGTTTTACCTGCATGAAATCATAACTGTTAACCAATTTAAAGTTATTATTTTGAATCAGCCCCACTCACTTGTAACTGTTTTAATAGGCTATGTTCTGCTTTATTCAATTGATCTGAATGTTTTAATTGTTGTTGTCTCTTTGTAAAGCTTGTTGTGTATTCTCATTGTATATTGTGTATCTGTAATTGACTCGACGTCATTGTAAAAGAGGGTAACCCTCAATTGATCTTTCGAGAATAAATAAAGGAAATTAAAATGTATCTCTGTAACTCAAAATGAACTTGAAATATCCTGCAGGTGCATGTGGGGGAAAACTGGGCAGTCAGACAGATTCACCCGAAAATAGAATCATCACGAAATTGTGTGAAATTGAGGCAGGTGTCGGTTGGACACATGGTCTGACACTATTTGTTAGTTAGAAGAATTCTGTTTAATGGCAGCGTGTCACTAATACAGGCATAAGTGACGTCTTATGTCTGATAACACTGATGTTTTCACAGCAAAGAAGAGGTTCTAAATTGCTTATAGAAGTTAGAAGAAATTGCTTCATGTTCCAATTTATATTCAAATTGTTCTCAACATATGGCTGAAAAAGTAACTTCTGTTAACAACTAAAGCTTTCAGTTTGTGTCATTGTGTTTTGTGGAATGTCGTCATGTTTTGGGGGATCATTGGGTCTCAGAGCAGTTAGGCTTGAGAGAGGTTTGTGTATCCTTGAATGCATTTTTCCTTTTGTATTTCCTGTATATTTGTGTTTTATGAACACCTCGAAAATGAGATAATTCATCTCAAGAGGTGTTTCTTCCTAATTAACTATTAATCTATTTCATGAGAATGTGTTGTGAAATTAGGTTGTGCTTTCTTAAATATTGTGCTATGTGAAATGTCATTGTCTTCTTCAGGTTGCTGAAATGTTTTTGTGTCTTGACCTTCCGGGCCACCGTATGTTTCTATTATTTGTCCCACACATGTACGTCAGAGCGTGGGTCGTGCCTCTCTACTGAACACAATACATTTGAACAAACAACAACATATAAAATGACCATAACCCTTCATGAGGCCAGGACAGTCATATAAGACTCCTTCACTCATAACTCAGTGTACCTTACTAGAAATGGGTGCATATTTCCAATTTCTATTATTAATAGTTTTTGAATCCCTAATGTCGCCATATTTTAAATGTATATATAAACTGGCCACCATCACTGTTCCTAAGAACATTTAGAAGCCTGGTAAGACTACAGTAGAATTAACAATCCAACTGTACAATCACAACAGTAAGCTCACACATAGTAAACATAGTTTCAGTTGCTCACATATGAATTCTTGTATTTGAATAGCAGGGGATGTATGGATGGCAGTGTCATTGTATGGATGGCAGTGTCATTGTATGGATGGCATTGTCATTGTATGGATGACAGTGTTATTGTATGGATGACAGGGGGGAAAGCGTTCTCACCAAGACAACAGGGCAGATGTAGGAGGGCAGCAGAGTGTGGTCTCTCAACGCTCCTCCGTCACATTCCGGCTTCACGTTGGACGCACATTTATTATGGAGCTACGGAGAGAGGAGAGGCACAAACATAAGAATTGTGGGGTAATTATCCATCTGTAAGTCTGTGAGTATATTAAAGAATACCAGAATAACAAGCTACACTTTTAAAGGCGGTTATACTTAGGGGAATATACTTTTGACTTTTTGAAAGGCCATGTTCTAGTTTTGGCAAGGAGAGGCAAGTTTTTTCTATAGCACAATTCAGACACAAGGCCATTCAAAGTGCTTTACAGGGGCATGAAATACATCAAGATTAAAATACATCAAGTATAGAATTGAAACTAGAAATGTGAATGAAAAATATGAATAGAAATAAAACATTTCAATAAAATAAACTGTTCAGTTTGACAAACTGTTGACAGAGGAGAGGCACAAACATAAGAAGTGTGGGTGTAATTATCCATCTGTAAGTCTGTGGTTATATCAAATAATATCAGTATGAAGCACTACACTTTTAACGCTGGTTATACTATAATGGGAATATACCATTGACTGTTTGAAAGGCCATGTTCTACACTGGTTGAACTTGAGAGTTTTGACAGAAGGATTAATGTTGAACAAACTCCATGTAGCTATGACATCTAGTGGATTTTAAAAGCATCGCCAACCATAGTTTATCTTTTTTTTTAAACTTTTTTTAAATCAGTTTTTGAAGACATAACCACAAACAAAACATACATTTACTGTGTATAGCAAAGAGGCAAAAAAATAATAATGTATAATAATTATATATAGTGTGTATATATAGCTTTATTTATCTAGGCTTTAATTGAATGACCTGATTTCAGACACCTCTATAGTGAACCGTTCCATACCGTCTTAAACTTGCTGACCCCCCAAAAAGTAATTCAGAATAAAACAAAAATAAAGATGTTTCCACCATAAATTGTTGGTGCATACATTGGTGGATATACTTGCAGGAACCAGAATGCAGAAAATGAAGTGTTTAATGGTCAAAATTTGCCCCCCCCCCAATTATTGTGTCCCCTCAAATGTTGAAATGAAACCTACGTCCATGGCCACTGCAGATTAACAAGTTGTGTGTGTGTGTGTGTGTGTGTGTGTGTGTGTGTGTGTGTGTGTGTGTGTGTGTGTGTGTGACCGTGTGTGTGTGCGTGCGTGCCTGCGCGTGTGTGTGTGCGCATGAAACACTAACTCACAGTGATTTGGCACCATACACAGTGCAGCCCCGTCAGGCCCTGGTAACACTTGATGCTTCTGTGACAGCGGTCGCACTTTGTAGGAGAGTTCCCCTCCATCCAAACATGCTGCATAGCCTACAGCCAAAGAGGACAGGGAGTAATGGTAAATGGTCTTATATAGCGCTTTATCTCCGTTATTCACATACCCAAAGCGCTTTACATTGTTTTGTACACATTCACCCAGTCACACACACATTCATACACCGATAGGGAGGAGTCAGGATGCAGTGGTATTCAGTGTTTTTAGCATTTTCATTAGTCCGTAAAAGGTGCAGTCAGCAATTCTGGAGAACGCTTGTTGTTAAAATCACTTTTTGTAGCGTATCGTAGCTAGCGACATACCAGTTTACAGAGGCTGTGTATTAAAAATTTGTTTTCAGTGTAGGACAGAGAGGTAGCGGATCGTGAGGAGATATTCACTGATTTTGACAAAAAGTTATTTTGACAACAGAATCACTGACTCCACCTTTAAGTCAAGACGTAAACATGATATGTGGTCTAAAACAAAATGTACAAAGCAGTTCAACATGTAACAAGCATATTAAAAATAGCTATATTGTTTTATAATAAATGACTCCCAGCTGAAACAAAAGCAATCTTGATTTAAAACCTCCCAAAAACGGATTATACCAAAGATATGAACACAACAATGGGTAAAAAAAAAGATGTAAGCGGATTAAAAAGCTAGAAGGTCCTTTCTGATTTCAAGCTTTATTCTATAAAACTCTGTTGAACTTGTCCTTCTAGCTTTACAAAGAAAGTAAACAATTTACATTTTTTGCAAAGACACACTTTGCTGTAATCAGTTAAAAGTAGGAGTTACTCTAAAATTCTATTAGATGATCAATAGATAATTTTTAGTTAAAAAAATAAAAAAAATTACAAAAATTGTAAGAAAATTCTAAAAAAGTCAAAGTTACATCTGCAAATACTGTTTTTATAGAGTAAAATTTACATGAACAAAACGATATTAAACAAATACCTCAATATGGAGAACAGAAAACGAGTTCTTGCTGATAAACTATTAAAATGATTTCAAAATCTGTGAAATTTCCTAATTATAACACATCTCTTTCAGGCATGTTCAAGTGATGAAGATGAGTGAGTGAGCTTTGCTGAGGCATAAACAGCAAAAGAGGATAGAGCAGGAGCCTACTAGTCTGTTTAGCAGTTTTACCTAACTGGCCCATGGTTCTGCTTATGTGAAGGTTCATGCAAGACATCCAGTTAGATCTTTGTAATTTGACAGTATGTGATTAAGGTTCATTTCACTGGCTCAAGCCATGAGAATTATTACTTTGCTCCAGTTTGGACTATGGCCAAATTGAATCCTGCCTTAGCAATCATCCAATGTATGACTGCAACATTAAATGAGCATAATGAAGCCTTTCATGTGTGTTAGTGTAGTGGTTGTGCTTGGTGGTGTGCCTGTGTGTGTGTCTGTGTGTGTGATGTGTGTGTGTGTGAGTGTGTTTAGTGTGTTGTGTAGTTGTTTGTGTGTGTGTGTGTGTTTGTGTGTGTTGCTCTTACGTTGGTTGTCGCGTGACTTGCGTAGGTGCTGATACAGGCAGCGATGTCTTTGGATACACACCGCTCTCACCTGTGTATTGCAACTGTGGGAAACACAACAGACAACACGTTTGGTTTAATTCTTAAATAGTGAAAGAAAACTGACCTATTGTCAATTTCACAATTTCATGCCATCTTTCAATTTATTGTCCTGTCTCTTTATAAAGCTAATGAATAGTGCGTAACTTTTTTATATAAATTAATGTTGCTTATATTCAAGTAGCGCCAAAGGAGTTGACACAAAGTTGATTAAGCCTGTCAGCTCCACAAAACTCTCTCTGTATTTCTCAGTTGGCAGCGTTTACAAACTGGTGTCGCCCCCCTGACACTGGTGCAGGACAGGAGCTAAGAAAAATCCCAAGAAACATTATAAATATTATATGGATTGCTTTTTTTTTTTTTTTTTGTAAGCTTGCTGGACTACTCCATTTCCCCTTTCAGGGATGAATAAAGTATGTTCTAATCTATTCTATTCTTAACAAAGTAAAATCCCTACTGCATTCACATAGAGGTTGAACTCACTGGAGCAGCAGAGCCCCTGCTTGCGGACCCCCAGCAGCATGGTGTGGCAGTAGTTGCAGTACGCCGGTTTGTTGAAGTGTTTCAGACTCCACACTGCTGGCCGTCTTCCTGGACATTCTGAGAATGGGAAAGGAAGATTACGGTTGAAACTGCCCAAAGGAAACAAGAAAATTCACACTGCTCTACTGATATCATAATAAGTCATACATGGGTGGATGGATGGAGATGGATGGGAAAGGGAGATTACATGTTGATTTCTTCAAAAAAAAGTACTGGAGTGTTTCTCAGCCGAGCTAAGGTGTAAGGGCAGGGTGTCATATTGTATCATATTGTATGAAATGTAAAGCCCACTGAGGCAAATGTATATTTGTGATGTTGGGCTATAGAAATAAAGCTGATTTGATTTTGATTTGAAACTTCGCTATATCAGTATGGCAGAAAAAAATTATAAAAAAATTAAACTCTGCATCTACTGTATATGCATAATGAAGACACACAGTCAACACTGTTTCGGATTCAAAAGAAATCTAGGAGGGGATGTCCAGAGTTGCACCTGCGATAACAATCGTAATTCAACTTTTACGGATTACACCCTTGAAGAGAATCTACACTGAAAAAAAAATGTAAAAATCAAAAAAAAAAAATAGAACATACATTTCTGATTTCTTAAAAACACAGATCCCACAAAAGCCAGTGAGAGTGTTGTGTTTTTGTTTTGTGTGGTTCTGTGAGAGTCAAAATAAAGAAATGTAGAGAAATAATGTCAACTCGTCCGGTCATTTGCTGTTCTTAACACATAAGGATGGATGGATGGATGGAATGGATGGATGGATGGATGGATGGATGGATAGATAGATAGATAGATAGATAGATAGATAGATAGATGATGGATGATGATGATGGATGATGGATGGATGGATGGATGGATGGATGATAGATGGATAGATGGATGGATGGAGATGGATGGATGGATGGAAGGATGGATGGATGGATGGATGGATGGATGGATGGATGGATGGATAGACAGACAGACATACAGACAGACAGACAGACAGACAGACAGACAGACAGACAGACAGACAGAACAGACAGACAGACAGACAGACAGACAGACAGACCGTGTCCATGCCCAGCAGCACCAGCAGAGGGATGGTGGTGAGGCCTCCTCTGATCCACTCCTCCAGAGTCACCGTCCCGTCTCTGTCATAGTCGATCTCCTCCATCATCTCCTTCAGGATCTAGACAGTGGGTTAATAGGGTCTGTGTTAATATGAGTTTAACTGGTTTAAAATTATATTGAATAAGATAATATAGAAATTAGCTGTTTAAATTAGAATTAAATTAGTAGTCTGTGTTAATATGAATTGTATGTCATTTTAAATTATATTAGTAATCAAATTTTCAGGCTATCAATGGAAGTATGTTTTATTTTTTATATGTGAAATCATCACTTAACATCACTTTTTTTCTGGCTTTTTTGTTTTGTTTTGTACTTTGATATGTCTGAAAATAAATGTATTCAATGTTGTCTGCTTCTTCCAAGTCAAAACTGCTCCACCAGTTGAAAATCTGCTCAAAAATAGTCCCTCAATCACTTAAGATACTACTGTATGAATCAGCCAACAAAAACATTAGATGTAGAAGTAAATATTTATTCTCAGCTCAGTTCACTATTCATTCCTCCTTGAGAATAAAATTTACAAAAAGTGTGTTTTCAGTTTGAATATTTTCAAGGTTTTCTTTCTAGTCATATTTTGTTGCCAAATACAAATAACCGACTCTTAAATAATAAATAAGACCAGGTGCTTCCACTCCAAAAACACAGTTGTAGCTCTTTGCTGAAGAAAAATATTTGTGGTTGTTTTTTTTCCCTTTTCAAGAACTAAAATCCACTTTCTGTGTGTCAGTGGAGGGTTAGCAGCCTAAGAGCTAGCATTGATGGTGGGTAAATATAGCATACTCACTCCACCTTAATATGTATATATATATATATAATCCTAAGAATACACTTATATTTATAGCATTTATTTATATTTATAGCATCCTCTTAATCCAGCGATCCATATACAGCTCCGGAAAAAAAATAAAAGACCACTCCAAATGTTCAGTGTCTCTTGTTTTACTATTTAGAGGGATATGTTTGAGTAACATTTACATTTTGGTTTTATAATATAAACTACTGACAACATTTCTACCAAATTCCAATATATTTTTTGTCATTAAAGAGCATTTCCAATAAGTAATGTATAGATGAAGATTGAAAGAAAATCAAGACTGGTCTCTTAATTTTTTCCGGAGCTGTATCCAATTCACATGTTTTGTCTACATCTGTACATTTTGTTATTACTTGTACATAGCACCGATTCTTGCACTTTCTGCTTATTGCACTTTCTGGTGGGATGCCAACCTCAATTTGTTACTCTATACTAGCTCAAAAATGAAGAGACCAGTCTGGATTTTTTCTTCAGTCTTATCATCTTACATAACTTATTGAAAATGCTTTTGATGACATAAAATTTATTGGATTTTGGTAGCAATTATTCTATAAATCTATCAGAAGTTTATAGAATAAAACCAAAATGTTCATTATACTCAAACATATCCTATAAATAGTAAAACGAGAGACACTGAACATTTGGAGTGGTCTCTTCAATTTTTTCAGACTATATGTGTAATGACAATAAAGTTGAATCTCATCAGATAATGCCAGAAGCAGCACAGAGGAGGGGCCTGTTTACATCCTGGTGCATTTCACTCTTTACTACAGTGTTATTTTTCTCACCGGTCGTAACTCTGTCGAGTCCCACTCCAGATACTCTGCCACGTGCACCATCTGATTGATGATGCGATCAAGCTCCTGCAATCACAAGAAAGATAGTACATAAAAAAAAAATAGTTGTTACCTTCTACTAATTTAATCACCTTTCTTTCATACATTTTAATCCAAAACATGAATGACAAGCTAAGAAAAGTGTTGAAGAATCAGAATTAAAAAAAATACTTTATTGATTCAGTTGGGGGGAAATTATTGGAAGTAAATCTATTCCATGATTTTGAGATGTTTGGAATTAAAAAGCCATTTCTAGCACTGAATATTCATGCATTGAAATTATGTTATTATTATTATTTTTTTTTTAACTTGATTCGAAATTTGGGAAGATAGAGAAATAAAAGTAAAAATGATTTGTTGAAAATGTGCAGAATTACATTAAGTTAGAAAGAATTTGGATACATAATTTAAATGGATAAAAATGATGTAATTGGAAATAAATAACTAACAAATAAATAAATAACTCTTCAAGTCAACATTAAAATCAGTGTAACAGAATCTGTATGTTTGAAGGCTGCTAAACATTTCCCTAAATGACTGTTTATGTGATGGCTTCAGCGCATGGCTAAGATTAAACTGACCAGAACCAGTAACAATCACACATGATGTCATGTAAACACAGCGGCTCTCTCCAAACGTTCGGGATTCTATTCTTAGAACTACTGTGAACAAAAAGGGCAAAGAAAGAAAAGAAGAGAGAGAGAGAGAGAGAGGGAGAGAGGAAAAAAGAGAAAGAAAGAAAGAAAGAAAGAAAGAAAGAAAGAAAGAAAGAAAGAAAGAAAGAAAGAAAGAAAGAAAGAAAGAAAGAAAGAAAGAAAGAAAGAAAGAAAGAAAGAAAGAAAGAAAGAAAGAAAGAAAGAAAGAAAAGAAAAGAAAGAAAGAAAGAAAGAAAGAAAGAAAAGAAAAAAGAAAAAAGAAAGAAAGAAAGAAAGAAAGACTAACGATGAAAATACACTCACCGAACTGTCCAGGACGCCGTTGCCGTCTGTGTCGTAAAGCCGGAACATGACTGCAAGCAAACGAGAGAGCATGAATATCACACACACACACGCACCACACACACACACACACACACACACACACACACACACGACAGATAACGTCACATAAATTGCTATTTGAAGTTGTTACACTGGTTCCTTTGGACGTCCTCCAGATGTACACAGGGTTTGAATGAGGGGAGTGTGCTACTTCCACAACACAGATAAGCCCCTGTGTCACACCCACACACCCACACACACACACACACACACACACACACACACACACACACACACACACACACACACACACACACACACACACACACACACACACACACACACACACACACACACACACACACACACACACACACACACACACACACACACACACACACACACACACACACACACACACACACACAGCAGACCCTCCAACTACTACATCCCCTCATACACCCCCGTCCCACTCACACTCGAGCTTGTCCTCTGGCGTGCCCCTCTCCAGCAGCGACAGGTAGCAGACGATGTCCTTGAGGAAGACCACCTGGGGCGAGGGGGAGGGGGAGGGGGAGGACTTCTGGGGGGACGGGCTCCGACGCAGAGACAACAGCTTCTCAGAGTGACTGCGCTCTGTTGGAAACACAAAACAGCATCCGCCATTTTCACAAGTGGATGGTTAATTAACCCATTGATGACGGCTGCTGCGCGATGCCACATTGGCTCTCCTGCCTGATGCTGCATCGTGCAGCATTATTACTTTATCTAATTTTCATGGCATTCCCAGCATTGAATGCACTGTCATTGGTTCAAATACACATGAGGTGGGTTTTGTTGATTTTTTTAAGACCACGTGACCACCCAAAAGTTGTGTGGTTTGCCGAAAATCATGTCAATCAAAAAAATTAAAAATTAAAAAAATAATAAAAAAAATACGCCAGCTATGTCGGCGACAGAACAGTTAGTGGCGTTTGGTGCGCAGAATCAAGGTCTACTATAGACTGCTGACGAAAATCACACAACACATTGCATCTATTTATTAACAATATTTAATATTTTTTTAATTCATCTAATTTTGACGATTTTTAGAAATATTTGTTGGTTTGTAAGCGCTAAGGGAGCATGTTTAAATAAAACCTGTGAACCTTAACTTTTAAATGTATTTTATTTCATGTTTCTATGTGCTACACAGGCTTAGATATTAAGGTTTTGGTAGACTTGACAATTCGTACTATTTTTTCAGAAAACCCTCAGGCATTAAGGACATGCATCCTAGATTGCCATAGTCATCAATGGGTTAAGAAATGGAAAATGCTGCTACATTATATAGTACAATCACGTTGCATTAATACCAATCATTCAGCAGTGTCATTTGTCAAGAAGCTAATCGATATATTTTGATACTCAGCAATTTAGTAATCAGTTCTAGACACTCTATCCCTACACATGACATGGCTGTAATTTAATATTTATGAGAGTTCTTAAAAAGCATTTTCGGTAAAAAAAAATATACATGGCTCTAACAATCGGACTGGGCCATTATCAGAGCCTCATTAAACCCCTATTTATCAAAACACAAACTCACAGTAACCACTTGCAGTCAGTCATCTCTCATGAAATGCATTTAAACTGACCTGGTGATAGTTTGGGGGACACAGGGGACCTTGCAGCCCCTGCGTTGGGTGTGAGGGCGTTGCTGCATCCCTCGGAGGTTCTGACCCGAGCGAGGGGTGACCTGTGTGGGCCGGAGCCGGGTGTGTGTGCCCCCCCAGTCCCGGAGCGCTGGAAGAGGAACGAGAGGAACAGGGGGAGGTGGTGGCTCCCGAACCCACCGACTCATTAGGCTGCCGTGGTCCGGGGTGTGACGGCCCATAGCGGACAGGATGCTCTTACCATTCATACCTGTTATTGGGGTGGACAGACCAAATAAGGAGTTAGGCAAGGCAAGGCAAGCAAGGCTAGTTTATTTATATAGACAATTCAGACACAAGGCCATTTAAAGTGCTTTACAGGGGGCAAGATTAAAATACATAATACACATTAGAAAAGCGAGTATAAATAGAAATAGAACATTTAAATACAATAACATTGCAGGTTAGGGAAACAGTGGAGAATGCAGTGTAAAAATTGAAAAGCTAGGAATACTCGAAATTTCAAGGCAACTGTCTTCTCTAGTTTTTTGAGTTTTGAGGCTAAAAGTAAAACTCTTGAGATTTAGGAGAAACTGAGCGGAAATTTGAGGCAACTGATTAAAATTGTAGAACTTAGGAACTTTACTTATGAATGATAAGTATCTCAACAAAAGATAATTATTTGGATCAAATGTAGGCAGTTTTCTTTAAGCTTAAAGGTGGGGTAAGCGATCTCCATAAAATGTTTGTTTATGTTTATACTTAGAACCAGCAGAATGCCGGGGTTCAATGTTTTGGCAAGTGGCCTGGACTGGACCCGATTTTGAAAAAAAGTAGTTGTGGATTCATTATCCAGCCTTTAAGAGGTTTAAGTTTGGCCTATACAATCTAGTTCAGACAATTGCTTTAAAATGTGATGTTCCTAACTTTTTACATTTTTTACAGCGTAATACCCAAAACATTGGTTTACGATGTGGAGCAACTTACAGAAACACTATAAAAAATGTCACAACAACTTTCCAAATACGAACAAAAACTCACAGGAGGTGGATTCTTTTAGAACAATAGGAGCGACATAACGATACAATGTCAAACTTCAAAACAATTCAAACAACAACATCCAAATACGAGGATCCATATAGGGACAGGAAAGTGGGTATAGGATTACAACACTGCGCTAAAAAACCTTACACAAGGAAACATTCACGAAGCATCAAGTCATCCACTGAATACCACGTCAACACAAGAGCACATGGACAATTAGGGGTAGGAGGTTAAAGGGCAGCAGGACTCTGTCGATATTAAAGCCCTACTTCACCGGTTTGAATGTGAAGGTGTATTGAATTCTGAGATCCTATGTAGTATAAATGTGCAAAAAAAATTAAAATCGGTTCATCCTAGCCTGAGAAAAGGCAGAAAGAGTGTTTTTTTTAACCCTATATCTATTTCTCTTTCTCGTGACATCACAGAAAGAGAAATATAGGGTGGATGAACCGCTAGGATGAACCGATTTCAATTTTTTTCACACATTTATACTACATAGGATCTCAGAATTCAATACACCTTCATATTCAAATCGGTGAAGTAGGCCTTTAAGGACATTTAAGGCCTTTACGGTACGGGCTATTTGGCTTTTTTTCTGTGGTACCTGTGATGGGGGCACAGGCCACCTCGGTCTGAATAGAGATCCCTGCATCAATGGATGCGGGCGTCTGTGGTTGTCAGTGTGTCAAAGGAGAAAGGAGGCAAGACGCAGCAAGAATGAGTTGAACAGAAGTAAGAAGGTGTTCGTGTAAAAGATCAAGTCAAGTTAGCTTTATTAATAATAATAATGGATTGGATTTATATAGCGCTTTTCAAGGCACTCAAAGCGCTTTACAGGGTTCCAAGTTCCATTCATTCACACACAGTCATACCGGTGGTGGAAGCGTGGTTGCCATTCAGTGCCCTACGGCCCCTCCGACCACCACCTCAAACATACAGCAGTCATACACATTCACACAAGTCAAGGTGGGTGAAGTGGCTTGCCCAAGGAACAACAACATGACACAAGTGGCAGGGCGGGAATCGAACCTCCAACCTCTGATCATTGGCCGACCCCTCTACCACCTGAGCCACAGTCGCCCCAATTGTTGTCAATAACTTCAGTCAGTAACTGGTTTCTGTATAAATAAATAAGTAATTGAATTGTTGCAAAAAGGCTGTCAATAGTGGCAGCAAAAAATTCTGTAGGATGTATTCAGTATAGTTCAAAAAAAGACAGTCATTAATAAATGATAAATAGTCCGTAACATGTGTTGAAATCTGGCGGATTATCACATAATGAAGTGAAAATGTGTTATATTTTTTATGCGTTATTATTACATAATGCATTGTTACAGTACTATTTATTATCTCCATATAAAACATCTAACAAATAAAAACTCGATTGATTTCAAAAAGTAGAAGGCAAGAGAAAAGTATTGGAATTTAGGATACAGGCTGAATTAAGTGAGTACATCAGCATAATAACCGCGTTATTTTCAGACCTTTTTCTCAGTAGCAAGAAGCTAATATTTCTACCTCAAGTGCATTATCAGCAGACCGAATCACGGCCTTTTAAATATATGAGAGGGAGCAAGAGACATTGATTCAAGAGACGGATTATATATCAGAAGAAGAAAACAGCAAGCAGAGTGAAACACTCAATAGTTGTCTAGCCAGCGAAATCTGTGGCAATATTTCTAATTGTATCGATCTGTTTTGTCCGACAGATAGAAAAAAACATAATTTGCAAATACTAAAGGATGTAGTATAGTGACTGGCATGTGTAATGATCGATTAACCACCAGGGGGCATGCAGGCTATTTCATCTGAGACCCAAACACAAACTGAGGCAGCAGTGTAGGCTCCACACCATAACCTGTGTTCCAATCCCCATACTTTCCATGCTATTTAGTATACCAGAAAAAGATTTAAGATGTCCCAATACATGCACGTCAATTGCAGTATGCCAAACATACCTATGCCCCACTAAATCCAATAGCATTTGGAGTATGCGTCTTTACTCTGACATTTCTAGACATAATTAAAAAAAATCTTCCTTATCTAATTTTTTCTCTCCTGTGGCCTAAGACTCTTCTGTACTTTAGTATGTAGGTAGTAAAAAAACAGTATGTGATTTGGAACACAGGGATAGTCATTAAGTTAACGCGAGACACTACAGTGAAAAGGTAACATGTTTAACTTGCCAAAATACTTTAGTTCACTGCAACGAGTCTACCATTTACCTAAGGAGACTGATTGAAAGCTCATGAGTTATATTCAAATGTGTATTAACAGTAATGAACTATAATAGCCTATGTGATGCTGATAGTTACACAACAATAGGTTATGTATCATGATATAATTGGGAGAAACATCAGACATTCGCATGTAGCCTCAATATAAGATTAAACCTTGTTTCTTATAATCACATATTGGGACTATTCGACTGTGAGATTGGCAGTCGAATAGGACTCCATTGATTGAGTTGTTACAGTAAATACAGCTCTGCAAAGAAATTAAGAGACCACTCCAAATGTTCAGTGTCTCTCGTTTGACTATTTATAGGCATATTTTGAGTCAAATGAACATTTTGGATTTATTCTACAAACTACTGACAACATTTCTACCAATTCCCCCACAAAATGTTGTCATTAAGAGCATTTCCCATTAAAGGTGCTGTAAGCGGAATGGTTCTTTTAGCTAACTTCCTGTCAGTTACTGCAGTTAGCAGTCCCCTCGCTCGTCCCTACGTCACCACATTAATGCACTGCGGTCTTCAAGCAGCAAGTTATCTAGCATCATCTCAGATCTATAAGTGTGATAAAAACCATCAAAACAGACACTGGGAAGGATTTTTACCTGCTCCGCCATTGTAGGCGCATACACATTCACCCATCTGTTGCTCTGGCGTGCACCGGCAGTGAGACCATGGAGTATATACTGTATACTCCATGGTATATATAGTATATACAGTATGAGTGAGACGAGTGTCGTTTTGTATCGTTCTCTCTTCTGATTGGATAAAAATGTTGGGATACTACAATTAGTTTATTTGCCGATTACATGCAAAGCAGCTGACTGAGAATCGGCTTTATGAAACGCGCACATTATGTAAGTGATCACTGTATGAATAAAGAGCGATTTTACACTTATATTAACATAAACCGCTTACTTCACCTTTAAGTAGAGATAAAAATGTAAGAAAATCCAGACTGGTCTCTTAATTTTAACTGTGTTTAATTTAACACACAAAATTAAGATACAGTAGGACGGCGTGTAGCTGACGTTTCTGGCTGTTATCAAATCTTCATCACAAAACTAAACTAATTAAGACACTGTGGCAGTAACATGTCCGTCATTTAGCCTCCACTACACTTGTTGCCTGTAACTTTTTACAAGCACTTTCACCAGAGAAATAGATTTTCTAATTCGACAGTCCATCTGTTCCCTCAGCTGCTGTGTGGTAGTGAGGAGCAGACAGGCAGAGACCGCGCCAAACAAAACCCACGCACCACAAACGGGACGTAGGCAGACACAGTACACCCATACTGAGAGCACAGGGCAAGGGCAAGGGGCCTACAACACCACCAAAAGTTCACTTTATTTTCTGCAGTGAATAGTGTGTGTAATCACGTCTTGGTTGATGAAGCATTTAACGGTCTGTATCTGTGTTTTTTTTATACCGTACTTTTATAGCAAAGAAGCAACTCCAATATAGACAATTTTGCAAAAAGATAGCCTCTGTAAATTCTCCCAATGGGATTAAAAAATAAAATAAAATGTAACCTTTATTTATACAGGTAAATCCCATTGAGACCGGAGACTCTTTTTTAAGGGAGACCTGTTCCCATTTACACATTACCATTCATACACACATTCATACACGATACAGGCTAACTATCGACATTCATGAGGCAAGGTGGCTGTTGTTTTGCAAGGGTGGATTGCAATCTAGATTTTTGACAACTACATGCTGCTAAATGCATAATAATAATTCTCCGCCTGCGTGAGAGTAAGTAAGCAAGGCAAGTTTATTATTATATTAAACTTAAATTTATTTATTAATTAGTTCTTTCGGACAGTTTCCACACAATACACAATTTTCTCTTGCAAATATTCATACATCATACTTTGTGTTGTCCGAAGGGAGACGGAAGAAGCTAAAGGCTTATCAAAATTCAGACACAAGACCATTCAAAGTGCTTTACAGGGGGCAAGATTAAAATACATTGCCTACCCAGTAAGCTGGTCCCTGCGCGGGACGGGTCCGGGGAGCAGCCGCCCGTCTTGCTCTTGAAGGAGGTGAAGAGATGCTGACACAGCTCCTCTGGGATGTCGTTCTCCAGATACGTGGCCATGAAGAGCTGGAAGCCTTCATAGTCTATCGGCTGGGTGGGGGAAAGAAAAAAAGGAAAAAAAATATATTAAGAGAATTATATAGGACGGTGCGATTTGTGAATGACGTATAGTTATAACACCGACGGAGAGCAAGAATGGAGATAAGGGTTTTGGATGTGATGGACTGTTTTTGAGTCAAGTTGATCTGACCTGAAATGAAGATGACATGCCAGTACAGTGTATGTTGTTAAACAGGTAGATGACATACGTATATGGTTTGACGCCACTAAAGTGAAAAACATCCACAATAGATTTTATAGTCATAGGCTTTAATGGTCAGGTTTAATGTCAAAAGTGTAGTGTCCATCCAGACAAAGACAGACCAACACATAACATTTCTTTAAGGTTAGTGAGGGCAGAATTATGGAGGAATATGAGGGCCATAGGTGAGAAGGAAATTACTGAAGACAGCGTTTTCTTCTTTCATAATGCACTACAAGAAAGAAGAAGAAATGTAGAAAGTCGTAAAAAGTCGAATGTCATGACTAAAGTTGAAATGTGAGTAGATAAATGAGTAAACTTGATTGTTGCAGACAGCGGTAAAGGTGGAAGGATATTGACAGATGTCCAACTCATGGGATCAATAACTCATTTGTCGTCAACATCCAACTTCATGGCAGTCTTTTATTGTTGGCTTATATCTCAACATTTAAACTATTTTAAAAAAAAAATTGTATATAACTTTATTGTGTCTTTTGACTTTTTCTTCGACATTTCAAATTGTTTCTTAGAGTGGGTAGAAAATAAAAATAAAATCTCTTTAAGGTTTGCGTTGGCAGACTGTAAAGGTGCTGGAAGCTGGCTCTATAGAAGACCTTTGATGGCAAACAATGTAATAAAGACAATACAGACAGCTAAACAAAAACAAAACATTCCTGAGTTGTGATGCTGAAAACTCCTGTAAATCCCACCTATTAGCCCCCTTCACTAGTCATAGTTCATAGTAACACACTGAACTCAAAGGCCCCATTGACCTGTGGCCTTCCCCCCCCCCCCCCCCCCCCTGTGGACACTCCATCTGTGGTTGACACGGTTGTGTTATGTTAGTGGACAGAATGTGCATCATGCAGTCTGCGGACACAGACACCACACAGCATGCATTCCCCCCCCCCCTGGCAACGGGCCAGGGCGCGGGCTTACTTGGTTGAGAACGTCTTGCTTCTGTTTAACAGGAGGAAGAAAGGAGGAGGGAAAGAGTGAGGGATAGAGTGGGTAGAAGAGGAGAAGGGAGTTAGCTAGACCTTAGATTTAGGGCTGCGCATTGAATCGCTAAAAGAAAATTGCAATCTTGGTTCATATAACAATGCGATCCCATTTTTTTTTTTTTTTAAGATTTTTTTTTCTGCATTTTTTTTAATGCTTTTATTGACAGTGTGGAGAGATAGAGATGAAATGGGGCAGAGAGGAAAAAGACATGCAGAGAACGAACCGGGCTGGATTCTAACCCGGGTCTGCTGTGAAGAGGACTGAGCCTCTATTGGAGGGGTGCTATAACCACAACACCACAAGGACATCATTCCAAATTCGGTCACCCTCAATTATATCTCTAGTATTAAATAAAGGTAAAATAAAAAAATAAAATATGTTTTTAGGTTGGCTTAAGTGTCAGTAAATGTTTTTTGTAAAAATTTTAATTGTTCTTGAGCACGAAAATCTTGATTCACATTTTTGCAAGAATCGTGCAGCCCTACTTCGATTGGTTGGTGGTTAAAGGTTGTAAGCTACACCAAACTGTTCGCTTCTCACTGTGCTGCACACTCAATCACAGCCTGAGAAGCCTGAAGCTGTGTCGTTTGCTAAATTCACCCCAGAGAAATCCAGAGCACACAAGCTGAATACAAAATGAAAGTCGATTAAGGCAAGGCACATACATTTTCAAAGCACGAGTCAATTTGAAGATTTTTTGTCTATTTTGCTACTATAACATGTCTTCTTTCTTACTAGTAGCTTATAATTAAATGGTCCAAAAAGCACTTACATCAACTAAACTTTCCTTAATCATTCTTAGTGCTATTCTGGAAGTTATTACAAAAGGATTTGTTCATATGTTGTGAAAAATCTGATCTGTAAAAACACTAATAAGTTTTAAAAATGAAATAAAAATTTGAAATCTGTCTTCATCCAAAATCTCTAGCTCAATGGGATATACCTGTATAAATAAAGGTTAAAAAATAAAATAATGAAAAGATATTGCCAAATTTGCATAGCAATTCTAACATTTATGAAAAAAAAAAAAATAATTGTTTTAATCAGTAAAAATGTAATGATATCTTTTAGTTGAAAATTTTACCCAATTCTATAAAAAAAAAATTGCCTTACTTATGCACTACTAATATGATGCAGCAACACATACTTTAAATAAGGGTTTTCCTGCTGTCAAACGCATTAATAACTACTGTTGTATATTCCTAATATATGAAAGAGATCCAGGCTTTCCCTCCTGGTATTGTGCATGCTGTCTCACTGACTCTGCCTTATTGACACACTAAAGTAAACACAGCCATTCTTCCAGCTCAATAGCAGCTTGTTGGGCAGAAAATACAAATTAGTGAGCAGTCTGTTGCACTTTCGCCGGACAGTAGAAAGAGTGAAGTGAATGCTGCCTGGTGCTATTCAGTCATAGCTAATGCAAAAGCACCAACACCCTTACAGCTCAAATGACCAAAAAAATATATAATATTCAATGTAACGCCTGTTTGCAGTTGTTATATATCGAATTGTTCCTTATAACAAAAACCAAATTGGTCGAATTGTTGATTCAAACATCAAACAGTGTTAAAGCTGTCTGGGAAAAAAAGTTAGTTATTAAAATAAGTTGGCACAAACTGTCTAACCCTACATTTCTCTTACTGTGACATCACAGTAAGAGAAATGTAGGGTAACCGTTAGACAGTGAGACCATAAAACACCCTTTCTGCCTTTTCTCAGGCTAGGATGAACCAATTTCAATTTCTTTGCACATTTATACTACATAGGATCTCAGAATTCAATACACCTTCATATTCCCACCGGTGAGGTAGGCCTTTAACTTTTCATTTTCACAGTGCATTCAGGGTGACAAGGAAAAGTCTCAAATCTCACTGAGCTCAAGCAGCTCTGCATCAAATGATCTTTTAAGTCTTTTATATGAGGTTCCAATTTCCTCTCTGCTTTTAAACAAAATCTGCTTAAAGTAAAAGCAAATAAACTAATCTAACATATTAGGGCTTCAGTAAAGACCCAACTAAACTCTTATTCCTCCAGGGGAACGTTTGCTTCACACCAAAATAGGACAAAATGAAGCTCATCCAATCACACACACACACACACACACACACACACACACACACACACACACACACACACACACACACACACACACACACTGAAGCTCATCCAATTTTTCCGTACGTCAAGACTTTCTAGGAAATATGTTTTAATAAGCTGCTGCTATCTGAGGCCAATCGCTAAGGAACACAGCGTTATGATCCTCCCTCACATTTAACACAATGTTGACCTGATATATACACAGGCACACACACACACACAGACAGATACATAGATACACACATAAACACACACACAGATACAGTACATACACACACACACACACACACACACACACACACACACACACACACACACACACACACACACACACACACACACCATATTTTTCATTTTCATTTAACTTTTATTTATCCTCGAGAGACCAATTGAGGGGTGACCCTCATTTTCAATGACGTCGAGTTATTACATTACATATATATACATACACACACACACACACACACATAGATAGATAGATACACATACACACACACATAGATACATCAATACACACACACACACACTTTAATGGAGTATGAGCGTTATGAGTATCCTCCCTTGACTCTAACACGATGTTGACCTAACCCCGTGAGCTCCCACAGCCAGCCAGGCATTATTTATATCGCTCTCAGCTCCTTATTTGGCCAAACAAAACCACCAGGATTCAATATGCTGTGCATCGCGTATAGCACGGCAGGTTCAGAGAAATATGCTCATTCACACACGGATGACACACACACACACACACACTCGCTTGCTGGTTGTCCACTTATAACTTTATTGTAAAATTTGAAAAACAAAAAGATATTTACTTGTTATCCAATCCTATCCTACCACATGCACACACACACACACACACACACACACACACACACACACACACACACACACACACACACACACCCCAACACACACACACACAGTCCAGGAAAGTCATAGAATACAAAAAGCCCTCTTGATGTTTTCACAGATTGCCTTTGAATGTAAGTACCCCCAGACCCATTTGTGGAAATACTCAGTCCCCCCCCCCCCGAGAGTCTAACCAACGATTACTTTCCCTGTGAGTGGGCTGCCAATCTGTATATATCTCCCAGGGCAGGCTAGGACACATTTACACGCTTCATTTAATCTTTTTCACTTTGGCAACGCTCTCAGAATAATTTGATTGACTTTATTTTGGCCTTAAAAAGGGTAGGACTGTAGGAGAGAGGGAAAAAAAACTGCCCGGATTGTGTTTTAGATCTAGAGTCCGCCAATGTTCAAAAATAGTTCAGTGAAATCGGACCACCTTGCTTGAGAAGGATGGAAGCCAGACTGAAAATGAAAAAAAAGCAGGATAAGAATTTGGGATCCTTGGCAGTGCTAAACGTTATCATCTTAGGAAAATTTCAATTCCAATCCATCTTGTTAAAGGAAACTGATTTTCACACTAATCTCATGTTCCAGGCAAGAAGACAATGTTCTTCATAGTTTAATTTGAGCAATTTAGGTGGAACGTGTCTAAAGGCGGCTTAGTTTAGTTTAGTTTAATTTGTGCAGATATACAAGATTAAAATGGTAGAAAGATACACATAGACATACATAAATGCACACGTGGGACAAAATAAACCCCCAAGGGCTTATAAAGGACGCCCACCTAATATAATAACTACACAAAATAACAGAAAATTGAGGGGAACATTTTTGAAAAAGATCTGTCAAAAAGTACCAAAAGAAAAGTGGTTTGTGCTTTTGTATAATTTGTTTTAAATGTACTAGAATCATACAAGGAACTTAAAAAGAATTATGAAACTAAACTGTCTCGTTTTCCCTGATTATTATAAATGACCTGTAACAGCAAACGAGACAATCCGCTAAAAGAATGCTATTGTTATAGCTATTATTAATGACATAGCTAAGGTCTGAGTCCCAGTAAACAATAAAATAACAATGGAAATAGGGATTTTTATGCGACATCACCAATTATACTACAAAAAAACATAGTCTAAATAGCATAGTGATAAATTGATCATGCCTAGTGGACCTTTTAATTGCTGTAAATAGGAAACCTTTAGAAGAATACTTTATTTGTCACTAATATACAATGTACAACGAGATTTAAATGTGCTTCTCCTTAAAGGTGCTACGAGGAACTTTCAGTTTGTGTTCATTCTTGCACCCCCTTAGGACAAAAGCGGTAGTGTTTTTTACTACGCCAGCTGTAGTTCCTGGGTGAGCGTATACCCATGACAAAGGCATTAAGAAAAAAATATATAAAAATAGCATTCTTTGCACTGATGGTCTCGTTTGCTGTTGCATGTAAATTATGATCACCAGAGGGAAACATTAGACTGTTTCAGAAATACTTAAAAGTTCCTTGTAGCTACTTTGAGATGCACCAAAAAACAGACATCCGTAAATGACATTCAAACAGCATTCATACCAATAAATAGTCAGATAAAATTGTACCAGTATTGTACAGACATCACTTAGAGCTACGATGCTACTGTGTGTTTGCTAATCTGTCCAATAAATAAAACCCTACACATTATAGCCTACTGACATCTAAAAGTGTCAATCACTGTGTTCTCTTTTTATCTTTTTGACCTTTAATGAGTGTTTTAAATCCGGTTGAAAACTAAAAATAAGCCAAATTTTAAAAAAGTTAGTTTGATGAAAGAGAGGTCACGGGCTCCTTTTGTCACCGCCAGCTGGCTGAGTAGATTCCACTACAGCTGGTCCAATGACAGACTGATGACTCATTAGAGGTGTACACGCACGCACACACACACACACACACACACACACACACACACACACACACAACACACACACACACACACACACACACACACACACACACACACACACACACACACACACACACACACACACACACACACACACACACACACACACACACACACACACCACACGCACACACGCACACGCACACACGCACACACGCACACTTGTACTTTTATGTTTTTGAGGACACTCATTGACATAATGCATTCCCTATAGCTCCTTACCTTAACCATCAAACTAAATGCCTAACCCCAACCCTTACACTAACCCTAACATAAACCTAATTCATACCTGAACCCTTAAAACATAGTGCTAACCCTCAAAAAAGGATTTTTAAGAAGTGAGGACCAGGCAAAATGTCCTCCACACCGATGGTTAAAAGCTTAAACTGGTCCTCACAAAGATGCCTGCACAAGCACACACACTGTATATTACACACACACACACTGTATAACACACACACACCACACACACACACACACACACACACACACACACACACACACACACACACTGTATAAACACACACACACACACACACTGATGGATGGCCTTGCTGGTCAGCGTGGCGCCAGTTGAGTGTGTGTTCTCAGATGGGACCACATGCAACATTAGGTCTGGTTCTACCGGCGCCAAACAGCCAGCCGGGCCGTAAGTCATGTCACCACAAATACTGAATGGCTAAGAGCGCAGGGGAGGTGATAACGGGGTCAATACGTCTCTTTTTAAATGGTCCTTCGTATGTGTATTTATACAGTTTATGTTTTTTTATGATGCCTATGTTTTTATTGGTAATTAAGTACATTCAAAAATAAATCAAAATATGTAATGTGCGTGTCAGGAAGAGGTGAAAAAGCACCATGACAAAGGCAGAATGAGAAACACTAATTCAGACACACACACACACACACACACACACACACACACACACACACACACACACACACACACACACACACACACACACACACACACACACACATACTACAGCCATCAATATGAAAATCATATGGATGTATAAGCAAATCCAGTGACTAATGCTTTCCGGGGTGATAATAGGCTACAGTCGCGGGGGAGGACTCGGATGTGACGTCTGAGATGTTTTTGGGTTCAACACAGTCATCAATCGCCCCCCTCTTACATATCAGTGTGCTAATGTCAATGGGAAAAAAATCTCAATTTTGTGCGAAATTCATCACAAAAGACACACACACACACACACACACACACACACACACACACACACACACACAGTCTGATCTCTAAATGAAAAAAGGCTTTCACATAGGATCAATTTATGTTAAATAAAATAGCATTACAACTTTTTTTATTTGTTTACAAATCAACTTAAAAACGTCACCTTGATTACTAGGAGGGTAGGGAAGAGAAAATTAAAGAAAATATTATTAAAAAAATGAGTCTACAGTGTACAGTAAATCTTGGAGCTGATCTAATGGCGTTTTGTGCCAGCGTTGTTGTTGAGGGTGGGTGTGTCTCCACTGTGAGCTTTCATCATAAAATGGAGTGGGGTGACTAAGCGTTTTGGTAATTGATATTACGCTGAATCAGAGGAAACTTAACAAGCATCCGCTAACGTCACGCTAAGTGTTTGTGTGCGCACGGACCGAGTCATTGTGTGAAGTAGATCACGTGCAATAGAGCAGTGTGCAATAAACTCAGGCACTTTTTCTCGCACTTTTTCTCGCACTTTAAATTGTCTGAATGTTTTTATGTCCTAGAATTACCGTGTGATGTTCTTGTTGTTTTAGCTTTGTCCAATGTGTAGGCCAAGGTTTTACTGTGTTTTTACTGTGTCATTGTTGTTGTCTACTTGTTAAGCAAAATGTAGCACAATGCCCAAGACAAATTTCCTTAACAGGACAATAAAGTTTACCCTGACCCTGACCCTGACCCTGAAGAGAAAATCTGACTAACAAGCAGAAGAAAATTGAATAGTTCACAGAGCTCCAGCAAACTATAAAAACGGGAAAATAATCATATAAATCATTATTAATCATATAAAATCATTTTTAAAATACCCTGGAATCAGAAACATTGACTTGTCACTGCTTTAATATATTGTATATCATATTGCACGTTTCTATGTGTTTACTATGTATATACTGTTTGGTTTTGCCATACCTTTTGCACTATTTAGAGTCTATTTATTTTATAGTATATTACTTTTATCCTTTTGTTCTTATTGCACTGTGGGTCGGAGAGAAACATTATTTTTATTTCTCTGTATAGCACATGTTGGAATTTTGACAAATTGACAATAAAGTTGACTTGACTTGTTTTATTCTGACTAAATCTGTTTGTATGTGTTGATAACTGTAATATACAGCTCCGGAAAAAAATTAAGAGACCAGTCTGGATTTTTCTACAATTTTCATCTCTACAAACATATGCCTAAAAATAGTAAAACAAGATACACTGAACATTTGGAGTGGTCTCTTAATGTTTTCCAGAGCTGTATACTGTACAGTATTTTGTCCTCTGTGTAGTCTGGAAAATGTATCACAGTTGCTCCTGCCTGTCTTGGCCAAGTCTCCCCTTCAAAAAGAGATTCTTAAAGGTCACATATTATGCTCTTTTCTGTCAATGTTATATGGTCTGAGGGGTCCCTAATACGTTTTTTTTTTGTTGTTAGCTGAAGAAATTGTTCAGATCATTTATTGTAGCATGCCTCTATACCCTGAGTCTCATCTAATCTCAGGATGACCTATTTTTTGAAACAGTGTGGCAGCTCCCCTCATAAATATACGATCTATGAGCTCCCCCCGCCCCTTTCTGGAAACGAAGCCATTGGCCTCGCCCACCGTCTTTGCCTCGCCTGTGTTACCATAGAAACATTACCCTACGAGAAGAAGCATGGCTACTATTGCTAGTATCGCAGGAACTCAGCCGCACTTTGAACAGTTTGACCCGGAGTCGGACCCAGAACAAGAAGAAGCTCCTGCCCAAGTTCAGACTTTGAGAATGCTGCAGGACGTTTCTGAATGGTAAATTAGTGTTTATGTTGGGCGGGGGGGAGGGGGTTTCAGCCGGTGTGTGTGTTGGTATTGTGGCTTACCTGAAGATAATAAGCTGCCTACATAGGCTATAGGCTAAGCTATAATACCGACACACTGGCCACCAGTACTTTCTCTGTGTTATTTATATTGTTAGAAATGTTCTTCAACAAGCAATTACGTCAGAGTTGAGCAGTTAGTACATCAAGTCAATGCTTCACCTATAATGGTAGCCTATGTAATGCAATATTTTGAAGAAGCCTTTCAAAACGGCTTCCTTTATTTAGCCTTTTTAAAATAATATATTATTGCGCATATATTTAAATACATATTGACACATTCAGAAATTTCTCAAGTCAGTGTCATTGTCTTTCATTTATATTTTCCTGTTCAAATTTGGGCTGTCTGCAGTGTTTTGTAACTCCACTCGGTGCATCAAGTCTGCTGCAAAGTTCAAACATGATGCGAAAACCTTACTGCTCATCCACCTGTATTAATTTTTAATTTCAATATAATTCAAAATAAATGTTATTTTTTGTGTAGGTGCACATGTGGAAATTGCGAACCGATGCCCACAGAAATGGAAAATGTGTGCTGTAAGGAGACACCAAAGGTAATATTTATGTTAGCTTATTTGTCTAATTGCAGCTTACATTTGTCACATTCCATGACACTTACCTTATGTTATTCATCCTAGGTTATGAGACGGATGCAGCAGCTACAGGCAAATGTTGCCTGCATGACAGACCATCCTGGCTTGGACCCGGTTTGCTTGAATGAGTTCTCTTTACAGAATGCTTTCAACGTATACAGAGCAGACTATGGACCATTACGACTAAGGGGAATAGAGCAGTAAGTACTTGTTTATATTTTGATCAGTATCATAACTATAATCTGTAATAATAGTGAATGCTGTTTATGAAAATAAATCTGATTTTATGGTCTTGCCTCACATTTTTTTAGTGGGAATTTGATTTAATGTTCACAACACACAAAATTATATATGTAATACGTATACACCTTCCTATAATTGGAGAATGTTATTATTGAAGATGAATTCACACGAGACCTTTTACAGACACTGTAAAGCATTTATTATCAACAAAAGTGTGGCTTTGCAGTGTAATATATAATATATGTAAATAATATAAAAAAAATGTACATTCACTATCAGAATATAAATGTTTTCCCACTTTTCCAGTCGTTATAGATATCTAGCCTATCGATGTTTTGTGAGCTGGTGCTGGGGATTCCTTGGACGGAGGATAAGAGTCGTCATTCCAGCCTGTGTGGTGCTTCGGATTCGACAGGAGTTTCCTGACGCTGAGGGGACATATGTCGGGTTCAGACTGCCTCTTGATTGAACCGGGACACATAGCCTGCGATGACGTCCTCCTTGTCTGGCCGTTCATACTGTGAAGACAGGTCAGCCGGGATGGGGATCTTCAGAAGGTCTTCCATGTACGGTGTTGGATCCACAAAGACTTTCTCAAAGATGAGGTCCATCAAGTCATCCACAAACCCTGTGCAATAATTAACATAAAAGTTTTTATATTATTATGTATATATATATATATTTTTTTTTCCGCATATGATGTTACTTATAATAGTGTTTATTTCTCCGGTTTATTTATTGTTCTATCTATTTATTATCAGTGTAATAGTAAATATAACATGTACATAACAGTTTTTTGAGATAGATAAAAGGACATTTTCACTTACGAAATGTGGGCTGTGTCTTCACTGGTTTGGCTCTGCATTCTCCCTTCCTGGCCTTTGGAAAGGACATCTTGAAGAGAGGGTCTCCAGCAGCAGTTCTGGCTTGTTGTCTGTTAGCGTTCTCATTGAAGTACAGGACAGCCAGGTATAGTCTTCAAATACAGTAAAGTGAAAAATTAATAAGGGAAGTAATCACAGAGAAAAAACACATGTTCTCACGTTATAAGTTACCATTTACCTGCACAGCATTCCAAGAAATGGGAACACAACATTTTTTGGAGCATATCGAAGGATGACGCTGTGAAAAGCCTCCAAAGATGACGTCTGGTGGTGGGGACTTAGTTTTGCAACATCCTTCATGATCCTCTTGTTGGTCGTCACTTTCTCCATCTTGTAAAATGCAGGAGTTCCTAAAGATAAAAAAAAACATTTGTATTTTACATCGTAACATAGTACTTCGTAATAACAGTATTTGCTCCAAATCTATAAAACAGGATGTGTGATGCGTGTCTTATAAACAATTTTGATCACATATTTTAAAAACAAATTTGGTAAAGTTCCTGTGTATATGATTAACACACCTGCTGCCAGCCATTTACTCTGGTCCCTGGTTTGGCGGAGGGGATGAAGGCACACTGGAAAAATGGGATCGTCATGCGTATGAATGTCCTGAACATGGTTCAGGACGGAGGTCCATTTAGCCACTCTCTCTGGTCCGGTGGTTGAAGTCGCTGCAGTCCAGTAAAGGTGGTTTCTGATGGACGGGATCCACTTCTTCAGCTTTTCACAGTCCCTCAGTTTGGCTATCTGGTCCAGTTTCTTTGAAATGCCTGTAATTTAGATTACGTACATTTATTTTCAATTAAAGTTAATCCATAGAAAGACAAACTTAGCTGTTGTAAGTAGTGCAGAACTTAAAAGTCAGTATGTTAATCTTTTATAAACATACAATTAAAAATGACACTGCCACTGAAACAGTACTAGCACTAGTAACAGCTGCTATGTGTGTGGATAGGCCATCGGTAGGATGCTCTTTCTGTAATGATCACCCATTGATTGATTCATATTATTTTGTGTACTTTCCCTTAGTGTTTGCACATGTAAGTAGATAAGGAAATATACCTTTCTCCATGTGCCATACATCATAGAACTGGGTGATGTTGCTTTCCCTCAGAAACTTCTGGATTTGTGGATGGCGATCAGTTACAATGCAATCCAGAACCACACCGCTTGCCTCCAACAATGCTAAGCTCCTCTTCAGACCTTCCTTTTCCATGTGGTAACTTCCACCAACCTCATTGCTCTGTGCGAAAAATTCAAATGAACATACAAATTACAAAACAAATATAACATGGACAAATGTATGAATTGAAATTTAAAAAATTGTTACAATTTCATTTTCAACACTGACCTGAACCAACTGGATATCAACAACTGTGTTGGTCTTGAGGTCCATCGTGGTGTAGCTCCCGAACTTTGCACAGTGCCCTGTGATTAACAAAAGAAATATTTTTCACTTTAGGTCATTACATTTTCTTTCACTGTGGTGTGTGGTATTTTGTCATTCTATGAGTACTAAAAGTAAAAAATGCTATTTCTGTAAAATGTAAAATACCTGGAGAATCTGCCCTCATGTCACCACCGACTATAGCTTTTTCCTCTTGACTGAGCTGGTGCAGCATCACGTCCTGTGTCGTTTTCCACATGTGTACTACTGCTGGCTCGATGTACATCCTGGCATGCCGTCGAAAGGTGTCATACTGGAAAAGCTGCAGTTTCATTGCCTTGAAGATCTGATGGTAGATTAAAAAAATACAGATTTTTAAATAGTTGATAGCGTAGTAGTTGTATAGCATTTTGTGTAATTTCCTCTGAACTTGATACCCTAGGCCTATTGTTACTTCTCATTTACCTTTTCTAGTGTGAAAAAAGATGCTCCACTAACATACACTGCCGCAGAAAGGTGTATGTTCCCAGCTGGAGTACTTCCGAGGACAGGTTGACTTTTCCAATGTCTGGAGAACTGACAATTGGGGCACAGCTGGTCCACCGATAGAAAGGTCCCAATCCTTCGTGTCTTCACGTCGCATGCCCGCTTGCACACAGGACACACTTCAAACAGCTCCATAATGCACGTCTCATACACTATATATTTTTTAATCTGATGGGTGGGACATGATTCTTGAGCTCTGTAAAAATACAAACAGAGCAACAAGTAATATGATGTTAGGGCTTCATCTCTCATTTAGCACATCTTCAACGATAGATATGCTGTGAACTACTTTGGTAATATTTTTTGTAACATGCAGTACAATTTATTGACACTCCATAATTGTCTGTCGTACATTGGCAACTGATCACATACAAGTGATCAGTTACACACACACAAGTAGGGATATTTGAGTAACTCACGTCGTGTCCATGTCCTCTGTCATGGCTGTGGAGGAGTCTGCAGGGTCATATGTGTCGTCCAGCTCCTGTGAAGGCGCGAGGAAAGAGCTGCCCTCAAGTGGGTCTTCCTCCTCCAGGTCCAGGCGAGGTCTCTTTGAAGGTCTCTTTATTGGTGTGGATGACAAGTGTAAGGATGTCACAGTGGGTGTGCCAACCCCAAAGTCTCTGCAGGACACAGTAGCCTGGACACCTGTAACAGAGTTGTATATATTTATGAAATCCAAACAATATAACAGAAGAAAAATACATAGCATTATTATTACTATTTTGAGTATGCAGCAGCTAATTCTTATAATTAAAATACCAAAAATACAACATATTTAGTACAAACCTTCACTCCTGAAGTGTGGCTTAAGAGTCTTAAAAGACAATTGTGTCCCAACAGAACGTGTCCATGCTGGGTCTGTCTGACAGGCAACTTCCCTCGTTTGAGCAAATGGTTGGGACGTCACTGACGTGCTGGCCTGTATGTAGAGAAAGGCTGGAGGTTACAACAAGTTATGAACTACGAGTAATAAATATAAATCCATTTTAAGTATGGAGGAAAAAAGTACACCAACAGTTTACTTCAATGGACATACCATAGCAAACTAGAAATCAAAACATTTGTGGGTTTTGCATTTATAAAAATAATTTAGGATAGCTGTTGATGTAGGGCCCTATTGTTTTAATCTCATGACTTCCGTTGTTTTACAATTAACACTCATTTCGTCATCAGAACGAGTGTCTAATTATTGCGAACAAATAATATTCTAACAATTTAAACAGATATAAGGCTAAATTTAAAATACATCACAACATTTCACTGTTTTTAGTGCTTAAAAAAACTAAAAAAACAGATTAGTTGGGTAGGCTATAACAGAAAACAAAGCCATTCATATTGTGCTTCAAGTGAAACATTAAATATTTGTTTACATAAATAATAAAGTCCTTATAAACTTTACAAGAAGCTGGACTAGAGTGAATATTGGACAGGCTTTATAAGTCCATGGCTTTTACATGTGGGATAGCAGCACTTCACCTAACAGCGGGCTGCCACACCAACCTACAGTCTATTGTGTGACGGAGAGCTAGTTATCAATAGCATCAGCGTTAGCCGACATCACGGCAACAGCTGAATAATAGAACACATAAACACAAGTTACACTACATGAAAACAACGGCTGTAGACGCTAGTTATAATTGCGTGTAGGAAACATTGTTGAGACTGGAATTTCGTATCGAAGCGGCCGTTCCATAATACAACACTCCCTTTAGCAATGGCTGAATATAAGACTTCCCTGTGCTGTGTATCTGCGGGAGCGAGTGGCATTAATAACTTCAAAACAGTAAAGGTTTTACATGATTACCTGCCTTTAGATGCTTTAATCATATGCCGAATGTATAAACAGACCATATTATTAACAATAAGTTAAGTTATGTACGTGTCAGAGTTACGTATATGGATAAATTAGTAAGTAAACATTGAATAGACAGATTTGTGAAAGGGGTTTGGCGCCGTGTGTTACATTAGCGATACTGCAGCCGGGCTCTACTTTTCACGGCAGTATTTTAGTCTTTAGATGTCGCCAAGCTATGGACAAGCTTCCCATTCTTTGTCTTGTTAGAAACGCGGCATTATTAGACTGCAGCAGGCCAAACAAATGTGTTTCTTTTAGGAGCAAACATCGGCTAAAGATAAGCCTGGGGCTGAGCCATGGGGCTAAAGCTAAGCTAGCGGCATATGCTAACCGGCCTTGCTATGCAAATGATGGACATTGAAAAGATACATTTTAGTGTCTACGTTTGATTTCCACACAAGGAGCTTCCCATACTTTGTCTGCATAGCAACAGGGCATCATCAGACTGAAACAGGCAAAATATATGATTTTCTATGGGCAATATAGCCTGAGGCTAGTGTGTAAAAGATTATCAAAGAAAAACAGCCCTCCCGAGCCAAAATAAAACTGTTGCCTCCGTTCCTTTGTGTCTTGCAGTTTATTTTTTACACGTGGAGCTTCACATTTTCTTTTTTTACAAAGTATTTGGCGGCAGAAGTGAAGACAAAGAAACTGAAGGGAATACACAGAAACCGAGGCGTGTAGCACTATGTAGCTTGCATTGAAGTGTTACGTTCCGTAAATATCACACAATTCATCATATAACACTGCAAAAATAAACAGGTAACCTACCCCTTGCTCGTTAGAAGTGGAGTTTTTGCGGATTGTTGGAAAAGACCCGTCATTGAGCCTTAGCCTCGAGGCAAGTCCTGCAGTATACTGGCCAAAGTTGCGAAAGCAGTCCACACTGAAGTGGTTAGCACACACACCTAAACGTTTTGGTAGACTTGTTGGGACATTCCCATCAAAAATGAAATCAATCCACTGTGTCCTCAAATCCTCTGCTGTAGGGAGAACATGAAGGCTTCTGTGTTGGTTTGTGCAGCCAACAACTGAACACTCCTCATGCCTGAATCGGGACATCTTGTAGCTTGGAAGAAAAAAACCACTGTGGCACAAGGCTGAAAATGTCGGAGCTATATGGGGTGGGGAGGGGGAGGGGTGGGTGAAACTTGATCGGTGGGTGTGCCGGTGTGCTTATTGAAGGTGGAGGTTGCTGGTTTCAAAATGTGGGGGGAGGTGGCTGTGCCGTCTATGACGTAATAGACGGCCAGAATTCTGACTGGAGTATATTGGGGGGGAGGGGTGGGGGTTTCAGAAACGGGGAGATTGAGAAAAGGAGAGATTGTTATTTTTTTTGACATTTTGGCAGTCTCTAGGCACACCGTGGACCCATGGATATGTTAGAACACATTTAAAAAGTGCATTTAGCATAATATGTGACCTTTAATAATCTCAATGGGACTTAACCTGGTTAAACAAAGGTTAAATAAGAATGGAGTTATAATGGGAGAAGGGAATATTGTTCAGTCACACACACACACACACACACACACACACACACACACACACACACACACACACACACACAACACTGCTCTGGATTGTATTTGGAAAGGACTCCTTCCCCGTGGAACTCCTCCAGGACATCCTTCAGCTTCTTGGTCGAGTCTGTCGAGGGGAAAATAGAAAAACACTTCATTAGCTTTTCATTAAATTTGCTGCTGTAACATATTTACTTAGATACACTCCACTCACTACTTGTGTTTACAGAGACAGAGACACTGCAGGCAAGAAACTATTTCTTTTTTTGTCTATTTATCTTCCATAACATATCTCCTTTCATATGAATAAAAGGTCCAACATGTACATTTAGGTGTTCATTTGACTAAACCTTGTCTGTTTGCGTCTGTATATTTCTCCTATACAACCATCTTTAACGGACATTATCTCAACATTAGTTTTTTTCCCAATATTCTGAACCATAAATCTCAACTTCTAAATCACTCACATTAACTGAACTTTCCATAAGAAATACTCATCTGTGCAAGTGCTGCATCGGCTGAGCTGCTGAGTCTGTGCGTCAGCCACTTAGTGAAAAATGTAAGGGGACATGGTGTGTTTCTCACTTATAGATGCTAATATCTATGCTCACACACACACACACACACACACACACACACACACACACACTATGAATCTATCAGACACACACGCATTCAAGAATGCACACACACACACACACACACACACACACATTCAAGAACGCACACACACACAGAAACACACACACACGTCACAACCTCCTCCCACAATCATCTGCAAAACAATTACAGACAGGAGACAAATGTATGCGTACGCGTTCATGCCCTTATACATGAGACCTTATAAGACCTCATGTCATCACACACACACACACACACACACACACACACACACACACACACACACACACACACACACACACACACACACACACACACACACACACACACACACACACACACACACACACACACACACACACACACACAACACACCCTGATAAGGCCTCATGTCATCATGTTAGCGCTCATAATCTACTGAGGATGTGACATTCTCACTTCATTATTTTTAGTGCTCGGGTGGATTTGCAGGTCTGTAAAGCTTTTCCTATTTCTGTCCTGTGTTAGACAATGACAGGAGACGGAGAGAGGGAGAGGGAGAGGGAGGGAGGGAGAGGGAGGGAGAGGGAGAGGAAGAGGGAGGGGGAGAGGGAGAGGGAGGGAGGGAGGGAGGGAGAGGAGAGGGAGAGGGAGAGGGAGAGGGAGAGGGAGAGGGAGAGGGAGAGGGAGAGGGAGAGGGAGAGGGAGAGGGAGAGGGAGAGGGAGAGGGAGAGGAGAGAGAGGGAGAGGGAGAGGGAGAGAGAGGGAGAGGGAGGGAGAGGGAGAGGAAGAGGGAGGGGGAGAGGGAGAGGGAGGGAGGGAGGGAGGGAGGGAGAGGGAGAGGAGAGGGAGAGGGAGAGGGAGAGGGAGAGGGAGAGGGAGAGGGAGAGGGAGAGAAAGAGAGAGAGAGAGGGGAAGGGAGGGAGGGAGGGAGAGAGAGAGCGGGAGAGGGAGGGAGAGAGAGGGAGGAAGAGAGAGGGAGGGAGGGCAGAGAAGGAGAGAGACTGAGAAAGGAGAAAGAGAGAGGGGGAGAGAGATAGGGAGAGAAAGCAAGAGAGAGGGACGGAGAGAGAGAAAGGGAGAGAGGGGAGAAAGAGAGAGAGAGAGGGAGAGGAAGGGAGAGAGAGAGGGAGAGGAAGGGAGATAGAGAGGGAGGGAGAGAGATACAGAGAAAGAGATAGAAGTGAACAATCTCAGGTAAGATGAGAAATGTGTGATAAGATCAAATCCGGTGTGCAATAAAAAAAAGTTGCACAAGTTGCAGAAACAGTCCACTCTAGTCTATCAGCTGAGCTATTGAAAAGACCATCACTGTCAGATGCACTAAAGTAACCAGTAGTAAAAATGTCTGTCTGTCTGTCTGTCTGTCTACTCACAACCATCATCCATCTTAATCTTTTTCTTTTACCCATCAATAGAATGGAAAACTATTTATTGGCAATGTCACAATACTGGGAATTCAATGCTGTGCCATAGTGCAAAATTTGAAATCACAGCTTCAGCTTCAGCCAGTGTAATTAGAAGGTTTGGAATTCTTTAAAATGTTTAAAAGATCATTTTAACAATGTAATCTTTTGAGAATTTCCCTTGATAATTAATTTTAGTCAATACAATGACAGAAAGTAGTGAAACATGTCCGTCACATCTTTCCAAAACACAAGGTGACATCTTAACTGTTATGGTTATGTCTGACAAACATCCTCAAAGATGTTGTTACATTTATACACGAAAAGCAAATCTTAACAGCTTGAAAAAGACGGAACCAGACTCCTCATAAATGACTTTAACAATTATCTCGACAGTTGTTGATTCTGTACGAATCATGTCAACTCTAATTGCTTCAGCTCTAAGTGGATTATATTAACGCTGCAAACTCATTTTAATCATGATGAATTCTTATTTTCATTGATCAGTCATTTGGCTTTCCCCGGACCCAATATGTATTGTCTGACAAGATATTACACTTACTAATCACACATAAAAAATGCATCATTCCTGATAAACGTATATAAGCTGAAAGTAAATGATTTTTAATAAATGATAAATTTATTTCATTAACAATTTCCAAATCGTATTGCTGAATGTATTTGGATTATCATACTATACATGAACACATAGCCTCTTCATAGACCGGTATAGTTTACAATTCTCATTTTAAAAAATGTCCAATCGATGCTAGAGTGTCAATTGATTAATTATAACTATTAAGACACAACACTTCAAGCCAAGTACTGCTCCTTCATACACACCACACACACACACACACACACACACACACACACACACACACACACACACACACACACACACACACACACACACACACACACACACACACACACACACACACACACACACACACACACACACACACACACACACACACCAATCTCTTGCGAAAAAACCGAACCAGTGTCCTCTATAAGACCTTGATTGATCCAGTGCTGATATACAAGCCTTCCTGTCTCTCTCACTCCTCGCTATCAGTAAGACTGAAAACCTCTCCCTGCCTTGTGGGGCCCTCCCAAAGCGCACATCTGTCACGTTTCGATTATAGTTTTGTCTGGACTGCTTAGCTGGCCTCGTAAACCCAAACACCCTTTTGCTATTCGAGCGTGAATGGGCTAGAAGGGAATTAGCAGACGATATTATTTTGTATCTTCTGCCGTCTGTGCTGGATTTTTTTTTATGGAGAAGACCAAATGGGACAAACGACTTTGCTGTTCCTGCGATAACTTATGTGCATCTGTGCCAAAGCAGCAGCACTTAGTTGTGTCTGTGAATGTTTAATCTCTGGTGCAAGGGGACGTATAAAAGAGGGATGTTAAAGTTATAGTGTGTAACTTATGTTGCACCGCCATGAGGATTTCTGAGTCATTACAACAACATTGTCGGTGCATCTAATGAGGTAAGCCTTTAGTAATCGCATGGAGTTTATACCTTCTGCTGTACGTTGAGGTTTTTTCTTAGCAGTAGAATCAACAACTGAAACATTCTTTGGACTCTTTTGGGGATTTTTCTGAGCTCCTGAACCAGTGTCAGGGGGGGAACACCAGTTTGTAAACGCTGCCATACTGAGAAATACAGAGAGAGTTTTGTGGAGCTGATAAGGCTTAACTCAACATTGTGTTTAACTCATTTGGCGATGGCTCGAATGTAAGCAACATTAATTTAAAATAAAAAAGGGTTACGCACTATAGCTTTAAAGATTTTCTCCATAAATCCACCCCTGGGAAACATTCATTTTCCCATCCACACGCGTGACTAGAAAAAAGCAAGAAAAGAGTGGGATTTATGATTTTTTTTTCAGTGTTTTATGGAGTAAAAGCTTTAAGGATAAGTTGAATTGGTCGGTCTGGTGAATGCACCTCCACACGTCCGTTAAAATCCGTTTTCCCTGAGCGTGTTCCTGGGGGAGCTGTTGGCTAAGGCCGCCTCAGGCACTGGATATATATTGGATTTTTTTTTGGCCCCAGAGAAAAATCTACTGTATATAAGTCAGTGCAGGTTGTAGAAGTCTGTGGGATCATGACAAAAAAACAAGAAGGTGTGTGTGTGTGTGTGGTGTGTGTGTGTGTGTGTGTGTGTGTGTGTGTGTGTGTGTGTGTGTGTGTGTGTGTGTGTGTGTGTGTGTGTGTGTGTGTGTGTGTGTGTGTGAAGGCCCAACTCACTGCAGGCTTACAGGTAAAAAGTCAATATTGCCTTTGGAGCTACATTGCTGTGGGCCTCTGCATTGCAAATGGGATCACAGATTAGGCTAAGTAAGATAAAATATGTGTCATCACATACGAGAATATGAGTACACTGCTTTGTTTAAGCTTAACTTAATTTTTGGGCCTCGTGCTGTGTAAGCGCGTACCTTTGGCTCACCTTTTGCAGTGTCGGGGTTAAATCGACTGGATTATGCATGTCATTCCCCCTCGGTCTCCCATTAACTCTGATGTTAATACTTTGAAATGCCAAACAATATCTAAAAAAAGGTGAACCTTTAATTGTATTCTGTGGGCGCTGTGTGATTGTTAGACGTGAGTGAAGAGACGCGATGCTGGCGTGAGGTAGTATTAAGTGACTAGTCAGTTAATAATGGTATATGACCACGTGAAGCAAGTAAATGTGTTTAGTACTTTCATAACAGGCTTTTCCTGTTGCGCCATAAGTGATTGTCTAAAAAAATCATTTTTCATGATGGTCTCGTTGTGTTACATTAATTATGACATCAGATGAAAATGTGTTGTGCGCCGGTGGCATGGATAGAGCGTACCTATGGCCCGCCTTTTGCAGTGTCGCGGTTCAAATTTGCCTGGACTTACTGCTGTCATCACCCCTCTCTCCTCTCCCATCTCAACTCTGTACTGTCTATTAAAGCTTGAAATGCCAAAAAAGTATCTTAAAAAAAAAAATTGGACTGTTTCATAAACATTTAAGAGTTTCTCGTATTCAATTCAGGTCAACCGGAGAACCAGAGATGAAATATGAAAAATAAAATCCAGTGTAAAATTGCAGATGACCCATTTTTCTCACCACTTACTCAAGCTTAGTCGTATAAATCAGCTAGTTTTACCTCATAGGAGTCCATAAAACCATGATTAATGTCGTCTGTGATGCCTCAACAGAATGACAGTGAATACTCTCCAAAATAGCGCTATACAGAATCCACTAATTCACCATTTTTTCTCACACTAACTAAGTTGTTAAAGTCACCTGGTTTTAACTGTTTTACTATTCATACAACTCCATAAAACAATGATTTAGTACGTCTGTGATTCCTCAACAGATAGCCTACGTGTCAGTATTACTCTCCACAAAGCACAGACAGACAGACAGACAGATAGACAGATAGACAGATGGACAGATGACAGATAGATAGATAGATAGATAGATGAAGATAGATAGATAGATAGATAGATAGATAGATAGATAGATAGATAGATAGATAGATAGATAGATAGATAGATAGATAGATAGATAGATAGATAGATAGATAGATAGATAGATAGATAGATAGATAGATAGATAGATAGATAGATAGATAGATAGATAGATAGATAGATAGATAGATAGATAGAAATAGATAGAACAGACAGACAGACGACAGACAGACAGACAGACAGACAGACAGACAGACAGACAGACAGACAGACAGACAGACAGACAACAGATAGATAAGATAGCTATTAGATAGAAGATAGATAATAGATAATAGTAGAAGATCATAGTAGATAGATATCGATAGAGAAGACAGATAGCAATGACAGAAACAGATGAAACGACGGGCTACAGACAGACAGACGAAGAAAAACAACAGACAGACAGAAGGACAGATAGACAGATAGACGATAGACAGATAGATAGATAGATAGATAGATAGATAGATAGATAGATAGATAGATAGATAGATAGTAGATAGATAGATAGATAGATAGATAGATAGATACACAGACAGACAGACAGATACACAGACAGACAGATACACAGACAGACAGACACACAGAATTCACCAGATGCTCTTTTGACTAACAAATGTATTTGTCTGCGGGTCTTGCCACGTCTCATCCAGCAGGAACACACTCAGCAATGCGACACCAATCGATACACTGATGGTCACCATGGTCACAGACAGTACCGGGAAACACACAGACCATAATGGAGTGAGCTGTGGTGTCCTTGGATAATATCTTCATCCATCACCAACCATTACTCTAATTTTGCCATCTGTTACTTCTTTTTTACAAGTTTTGTATTATTCCATGAAGTCAACTTACACAAATGGGAAAAAATTACTTTCAATGTGTTTTTTTCTTTAATAATGATCATTTGTTGAATAATTGGAGATAAATACATACTAGTATGTACTAAATCCATTGAAGTATATAGGTCAATCTGACACATGATTTTCATGTTGTGCTTGAAAGGGTTCAATCTAGTGATGCACTTCTTTGAATTTAGGTTTCATAAACCCTTTGGCATACTATAGTATATACCACAGTTTTTGATTTTTCAAACTAAGTTTTTGCAAAGCATCAGCTGCGCACACACACACACACGTGCACACAAACACACACACACACACACACACACACACACACACACACACCACGCACACAAACACACGCACACAAACACACACACACACACACACACACACACACACACACACACTAAACAGTTGTTCGAACGTGGGTGGATGTAATACTCACACTCGCTGTACTGCTGCAGCTGGCCGAACTCAGCTGGGCTCAGACACACCCAGCTGGCGTCTCCCATCCTGCCCAGGGACGAGGCTCCGTCTGTGGGTGTGTGTGTCGGTCAACGAGACCCTCTATGGAGGTCGATCGATGGGTTATCCTTGGGTCAAAACGTGTAATTTGACGTCTGCGAAACCGTTTTTGGATGCCATCTTGGATGCCTCACCTTGCCAGCGCACAGGAGGTGTGTAGGGGAAATGACTTATGCCACATCGGCTATAGTTATGGAGGGCACAGTAAATTGAAATTGGAGAAAGTATAATTTTCTATTGGAGGTGTTTTTCAAGTGTCTAGAAGAAGCCAGGGTCCGTTGATTCTACGTACTGAAGATTTGCTGAGTCGATTCCAGATATTGAATTGTGTCACTTTGAAAATATGAAAAACAAAAAATGATTTGTGGAGATTGTCCGTTCCAAGTGACTCGATAATCCTTATGATTCAAAGATGGTGGAAGGTTTGTCAGCAGGTCTGCAACAGAACAAAATGCCTTCTCTGACCTGAAAAGAGAGAGAGAGAGAGAGAGAGGAGAGAGAGAGAGAGAGAGAGAGAGAGAGAGACAGCGAGAGAGAGAGAGAGAGAGAGAGAGAGAGAGAGAGAGAGAGAGAGAGAGAGAGAGGAGAGAGACAGAGAGAGGGGGGGAGAGGGGGGGAGAGAGAGAGAGAGAGAGAGAGAAACACAAAAAGAGCAACGTTAAAAGGTGCACTATGCAGTTTCAGAGGAGGGGGATTTGTTTACATTCGCAGAGCCTGCAGTTAGTTTACAAATATAGTTTCTCTGCATATATTGAATAATTCTATCATCATAAATCAAAACATAATTATTGTTGAGCACTGGAACCAAAGTTAAGACTAGAATGTGTTTGTAGACCAAACTGTGGCCCTGCTGCTGTAAACAGTAAAACAGTACGTTTTCAGGAAGCTTTCTAACTTCAAACAGTGTTCCAGGGATCTACATTTTCCTGCGAGGAAAGTTTGTTTATTCAGTTATGAGAATATACCTTAGAAAATGTTCACTTCTCTGACACACATCCAAAGAAGTTACACAGTGCAGCTTTAAATAGGGAAAAGCTGACACCAACATATAAATTAAGACCATAATAGCCATTCTCTGTATACTGTATATATAACATTCAATGTATAAGAAAAGTTTTATGGTCATAATAACAGAACACTCTGTAATATCTCAAAGTCATATTTGAGATACACATGGGAGCGGATGGAAAGAGGCCGCGGGGATGACAGTGAAGTATGAACAAAAAGAGATTTACAGCAGAAACGGAGGTGAAGAATGATGGAGAGAGGGAGGAGGAAAAATAGATCGCTGTTTGGGACGGTCCCGAGGGAGATCGGGGATAGTTCAATAACTCCTCTCAATTTATAGTTTTTAATCTTGTGGACTATATAAACTGTATATACTGTAATTCATTGTTCTTGATGTGGGGGAAATGCATTTGACCTCTGCAGCAGCTGAGAGAGATGTAGCATATTTACCGTAAGAATACAATTCATCTAAGATAAAAAAAAGGCAACTGTGTTTGCATTAAAAGTGCAATGATGATAATATATTACTGTATTTTCTACTGTGTTGTCAGAGGTCTTTATATTCAAATTGAAAGAGATCAGTTACCTAAATTTAACTCTAGGAAAGGTCCCAACCTCTTCATATCTGAATTGCATCTAATAGCCTAGACCTACTGTATGTCTATCAAATAAAATCAACCCTGCACATTTCCTTAGCATTTACTATCTTCAAATAGCATCCTTTAAATTCAGAAGAAAAACTGTTGTCTGTACAATAAATTAACTTACTCTGCTGACCCCCTTAAAAGAAACTGATCATTCGTCATCGTAAAGTTATAAATTGTATCTGCACTCTCCCGTAAAAGTAAAGGTTTTTTTTTCAATGTGAACATATAGAGAAGTAGTTTCGAGGGAGTAACTGCAAAAACATTTATAAAAATTCTCCTAACCATATAGAGTAGTAGGTCTGAGTAAGTTAGTGCATAAACAATAACATCACATTCCCCAACCATTATACAGCAGATGATATACTGATATTCTGGGTCTATTTTTAGCTACAGAGCCCCATCACTCAGTCTGTGCAGTGTGTGTAGTGTGAGAATAGATCCGCATGATTTGACTGTGGTCAGATGAATGACGACTCTTTGCATAGAGAGGACGTCTGAGAGGGTTGTATAGACACGCAAACACACAGAGCAGCCTGGGATTAACTACTGTACGTCTCAAAATAATATCTATAGAATAAAGTCTCTGTGACATATGTCTTTTAAAGGATCAGGCCTGTAATGTAGTCTATGGAAAAAAAAGCCCATTGTAAGCCGTCCCTCAATACTTTATGATTTCCCTCCGCCATGTGTGTGTGCTGTCAGGTTGCTATTATATAGCTTCCCCTATTGTTACACTTTATATTACTGTTAAATTGTCAGATACTGTATGTGACCAAAATATTACTGCTAATTGACCTCATGTGTTAAACAACAGGGAAGTGCGGGGCGCTCCGGTGGCGTGGTGGATAGAGCGCGTGCCATGTTGGCTACGGCCTTCGTTGCAGTGTCAAATCCGACCCGTGGACCTTTACTGCAGGTCATCCTCTCTCTCTCTCTCTCTCTCTCTCTCTCTCTCTCTCTCTCTCTCTGTCTCTCAATTTCAACTCTGTACTGTCGATGAAGCTTGAAAATGCAAAAATAATAATAATCTAAACAACAGGGAAGTGCTCTAACACAATGATTAAAATGCCTCTTCACAAACAGCTTCTCATTGAACGTTTCCATCAAGTGCTAATTTTTCATCTTTCTTACACAACTCTTCTATCACTTTTCATGTGAACTAACCAAATGCAACACCATGAATGTCTCCAAATGAATAGTCCCCCACCTTTTTGTGTCTCTATAATTAGCCCTAACCCTAACCCTAACCCCACCCTAACCCTAACCCTAACCCCAAACTAACCCTAACCTTAACCCCAAACTAACCCTAACCCTTTCCAACAACTTGAACCCATAGTTCTAGTTTTTGGGCCGGTGCTAGTGCTAATACTCAACTTGTTAAACTCCAAAGAACCATTTTGCTTTTCAATGTCACATCATTACACCACACTATACATCTATTAATCTGGCTTTGCTTTGAGAGCATTCAAACACAACTATCCCAATGTATTTGTGCGATTATGTTTAAATTATGTCTCAAAGCTGTCAAAAAGTTTAGGTAGGTCACAATAATCCTACACCCCCAGCCCCTCACATTTTGTTCTTGACCACAAAAACAATTGGTTCCGATTTTGTTTCTGCAAAAAGCCTGTTCTTATGTTGTTGACACTCAATGCAGGTAACGCACCTTAAACCAGGGATCATCTGAAAATGGTGGTATCTAACTGCTGGACAACTCTCAGAACAACCAGATTTGATTTGTCACTAGGTTTGACAACATGTCTTACGAACTATATTTTGAACAAGCATATCCCAACCCTTAACCCCGCGTTACAATACCTTTGGTCTCACTCTAGTTTATGTCCCCTTTTCCCACATTTTCACTCACTACTAACAAATGTATTAAGTTTTTTTTCCCCCAACACTGTTTTCATAGTTTCACGAATCCTTTCGGTAAAAACCACAAAACCAAATAACTTTCCCAAACCTTTAGTGTAAGTTTGAAGTGTCATGCTTGTTGAGTATGTGCACATCTTGCAGCATAGCTAAAGACACTTCAATGTGATTGACACTAGTACATTAATTCCCACTATAACAAAACTTCCTTAAGCATTAGCCATACACTTTAAATCTAACTTTAAAAGGCTACAAATGTTACACAGACCTGGAGTGGATAGCTGATTTGCCGGAGACTATTTTCAGTGGAGGAGTAATACACAATGAGCGCGATAGTGACTGGTCTATTGCACCAGGATAGTTTGATGCGGAACTGATTCAAAATAAACAGTGACTGTGTTCATTACAATGAAAGCACAAACGGGCGAGTAAGACACACACACACACACACACACACACACACACACACACACACACACACACACACACACACACACACACACACACACACACACACACACACACACACACACACACACACACACACACACAAATTATTCTATTTATTCAGTTAAAAGGGACATATTAGGATAGTTCTCGGGTTCAAATATGTATTTCTGAGGTCTACTAGAAAAGGTATGGGACAGAAAAAAACTAAAAAGTGTGCAAAGACACTCGAAAAGTAAATTTTTCATAATATGTTCCCTTTAATAGTTCAATTATGTTGTCTGTAAACAGTGTAAATGTTATTTCCCAACATGAAAGTCCAAATACTGTTTCAAAGCCATCTGTGTGTACATTTCAGGAAAGAAAAAAAGAAAGTAGATTTAAATATTTAGAGTTTGAACTGTATGTATCCCAAAGATGTCAAATTGCTCTATACCTCCCTCCCCCTTTAAAAAAATAATTAAATAGATGAAAAAATAAAAATGTCCCCAATTTTTATTTATTTTTTCAACTTAGAAACAATATTCCACCTGCTGCAGCAATAAACGTGAATGAACTTAACTTGAAGATAAGCTTTATTCCAACTCTAAAATGTAGCTATACTATAGCCTACAAGTTGTTTAAATTTGACTGACCGTTTGAAAACAACCAGTTAAAACAACTCACTATGTTACATTATTCATTCAAGAAAACTAGATGTATCTTTGTCAAACAAGGAACAAGGAAAACAAAGGCTTTTTTCATTGGAGTCATTTACAATAATAATTTTAACGACTATTAGCTTCATCAATTAGCCCTCCATGTTGTCTTCGGTCAATCTGGCTAAGTAAAGCAGTGCGTTCTTACTTTAAATATCCGCTTCTCTCTCTTCTCTCCTGGGCTACACAGTACGGCCGTCGGCATTTACAAATGGACTGCAGCACACGTTTAGGGAAGCTACTATAACACACTAACACACACACACACACACACACACACACAACACACACACACACACACACACACACACACACACACACACACACAGAGTGGTGGGGGCAAACAAATGGGCGATCTATATATGTATATGCGCTGTGAGACAGAGACAGAGGAGCACGCGGCGGGGGCCTCCCCTCTGCGCGCGGGCGGAGAGGGATTCTGTTTTGCTCGTGAGGTTGCCCGGCAACTATGACGTCACTGGAGCGAGTGCATGACAAAGAGAAGAGAGGTAGAGAGAGAGAGGGCTTTGGACAGATGTAACTACATGATATGCATGTGTGTGTGTGTGTGTGTGTGTGTGTGTGTGTGTGTGTGTGTGTGTGTGTGTGTGTGTGTGTGTGTGTGTGTGTGTGTGTGTGTGTGTGTGTGTGTGTGTGTGTCTGTGTGTGTGTGTGTGTGTGTCCTCTCTGTATGCCTTTGTTTGCTTTCAACACAAACTATACTGTCGATTGTAACTGCAGTTTTTATTAAACATAAATTAATACAAATATCTTGGAATAACCTCTGAGAAACCATTTAGATCAATTAGGCTATTCCCCTTGGACACAATCAAAACAGTAGTTACATGAGCTTGAAGTTGCTTTCACCACAAAACTATAGAGTTTAATTTGTGCATTGTCCAGATTTTACACTTTTATTCAGATCAAGTAAACAAGATATATGGCCTAATTAGAGGCTAGAGGCTTTGGATATGGTGGTAGGTGGATTTGGACAGAGCCTTTATGTTTCAACCTGCTTTCAGTCTATAGGAGAAGCAGTTGCTGGGTTTATCACATATTCCAAACTATATTCTTGGTCTCCATGGTAAATGGTAAATAGTCTCGACTTATATAGCGCCTTTTCCCTGGTTTTTCACAGACTCAAAGCGCTTTACATTGTTTTGTACACATTCACCCACATTCATACACCGATAGCAGCAGCAGCTACCACGCAGGGTGCAAGCTAACAAACAGGAGCAATTTGGGGTTCAGTGTCTCTTTGCCCAGGGACACTTGGATATGTGGCGGGGAGACGGGGGATCGAACCACTGACCCTGCACTCCAGTGGACGACCGCTCTACCCACTTCGCCACTGCCGCCCCCCCCATCCAAATTGAATGCAAATTTTTTACAACATGTCCAGAAAAGCGCCATTAGAGAATGCAAATATATTTTCGCCTATAGTCTCTAGTCCCCTCCAGTGCACAGGGCGAAGGCACAATGACATTATAAAAAGAGAATCGGGGAAATACCAGTTTTTTTCTTTAAGGTGTATCCCCAGCTTTTGACTCATTCTTTATAATAAGCGAGCGAAAATAGACCGGAGCAAAAGGTCAGTCGGTCGTATATGAACCTCCTTCGGGTTTAGCTTGGTGACTCACTGAGACGGTTGGTGTTATGAAAGAAAGAAAGAGAGGGAGGGAGGAAAAGAGAGAGAGATTATATACACCTCCACAACACATTATGGTCATTATAGCACTCTGTCTGTTTCATTCTGATTGATGGAATGATCAGTGGCATCTCAAGACGCCAGAAGCAAAGTGATTTAAATGTATTTATGGCACAAAAACGACAAGAAGTTGTTTAAAAAAAAGGGACTTTTGAACTGTTGAGCGAAGGTCAAAATCATCTGGTCATCATAATACATCTGTTCATATATTGATATGTACAATATACATGTAATTTATACTGACCTGTTCATATCTGTTCATAGTTAGTGAACATACACTGCTCATGGATGTTTGCACTATTTGTCTATGTGTGTCTTCCACAGCTCAATAATGTATTTGTATTCAATTAAATTAGCCGCCTGTGTTCCTTATACAATAACTTATACTTATAGGAATGTGAAGATGGACTATGTTGTAACCATTCAGTCCACTCCAGTCTGCTGCTGTGTCTGTCTGCACATTGAGCGACCCAAGAGGAGGTGTTCCAGGACATAAGGCATGTGCACCGAGCAGCACGGCCAAATTAGGAAACTGATGATGATGATTACAGTTGTTAAAACTCTGCAGAGGACGGAAGGGAAACAGAAACTGAAGCCCGGCGTAATTATGTTCACAGAGGACACAATGTCCAGCCGCTCAAGCAATGGTTTATATGTTAGATATCTGGCTATTTGTGGCTATTCTGATTCCAATACCTGTCTTTTAAAAGTTACGCAAAAGTGCGCATAACTAGTTAGAAAATGGCAAATTTTAATATTCATTCCAACATTTCTGGAAAACTTCTAATACAAAAATGAATCCTTAACGTTAATAATCAAATGGCAAAGATTTCCAGACATTCAATTGGATATTTTGCTTCCATAACATCGTCTTCTTTCATACTAGTATAGCCTGAATTAAAAGGTCCAAAATGTACATTTGGGTGTTTATTTAAAAAATGCAATTTCAAGACCTGAACATGGTGTTTTTAAATGTGTTAAATGAGAAAAGGCTGAATCCAAAATCTGTTCAGTAAAAACTTCAGTTAGTAATATATTGGAAAAATTCAAGTATTACGTTATTTATTGCCAAATGTGTATATTTATTCAGACTTTTCCGAAAAACGTCTAATACAGAAAAATAATTGTTTTATTGTTAGTAATCAAAAGGCAAAGTTTAATGATGATATCTTTAAAGGTGCAGTGTGTAATATGACATCATCTAGAAAGTTCTAGAATGCAACACTCCCTGGGTAACCCCAACCTTTTGAATAATAACAGAAGCTACAGTGGCCTTCAAGGACAAGAACAATTCTAAATTTTAAACAATGCACCTGATGACATTCCAACTATGACACTTTCAAGATGGCGGCACTAGGCCTTGGTCCAAAATATGCAGAAATATGGACATATATGAGACCCTTTCTAAGGGAGAAAAAAAAAAATAAAAAAAAAAAATCAGCTATTATGCACTTAATTAAATGTACTTATGGATATTATAATTACTTTCTACAAAATCTGCTAGGAAATAAAACCCAACATTCTACACACTGCAGGTTTAAGTTAAAATGTTTTACTCTTGTATTTAGAATGTATCTAATGTAAATATTGTTTAGGTTATGTTTATCTTATTCTACTCTATATTATTTATTTTATTTTATCGTTCCTATTGCACCGTGGGCCAGTGATAAAGGCCTTTTCGATTCTGATGTATGTCTTGCATATATCAGAACTGACAATAAAGAACTTTGACTTGAAAAAAAACCTGCAGTGTCTAGTTTAAACTTGGCTGTGTGTTCACTGTTCAAGTATAAAACTGGAAGCAAAATGCCTCACACACAGGATGCATCTAACTGACATTCCCCCCGTAGAGTATTTGAGCAGGATGCTGTGGGCAAGTCAGGCCCCTCTCAACAGGAAAACTCAAGCGTCAGAGCTACAGATAGCAACGGTAGCAAAGCCCCCTTTTAAACTCTGTGTGTGAGTGTGCATGTCTGCTGCAGGAAGCCCCAGGCCCTCTGTGTGTGTTGTGTGTGTGTGTGTGTTGTGTGTGTGTGTGTGTGTGTGTGTGTGTGTGTGTGTGTGTGTGTGTGTGACACACACACACACACACACACACACACTCACACACACACACAGACACAGCAGCTTTTCTGTGTCAAACATCCGTCATTTACTGCACTCTCATAATCTGCATGATCCAAGCAGTTGCTAAAAATAGATGCTGACGCTATAACTGGGTCGGCTAGCTTACTGGAAAACTCTAGAAAACCTTAAACTAAAGCCACTATCCTCACATGCATTGTAAGGAATTCTTACTGAAATATTTTATAGCGGAATTGTATTTTTCATTAACAGAAGCTTAAATGTACTGGCACTGGACTGCTTTTTTGGTCAAGATGTTCATTTTGAATTTTTCCACAAGAATAAATTTGTTGGATTCGTCTTCAAATCTGCTTTGGCACAAGAGCTCAGCTGCAAGTTCCACATCAGTAAAGACATTTAAGAATTTAGTCATGCCTGTGAAATGAAATCCTACATTTAAATGATTTTTTAATAGGGATGCTTACTCAACATAATTCACAGCTACATCTGAAAGTGGTGCCGTTTCACAGCCTTTAGACACAGCCTGGTGAAGAGCAGTTGAAGGTTAAGTCAACTGAAATCAAGCAAAGTCAGAAAATGTACAGGAATATAAAGTAAACTATCGTGCTTTTTTGTCTAATCTACTTGTCTCATGTAGAGTTGGCTCTTCCCTTTGAGCGATATTAACGTTGCTTAGAGCCCCCTACGCTCTCTGCTAAAAGCCCCAAGATATGATATAATTTAAGGAACAATAGACAATAACAAAATAGAAATTGAACCCCCTAAACAATACTTTTTTTGGTGAAAATCACTGTTTGGTGCAAAACACTGTATCTATGAAATGGTAAATAGCGCCTTCTAGCCGATTTTCTCAGCCCAAAGCGCTTTTACATATCTTACCATTCACACCATTCACACACACACTCATACACCGATGGCAGTAGCTGCCATGCAAGGCGCTCTCTGAACCATCGGAAGCAATCAGTGTTAGTCATCAAAAGCACTTCAATATCTTCAATAACCTTCGTCTTTACATTGCCAAAACGGTGCGCTGAGACACTGCTAAATAGGTGGACAGTGTAGGTTGACTGTCCCCTACCAAAACAAGCACTTCAAGGATACTGTGCTTTAAAATTACACAATTACATGCTCTGCATTTTAGCAGTGAAATACACAATGTAGGATTCTTACTTTTTAAGCATTACCTGTGTCCTATACATGGAAAGTACTGTGACGTGTGAGTTTGACAGCGCATTGTCAAAGCATTGTACACCTGCAGTAGCTTCTGCCTGCTTTGGGTTGGATTTGCATTTCCCTCCGTGTTATAGGTGTGTGTGTGGTGTGGTGTGTGTGTGTTGTGTGTGTGTGTGTGTGTGTGTGTGTGTGTGTGTGTGTGTTGTGTGTGGTGTGTGTGTGTGTGTGTGTGTGTGTGTGTGTGTGTGTGTGTGTGTGTGTGTGTGTGTGGTGTGTGTGTGCTGTGCTGCTTCATCATCATCACCATCATAGCTTCATGCATATTCAGAGCTTTGCTTAAATAAGCAAATCAAACAGCTCAAGTACGTTGTGTGTGTGTGTGTGTGTGTGTGTGTGTGTGTGTGTGTGTGTGTGCTCTGCCTGCCTGCTGCATTTGTTTGTATCTCGAGGGTTTTAATTATTTCACCCTTGAGACCAACAAAGGGCCGATTCTTCAGCGTTAGTCATTGAAAGCACTTCAATATCTTCAATAACCTTCGTCTTTACGGCAGGTTCCCTTTGCCTTCTTCAGACCAATTACCGGTGGAGAATGCTCAAGAAATAAAGGCTTTCAAGTACTTTAGCAATAAAGAAAGAAAGGCTATGTATTAAGAGATGTTATATGATTGACAAAATGACAACAACATCAAAAGGTGGAGTCAGCGATTCTGGAGAATGCTTGTTACTTTTTGTTGTAAAAAAAAAATCAGTGAATATCTCCTCACGATCCGCTACCTGTCAATACTGTGTGTGCGCTGGAAATCCAGTGTTAATACACAGCCTAGGTTCTGTAAATGGCATGTTGCCAGCAATGGTGGGTCACTTTGTTTACATACCAGTTTACAGAGCCTAGGCTGTGTATTGATACCAGTTTTTTTTTTACAGCGCACACAAAGTACGGACAGGATCGTGAGGAGATATTCACTGATTTTTACAACAAAAGAAAAGCGTTTTACAAAATCACTGACTCCACCTTTAAACCATTTTGAATGCAAAGTAAACACTAGTGGGCCCAGTTTCTACTCCCTCCTCTGCTCTGTAATAAACCAGGCAGCATTTCCATGGAAAGAATACAGTGTCTGCATAATATATTACATTGTGTAAACTTTAATTAACTGGACTGTGAAGATGTTTTGGATAAGATAAGCCTTTATGGATCCTCGGAGGGAGAATCCAGGTGTCCAAGCAACACAAGGACAGACACAAGTACAGATAGAGAGAGAGAATTAATAAGAATTATATTAAATAAGAACAAAAATATACATTAAGAGCAATTAAAGTTAAGATTTCAATGCGACTACTAATGCAGTAACATCTCAAGCATACTGACATAGTGGTGGGGTAAATATAAGCATAATATACTTGTAAATTATTCTTTATAAGCGAAACAGTGCTACTGGACCTAATCTACATATTTGGACGTTGCTGTCTACGTAGAACATACACAATTATTTACGTGTGTATACAGACGACTTCTTGCCCACTTCCTCGTTCACGTTTTTCCTTATACGATATACAATTTATATTAATTATATACCGATGTGTATATATACAGTATATTGTGGTTTATAGCAGACGACTATAACCAGATTCCGCTCCAACTCATGGATAAACATCAAAATCCCTTTAAAAAAAAATTCTGGGTGCTCCGGTTGCGTAGTGGATAGAGCGCGTACCATATTGGCTCCAGCCTTCGTTGCAGTGGTCGTGGGTTCAAATCCGACCCGTGGACCTTTACTGCAGGTCATCCCCCTCTCTCTCTCTGTCTCCCCATTTCAACTCTTTACGATCAATAAAGGTTGAAAATGCCAAAAAAAAAAAAAATAAAAAAATGTAATTCTTGAAAAACAACAGAAGCTATGATTATAGAACAGTTTTTTGGGGCTTTTGGACATGTGTTTTGCCATGTGGCCCTTTTGAAATAATGCTAATACCGCGGACCTGCTGGATTAAGAGTCTGTCAGGATCAATCATTTTAGTGAGTACCCCTAAAATAAAACACTCAAAGTGATTGTAGTAATTATGATGGGAGGAGAGGAAAAAGGTCAGTTGACATTATAAAACAACAGTCTGTTTTGTGTGTGGGACGGAGGTTTGGTGTGTGTGTGTGTGTGTGTGTGTGTGTGTGTGTGTGTGTGTGTGTGTGTGTGTGTGTGTGTGTGGTGTGTGTGTGTGTGTGTGTGTGTGTGTAATATTCACTTCTAATGTCTTTAATGGTCTTAATGCCTCATTATATGTTTCTCCTTATTTTGTCTTGGGAAAAAATATTATATAGGATTTTTTTTTTATACATTCAAATATTTTTTTGTTCAGAGAAAATCTCCTAGTTCCCAAAACTAAGCACACATAAAACATGACTTTATGGCTTAGCATAGAGTTTATGAGTGTGTGAGGTTTTTAGTAGGGGGCATCAAGGGGCAGGGGCAAAGGCAGAGCCAAGATATATAGTGGAAACACAAATTTAGTGGATAATGTTTCACGGAGCCAAATGCACAGGGGCACGGTTAACCTTAGGGGGCTGGAGACTGAGCTCCATCCTTGGCCATAAAAGGAGTGCTGCCGATTTGCCTTGACAAGACACACTGTAGGCTACACACACACACACACACACACACACACACACACACACCACACACACACACACACACACACTGTGCAGACACAAACAGTACAGACACACACACACACACACACACACACACCAACACACACACACACCACATATAAACACACATACGTGCAGACACAAACATACAGACACAACACCAAACACGTACAGACACAAACAGTACAGACACAGACACACACACACATTCCTCTCAGCTCTCCTCTGTCACACACGACACACACCACACACACACACACACACACACAACACCACACACACACACAACAACACCAACACACAACACACACACACACAACACACCACACACTTATCCAACTATCATCACCTTCAGCCCCGATATCAGAACTCACTGTTTCCATTAAGTCTCAAGTCACTTTGTTTTTAAGTGTGACCGTTCGTTTCCTGCGACAGTTTATTTCCGTCCCAGTGAGTGAATCAGCTCTGGTTCAAACTCACATCTTACCTCAGCCTCATTAGTCATATACTAAACTTCTGACCCAAACTGTTATCTGTCTCTACTTAAAGGAATACTTCACCGGTTTGAATATGAAGGTGTATTGAATTCTGAGATCCTATGTAGTATAAATGTGCAGAAAAAATTTAAATCGGTTCATCCTAGCCTGAGAAAAGGCAGAAAGAGAATTCAATACACCTTCATATTCAAACCGGTGAAGTAGGCCTTTAAAGTAATACTTCACCCATACGGAACCAGCGTTCTATCATTATAAAATAACTATTATAATATAGTGAATTAGGTTTTTCTTCCCTCAGTCTTCCCTTGGCCCAGCTGTCCTGTTAATTCTAACCCTTACTGTGATGTCACAAGAAGGAAACTGTAGGGTTAGACAGTGAGACCATAAAACACTCTTTCTGCCTTTTCTCAGCTAAGATGATCCGATTTAATTTTTTTTTTTGCACATTTATACTAAATAGGATCTCCGAGTTCAATACACCTTCATATTCCCACCAGTGAAGTAGGCTTTAAGGCAGGTTTACATCCGTCAAAAGTTACAATGATAAGAAAAGGAGAATTTTAAAGTGTGATGTACTAACAACTCTCTGCACTGTGATTGGGCATTTGGAACTGGCTGCAAGTGTGTAGCTTTTGTCTTTCCCCATAAGGTATTCTGAGTAATTACAACAACACTGTCGGTGCATCTACATGAGGTAAAGCCTTCGTGATCGCACATGGTTTTATACCTTCTGCTGTACCTCCAGGTTTTTTTCTTAGCAGTAGAATCAACAACTGAAACATTTCTTGGGCTCTTCTTGGGGATTTTCCTGAGCTCCTGCACCAGTGTCATGTGGCGACACCAGTTTATAAACACCGCCATACTGGGAGATACATACATAGATTTGTGGAGCTGATAGGCTTAATCAACTTTGTATCAACTCGTTTGGGCCGATGGCTTTCATCTAACAGAACATTCATTTATATGAAAAAGTTACGCACGGTAGCTTTAAACTATCTAAGAATGCTGTGGATTGATGCAGGCTCACATATAAACTGGCCGTGACTTTTCTGTTCTTCAACCTAGGGGATGTTGCCTCTCAAACACCAGGAGTATTTATGGCAGGCCTGGGTGTCATGGCAACAGGGGGATTGTGTCTAAAGGCCAAGCTACACACCACTACAACTGATTGCACTAAAGTTTAAAGGGATAGTTGGAATTTGGACATAGGGCCTGATTCCCAAGTAGCCTAAGGTTCTTTATCATTGGAGACAGTTTTCAACACATGTCATTCAGTCCTTCAGTTGCAGAGTTTGCTCGTGCTAGGCTAGCGCACAGGATTGGGTCTAATTAGCTGCTACTAAACAGTCTTACCACTCACAGTACACCATGTCCAAATTCCAAACTATCCCTTAAAGGGAGATTCCGACCCTTGGAAATATTTTACTTTCACTTTCTCCTGATGGTGTGTTCATGAACCGTGAATAATGTGGGAAATATATAAACAACTACTTCTCAAGAATCTGGAATCCACAGGTCCAAAACTTTTCCCATATGCTAGGACATAGCAGTAGAATACAGCAAGGTAAATTGATGACAAAAATAAATTCTGTTTGGAACAATGATTTGTGTCTGATGTTCTTGTGGATTCTTTGTTATGATTCTGGCCATATTACGAGTTGGAACAAAAGATAAATATATAAATGTTTGAAATATAGTGAGAGCAACAAACCAGATTTTGGGATTCTCGCAATGTTTCTCTAACAATACGTCATCTCCCACCAATCAAGCAAAAGGTAGTAAGCACACATTTTTTCTTATCCTGCTGTGCTCAGATCTGTTAATAAAGATCTTACCAAACCAAACATAATGACCATGCTATTCTTTAAATAAATAAATTTTTCCATTGTCAAACAACAACTGAAAACCCTAAAAAATGTGGGTGTGTTACATTTATTACGAATAACGGTCCGAAAATCGCGCCCACTCCCCTGCATGTCTGTAAAGGTGTTAAAATAAAGCGGGGTTTCAACTTCGCCCACAGAGCCAGGCTGAATCTTTTCACCGCTCAGCCACAGGAAGACATGGGTTGCGTTCCGAATCGCATACTTTCTACTATATAGTATGTAGAAGAAAGATTTAGGATGTCCCGATTCTTGTGGCCAGATTTAGGATGGTTAGAAGTACCCGGATGTCCTACTTCATGCGGCCAAGATTGTTAGTATTGAAAAGTGCATCCTATTTGGCGATTCTGACCCACAATCCAGTGCGCACGTGAAGTGACGTCACATCGACGAAGCCTCCATATGAAAACAAACGGGATGCGACGGATATAAAAGCAAGAGGCAAGATCAAGGCGCAATGTTATGATGAAATAAGAGAGTAAAGTATGTCCCAAAGTATGCCTACTGCATCCTAACTAGATTCTTTTTATCGTTGGATGTAGTATGTAGAATAGAAAAAAGAAAGAGTATGCGATTCGGAACACAACCTTTAATTGGAAAATTAACTTGCAGTCTCATATATAGATTGTTGCCAACTCCCTACACTGCTCCCATCCTTTGATTTAGAGACTTGCATAAAAACTGACAAGCTGAAAACTTGCGCGTATTTAATGGTGATAATTTTTTTTTGTTGCTGAAATACTAAATTGTCCAACTATTAAAAATGCATCACAAATATTCTGACCCATCCCTGCTGTGAAAATACACCATACAACACAACTGTTATTATGAGACTAACAAGAGCACTGCAGTAGGTCTGGTGTGTGTGGAATATACTGTATTTGCTTAGAGATGCCAGGCCTGTCTGCAAAATATTGAATGCCATTTATACAGATTCCAAATAGGCCCCAAGTGAGCTTGTGTGTTACTTCAAGATCGTTTTGTATAGTGTTTTTTTTTTGTTTTTTTTTTGCATTGCGAATGTCTTGTAAGTGAATGTGTCTACCCAACAATAGTAGTTTTTTTTTCTGATGACTTAGCTGATGTGTTAGCTACATACTTTCCTGTACTAACTGTTTCTTTGGTTCAGCACAATACTAGGTCTACTTAAGCATCGTTTATCAAGTTAATTGATCAGCAACCACCTACACCACAATACACAATAGAGCTATCACATCACCATTGTTTCCGTGAATGTTTTCGACCTTACAGTGGGTTTTTTTTCAATCCTGCAAGTACAGTAAGTAAGAAATCTGGTATTAATACACAGCCTAGGCTCTGTAAAAGGCATGGTGCTTGCTACAGTGGCCCCCCTTTGTTTAGATACATCTGTTTACATACCAGTTTACAGAACCTAGGCTGTATATTAACACTGCAGCGGATCGTGAGGAGACATTCACTGATTTTGACAAAAAAAAAAGTGAGTTTGACAAAAAGCATTCTCCATAATTACTAAACCCGACCTCGAAGGATTAAAAGTTACATGTATGAAAACACTTCTACTCTTTCACTTTGTTTTTATTTGAAGAGCTTTCACAAAAATGAGACGCCACATTTAGAATTTGTTGCGAAACACACGGTGGTGTGTGTGTGTGTGTGTGTGTGTGTGTGTGTGTGTGTGTGTTGTGTGTGTGTGTGTGTGTGTGTGTGTGTGTGTGTGCGCGCGCGCGTGTGTGTGTGTGTGTGTGTGTGTGTGTGTGTGTGTGTGTGTGTGTGTGTGTGTGAGTGTGATGACTACATTTGCGTGTGTGTGTGTGTGTGTGTGTGTGTGTGTGTCATAATAATCACCAGCATCTCTTGTCCGGGTCAGTGCAGAAATCAGAGGAATCAGTGTGAGTGCGTCAGTGTCTCTGTCCTAAATCACGTCCGTAGATCCATGTTCAGACAGGCCCCATTGTTCACCTCTTAATCCATCTGATGAATTAGTCTCTGATGGGAAATGCATCGTCACAAAACGCTTTTACTTTGAAAAACTCAATCTTTGGAGCACTCACTCCAACAGCTGGCCTCTCTCAAAGGGGAGGTGTCATGATTTTAACATTAATAACACAGATTGAATGACCTCTGCTTGAACCCATGCCCGTGTGACCCCAGAGTACAAAATTGGCGTTAATAAATAAAATGCATAAAAAATGTATAGTTTTATTTATTTAATGTTATTACCGGGTCCCTGAATGATGTCTTAATGTCCTTATGATGTATAAAATATATTTAAAAAATAAGGTAACGACCGTCACGTAGCCAAATGGAACGGCGTAAAAGTACCGTTCTTTCTTCAAATATTTACTCAAGTAAAAGTAAAAGTATGTGCAATAAAACTTCCTTTAAAATAACAATTTATCAAAAAGTTATCAGTATTTGTAACGGAGTTAATGTAGCGCGTTACACCCACCTCTGCATTTCCATCATAAATTAAAGGCGGAGTCTAATTCTGGAGAATGCTTGTTGTCAAAATCACCTCAGTGAATATCTCTTCTTGATCCACCACTGTCTGTACTGTATGTGCGCTGAAAATAAATCCAGTGTTAATACACAGCCTAGGCTATGTAAACGGGCATGTAACAAAGGGTATATAAACCAAATGGTGTCAGTACAATTTATGTCAATATACGTCAGATAGAGGAATTGCACAACAATATCACAGACAATGTCAAAGTATGCTTTAAACTGTTTAAATAAATAAAAAATGTTGCCCTTCTTTTTTCTTAAACCCCTTACCCCTAAAATGTTTCTACACGCCCCTGCTTGTAGCCTATATTCTTTCTTGGGACTTGGATAACGTGAGCTGTATATCACAGACTGCTAAGTAAGGGATCCTCTCCCCCCCCCCCCCCCATCAAGCCCTGTCTGTATCTTTCCCCACATACACACTGTTTAGTACAGCTCTGGAAAAAATTAATGGACCAATCTGGATTTTTCTTCAATCTTCATCTCTACACAACTTAATAGAAA
>CM047516.1:27085675-27290675 GCA_026122265.1 Ammodytes dubius
TAACCACTACAGTAAATGGAGAGAGAGAAGGAGCTTATAAAGACAAATGGGCCCTCAGCTTAATTTGAGAAGCAGCCTCACAGAGGGTAAAAATAGCACCAGTGTTTGGCCACTTTGTGATCAAACGCAGACTGTTTTTTCGTCTGTTTTTTTTTTTTACTGAAATCCCCGTGACACACCAGCTCCCTCTGTGTGTGTGTGTGTTGTGTGTGTGTGTGTGTGTGTGTGTGTGTGTGTGTGTGTGGTGTGTTGTGTGTGTGTGTGTGTGTGTGTGTGTTTTGTGTTGTGTGTGTGTGTGTGTGTGTGTGTGTGTGTGTGTGTGTGTGTGTGTGTGTGTGTGTGTGTGTGTGTGTGTGTGTGTGTGTGTGTGTGTGTGTGTGTGTGTGATGACTAAATTACAAGCCTCTTTAAAAAGATCTGCTGAAGGATTTTGTACAATGCCAACACTGTCTCCGAGTAATTATGTTTGTTTTCTAGTAGGGTCAGTTTGCCACATACATTTTGTCAGGCAAACCTGATTGATGCCAGGGTTATTTTGGGTTTTTTTTCCAGAAAGTGTAGGAAGCACTTTGTTTTTTTGTATTGCACGCACACAGCCATAAGAGACACACGCAATATTTGGGACCTGAAACTTTCACAAATGTTTCCAGACTAGATGGTTAGATCCAATTCAATGCACCTTCTGCATACATACAGTATATACTCATTTGCACTAAATGCACATAGAAGTGTACATAGGTTCTCTGTGAATTGAGATAAAGAAAGCAAAACTGCAAAAATTCCCTTCTATGACAATTTTTTTCCATCGAACAAACTGTAAGTGTGTGTGTGTGTGTGTGTGTGTGTGTGTTGTGTGTGTGTGTGTGTGTGTGTGTGTGTGTGTGTGTGTTGTGTGTGTGTGTGTGTGTGTGTGTGTGTGTGTGTGTGTGTGTGTGTTGTGTGTGTGTGTGTGTGTGTGTGTGTGTGTGTGTGTGTGTGTGTGTGTGGGCTTGGACACAGGAGGCTTATAACCGTCCAACTGAAGTGAGACAGACAGTAGTTGCGACATCCAAACTGTTGTCAAGGTGATACATACATCAAGACAAGAAGATGTAACGCATAGGCTACAAGTTAAAAGGTCACAAAGTCAGTTTCATGTGACACCTGCTAGAAGGCTGAAAAAACTGACAAACTTCTGGTTCTAACGTTTTTTGTAGATCCACTGTAACTGTAGGCCTAGTTGTTTAGACCTCTACATGTGTCTGCAGTACACAGCCTGTGTTTCACTTCCTCTAAACTTTACACATTAACACACAGCGCCATTGTTAACACATAACAACAACCACACACAATCACACCACAGTCAGTATATTTTTACAGTTAGGAGTGGGTACTTACTACCATGCAGGGGTAGAATTAAATAAGTGTATACTTCTTCCTGCTCCTTTTCAGGCATATCTCAGCAACACAGATAATTTGTTTTCTTTTCTTTTTTTTGTGAAAACATAATTTTTGTTTATTGTATTTCCATGCTTTTCATTTTGTTTTGTATGTTGATATGTCTGAAATAAACTGAATCAAATCAAATCAAATCCAGGGTTGGGGAGTAGTCAACTAATGTACATGTAATAACTACATTTTAGTTACAAGTAGCTTGCTGGCAGTTCAACTATATTCATGTTTGCAAAGACATTCTTAGTGTAGTTATCTAATGAGATTGCAAACATTTTTGGGGCATAAAAGGAAGGGAAGTAATAAAAAAATGTATTTGGCCATTGCTTCTCCAATTGAACCCCCACTTGACGAGCCCTAGTTAATAGACAATCCAGTTTCGTTCAATCATTGTGACATTCTTTGCAATTTTTGTCCAGATGGGATCGTTTTATTCTCAGGGCAAATGTATTTTACCTACTTAAATTGTATGTATTTTTACATTTTCATGTATAACCATTGAAGACCAAATGGGTTGAATGAAACTTTTTAGATTCGGTAATAGACAATAGCATTTTTTGCTGGCATTTGACATTATTTTTAAAAAGAAGTTCAAGTAACTTTTTCTAAGTGGCTTTAGATTTCTCCCTATAAAGTAACTTTGCTCTACTTCAACTTCTTCCAGTGTCAAAGTATCCTCCCAACAGTGACAAACTGTTACCACCAGTGACTACACATCACCCCACCCACACAGACAGGCAAGCGTCACACACACACACACACACACACACACACACACACACACACACACACACACACACACACACACACACACACACACACACACACACACACACAAGGGAGGATAATTTGCTTTCAGACAAGGTTAGTAGGACTTCTTATCCCTTTCCTGACGGGTCTAGTGTGTATCATGTTGGAATTAGCTTTTGATTTATTTCATTAATCTTGTCTTTTACAGTTTAAAGTGTTATAGAAATAAAGATTTCATTGGCGTCAACAACATATGAATCAAAGAGTTCATTTTAAACTATGAGTCAGGGACACTGTCGAGAGGCATTGGTAACATTTGTGCACATTTCATAATGGAGCCGGTAAGTGGCTGACGGCTCAATTACTGTTAAGAGTGGGTGGGTGGTTTGTTTTTTTTGTTTTTTTTTTTGTCTGGCATGAAGCGCATTCATTCCTCCATCAGCTGGCAGTCATTACTAAAATAAAAAGGCGCACACACCACGCACGCACGCACGCACGCACGCACGCACGCACCACACCACACACACACACACACACACACACACACACACACACACCACACACACACACACACACACACACACACACACACACACACACACACACACACACACACACACACACACACACACACACACACACCACACACACACACACACACCACACACACACACACACACACACACACACACACACACACACACACACACACACACACACACACACACACACACACACACACACACACAACACACACACACACACACACACACACACACACACACACACACGCACAGAGGGAGGATAATTTGCTCTCAGACACAAGGTCTAAAAGCATTCAGCTCTCAGGGTGTTTACAGAACGGTCCGCGGTCGAGGCGTCCTTTTGATTTCAGAGTTAAATACTAAGACTTGTTTTTCAAAGACAAAATTGAGAAACAACAAAACAGCAAATGTAAGTGCAATGAGTGCAGTTCAACACAACAGGCCCCTGATCTAAGTCCTTTAGTAAGAGTTGGGGCGACTGTGTCTCAGTTGGTAGAGCGGGTCGGCCAATGATCAAAGGGTTGGAGGTTCGATCCCCGCCCTGCCACCTGTGTCATAGTTGTTGTGTCCTTGGGCAAGACACTTCACCCACCTTGCCTCGTGTGAATGTCGGTAGTTAGCCTGCTATCGGTGTATGAATGTGTGTCTGAATGGTAACGTGGGAAAGGAAAACAGGTCTCCCTTGTAAAAGAGTCTTCGGTCTCAATGGGATTTACCTGTATAAATAAAGGTTAAAAAAAAAAAAAAAAAAAGTTACAACTGCGATGTGATATTATTTTTTTATTTCTATATTGTGCTTATGTTATTGTAGTATAATGTACGTATGCGTGTGTGTTTTTCTGTTTGTGTGTATACATGTGTGTATATATGTGTATAGTGTACAGACTGTATATTATGTTGATGGACAAAGAAATACAGATATGGTAACATAGCCTAAAACAACAATAGTAGCAAATTATCAAAAACTGTGTAATATTATAATAATTTGAATAAACAATAAATAACATGTATGCATCTTTTATACAGCTCCGGAAAAAAATAACAAGCCACTCCAAATGTTCAGTGTCTCTCGTTTGACTATTTACATGCATATGTTTGAGAATGAACATTTTGGTTTTATAATATCAACTACTGACAACATTTCTACCAACTTCCAATACATTTTTTTTGTCATTAAGAGCATAATTCAATAAGTTATGTAGAGATGAAGATTGAAGAAAAATACAGACTGGTCTCTTAATTTTTTCTGGCGCTGTACATTCCATGGTAAGAAGACATGGGAGTGGCTTTACTCTGCCTTTTCTAGTCATTGGCATTTGATGTGCCTCTAGAGTCTAATGTATGCAGTGAGTGAATTTGGACCCATCACTGGCGGGCCAATAATGGGATTTATATTTGGAATATTGAGCAGCTTGGACAGACTCTGGGGAGAAGAAGCATTAGGAAGAGTTAATGCTTAGAGCTAATACTCTGAGCTCACAATGTGGCCGCAGCAGACAGCACAATATCTGGGTTTAAGATATACACACAGAGAAATGAGTCTATTTGGATTGATGGAATAGACAGTGTTATAATAATTATCCACTGGAGAAGTCTGTTGATATTTATACAGTAACACAATGAAGGCCTTTTTACGACATCTTGAAACGTTACCAGCAGAAACTCCCAATTTAAAGCTACAGTGTGTAACTTTTTGATATAGATAAGTGTTGTTACAGTCAAGCCATCGCCAAATGAGTTGTTAGATACACAGATAAATGAGTCTATTTGGATTGATGGAATAGACAGGGTTATAATAATTATCCCATATTCGCCACTGAAACGGTTTGTTGTTTCTGAGTAATAATGGCAAAGGCCCTTTTACAGTGTCTTGAAATGTAACCAAAGAGGAGCAGAAACTCCCAGTTTAAAGCTACAGTGCGTACCTTTTTGATATAGATAAATGTTGTTACATTCAAGCCATCCCCAAATTAGTTGAGAAAAGTTGATTCAAGCCTATCAGTTCCACCAAACTCTCTCTGCATTTCTCAATATGGCAGGTTTACAAACTAGTGTCGACTCCCAACCCCCCCTCCCCTGACACTGGTGGAGGAGCTCAGAAAAATCCCCAAAAGAGCCCAAGAAATGTTTCAGTTGTTGATTCTACTGCTAAGAAAAAAACCTGGACGTACAGCAGAAGGTATAAAATCCATGTTGGAGCTCTTGTGCCACACATTGCCTCAATCCCTGTATGTGTGTTGTTCTGTTCCCTTCCAAGCTTTACCTCATGTAGATGCACCGACAGTGTTGTTGTAATTGCTCAAAATTCCTCCTTGGGGGACGACAGGAGTTACGCACTGCAGCTTTAACTAACAGGCTCTGTCAATGCAGAGTGATGAAGCTGTCTATATTTACATTATATTATATTATATTATATTATATTATATTATATTATATTATATTATATTATATTATACTATATTATATTATATTATATTCCTGGAAAAACACACATTAGTTTTCTTCACTGTTTAATCCCATCCACAGGGCCCCCCCCCCCCCCCCCCCCAAAAAAAAAAGCTAGAAAGAAAATCAATGTATTGATTGGACCGCAGCCTATTTAAGGACGTGACATTTTGTTCACCCACTTAAAGCAAGACTTATTACCTCCTGTCATCGGGGTGTTAATACAGCCGCTTATTGGCATCTCCACTGAAGCGTAGGACGTAAAATATCTGTTGATGTGAACCCGGCTGACAGATATACAGCTCTGGAAAAAATTTAGAGACCAGTCTGAATTTTTTTCTCAAATCTTCATCTCTACATAACTTATTGAAAAAATGCTCTTAAATGACAAAAAATCTACTGGAATTTGGTAGAAATGTTGACAGTAGTTTATATTATAAAACCAAAATGTTCATTATACTGAAACATATGCCTATATAATAGTGAAAACGAGAGACACTGAACACTTGGAGTGGTCTCTTATTTTTTTTTTTACACAGCTGTATGCGTTGGGTCACTTTACAGAATGACTGGACGTAATTTAGACAATGTTGCTATGGAGATATCAGCGATTAGTTGTATCAGTTTGATGTTATCTTAGCTGATAAGAGACAATTGCCACAAATATACAAAACAAATCATAGCTTTTATAAAATGTAATTATCATTCAAAACAGCCCTTTTCAAGGTGCACTATACAGTTTCAGGGTAGGGGGATTTGTTTACATTTGTATAGCCTGCGGTTAGTTTACAAAACAAAGGTAACCAAGGAACTTTAAGTTTGTGTAAATTCTTGCACCCCCTTTGGACAAAAGTGGTAGTGTTTTAACAACGCCAGCTGTTGTTCCTGAGTGAGTGTAGCCATGACAAAGGCATCAAGAAAAACTACATTAAAATAGCATTCTTTGCACTGGTGGTCACGTTTGCTGTTACATTTATGAGGAAAAATTAGACAGTTTCAAAAATATTTAAAAGTTCCTCATAGCACCTTTAAAGTCTGAGGCGTCTAAAGATGTTGTAAACTGAAACTGCATGAGTACTTTTACTTTTGATCAAATTCAAACTTAAAGGTGCAGTGTGTAATATGACATCATCAATAAGTTCTACAAAGTTCTAGAATGCAACACTCCCTGGGTAACCCCACCCCTTTCGAATAATAACAGAAGCTACAGTGGCCTTCAAAGACAAGAACAATTCTAAATTTTAAACAATGCACCTGATGACATTCCAACTATGACACTTTCAAGATGGCGGCACTAGGCCTTGGTCCAAAATATGCAGAAATATGGACATATATGAGACCCTTTCTGAGGGGAAAAAAAAATATTCAAAAAAAAATTTCAGCTTTTATCCACTAAATTAAATGTACTTATGGATATTATAATTACTTTCTACAAAATCTGCTTGGAAATAAAACCCAAATTCTACACACTGCAGCTTTAAATATCCAAAATGTCAAAGAAAATCCCAGAGTTTTCCTTACATTATCCGTTAGATCGTAGATATTGGACTGGTCAGTCAGTGCCAAACATTCACGTAATTTGTTTATATTTTAATTTCCGATTAACAAAATACAATTATCCGTTAGAGCAATCTTTCAATCACTCGCATTACTGGATACTGTTAACACAAAATCAATCTTGAAATGTCACCGTTTAACTAAGGAAGGATCGATATATTTGTTCCATCAATCACTTCACTACAGCCTTCTCCAGCCCCCAAAGGCCTTCACATTATATCTAGCTCCGTCTCTAAATTGCCATTTTTCATCCAGACTTGGCAGAAACTGGATATAATATTCCTAAGTATGTTTTAATGAGTGTATAGTCGCTTGAAAATAAAAGTTGTTGTTTTAATTACCTTAGAAGGAGCCTCTTAGATAGACATAGGAGCGGGTCAGCCTTCACGGAGGTCACCATTTTGCACCGCCATGTTTCTACAGCAGCACAGAACGGACAAACTAAAAGTGGGCATCCTGGGGAAATGCACCTGTTGGAAGATGAAGAAGAAGAACTTAAGAATAAATAACTATAAATACATCTTCACCTCATCAGTTAACATTGTGGAAAGACTTGAGGCAGAGGTGGATGATGCCATTTTTAGTAACTATAGCTTCTTGTCCTTGAAGGCCAGCGTAACTTCTGTAAATTCTCCCAAATGGAAGGGTAAGCAAAGGAACATTGCAACCTATAACTTTTACCACCATATATATATTCTGGTATTACACACTGCACCTTTAAGGGGGAGGATAGTGGCAACATGCACACAGAGAGCGAAAAATATCTCAACACAAAGGTCAACGTCTGGGCTGCAGCCTCCACAGCAGAGTACTGATGGCTCAGCTGGTGAAAGCTTCCAACGTACTAAACCTTTTGCTGCTTTGCACATTCTGTTCTCTCTCTCTCTCTCTCTCTCTCGATCTCTCTCCCTCTCTCCCTCTTCTCTCTTCTCTCTCTCTCTCTCTCTCTCCCTCTCTCTCTCTCTCCCTCCCCATCTATCTCTCTCCCTCTCACACTCCTCTCTCTCCCCATCTCTCTCTATCCCTCCCATCTCTCTCTGTCCCTCCCTCTCCTTCTCTCCCTCTCACCCTCCCTCCCTCTCTCCCTCTCTCCCTCCATCTCTGCTGTTTTATAGACCGTGCTCATCCCATTATAAACGACACCATCAGTGGTTTCAGAAAATCCCACAAAAACGTTTATGTTCAAAGTGATAAAACCGCCATAACAGTTATTATGACTCAGTTCTTTTTCTGGGGGCCGTTGGATAAGATGTGGTGATGAAATAACGTTCACAGTTGGATGAACAAATCTTCAGATAAACTTAATATGGCCGTTAAGTTTGTCCGTTCTGTGCTACTGTATAGAAACATGGCTCTGCAACATGGTGGCCTCAGTGCCCAGCTCCTATGTAGAAAAGGCTCATTCTAAGAAAAGAAAAGAGACAACTTGTATCATAGTTAGTAAAAAAAAAGCGCAACACTTACTAACTAAAACATTTAATTAACAATATTAACAATACAATAAAGATATGGTGGATTACAAATGTGAATGTGGTTAATAAAGAGTATGTGTGCCCGTGGAACAAAGATATGGTTTCCCCATCCTGCTCATTAGTCTTAATCTGGAGCCCACAGTCTCCTGAAATCTTCCCAGATGGCGGTGAGTCATGTGGGGGGGGGATCTGGGAGCGTTGGTGGGATGCAGAGGAGGTGAAAGCATTATATCCAGGATGCCTTTGATCCTACCAGGTAAATCCCTGGCTGAGATTATTCCCTGTTGGTTAATGAAGAAAGACTTCTGAAGCAGAAGTGGGATTCTAGCTAAATATTCAAATGAAGAAATCATAAATATAATATAAGTACTGTGTATTAGTCGATAATATCAATCAAACCTAATACTTAACATACACCATAAAGGTTTAACAGGTCAAAGTTGTTCTCTAATATTTCAAGTTTAACATTAACATTAAAATATTTCTTACGCAGCAATAAGGACGTTCACTCACAGCCTCCCCAACCAGTCACGTGACATGTACGCTGTCCATTAGAAATGAATAGGGGGAACAAATGTAGGTAATTCACAATTTCAAGGCCTTTATTGTGAAACCTCTACATTTTGCGCTGTGGACCAACGTAGCTATTTTACTTTTCACTGTGAGACTGGGTTGGCCTCCCAGCAATTGTTGGAATTCCTTTAGTTTGCCACGGTTCATTTTGTCAACACAAAAATAAACTATTAAATGTAATTTTTGGGGGAGAATGTCCAGGTTTTGTACAACTTGCCCTACAACTGTTCATATTTTAAGATATGTGGCCTCATCCTGCTGACCTCAGCTTCCCAAGCAGCCCCTGAATTATTCAAAAGAGGTCCAGTCTTCAAGTATTTCATTTTTTATTCAAAGGAAAATGCACAAATTGGATTTAAAATATTCAAATGCATTAGACCTGAAATAGCTGCCGTTGCTTGAATGTGCAGGTCAGTCGGTAATAACTAGAAGGAGCAAGAGCATAAGTTTGAAAGGAAAAAAAGATTTATTCCCAAACGTCACAAACTTAAATAAACAAAGAAAATGTTCAGACTCCAAGGAAACCTTAATGAAGTTACTGTTTGAACAGAAATTACATTCATAAAATCTAAACTTTCATGTAAGCGGTTGTATGTTCAATTAAAGCTATAGTGCGTAACTTTTCCATATAAAGACATGTCGGTTACATTCAAGCAATCCCCAAACGATTTGACACAAAGTTGATTATAGCCTCCATCAGCTCCACAAAACTCTCTCTGTATTTCTCAGTATGGCAGCGTTTACAAACTGGTGTCGCCCCCCCCCCCCCCCCTGACACTGGTGCAGGAGCTCAGAAAATTCCCAAGAAGAGCCCAAGAAATGTTTCAGTTGTTGATTCTACTGCTAAGAAAAAACCTGGACGTACAGCAGAAGGTATAAAATCCATGTTGGAGCCTCTAGTTCCACACATAGCCTCAATACCTGTATGTGTGTTGTTCTTTTTCCCCTTCCAAGTCATACAATTTTTATTAAGCTGTGTGTAGCATTTAGAGCATTTTTTCTTACACTCGCCCTGAAACACTGCTAATGCCTTTCATACTCTGGGTGATAAATTATTGAGCTACGAATTCTTGGTCAGTTCCCGAGAAAAGGTTGTATAGGGTGGAAGTGGGAGATTCAGGCCATGTCCAGAGGTGAACAGATATTTAAGAAAAACATCCTTTGGGAGGAAAGTTGTTGCTGTGGCTACTATGGTAGTTTACCACCACCAGTATGACTGTGTGTGAATGAATGGAACCTGGAACCCTGTAAAGCGTCTTTGAGTGCCTTGAAAAGCGCTGTATAAATCCAATCCATCATCATTACACGCAATTGTGTTTTAGAGTATCTCTCTGTACACACAGCAACGCAAAAACATTTTTTTTTGTTTATTTCACATACAAACGATATAAAAACAAGTAGTGCTAAAACACAAGTATATGTGTGGGTGAGGCAGAAACCTGTACAGGCTTTTAAGGAAACCACACCCAAAAAACAACATTTAAAACATTGTATTCTCTGTGTCTGGAATAAAATTAAAATTAAATAAATGAAATAATAGAATTGTATGTATGTAACCAAAATGGTAAGGTTTTAGTGTCTGGTTGAGATGTTTGAATGTGGACGACAGGCCAAACCGCACTGAGAAAGACACAGTTTAGAACATTCCTGTGTACTTGTGGACATTGCCTCAAACACTTTCTAAAACCGTAGGCCCGGACAAAGTTTTTCCTGGGTTTCTCATATATATAACTTCATAACTTTATTTTAAAAAAATTAAGCACATTTTTTAAACTCCATAACTTTCTCTACCGGACCTTCTCCAGAGGTGTAAAAGGATCTGCATGTTCTCTTCAGTGTGAAAATGAGCAGATGCGAGCCGTCGACAGTAAAAGGTTGGCGCTCTAAACGTGACATTAGCAGACACTGAACATCTGGGCAGCAGGGTGGCAGAGAGGTCACGACTCCCAAAACGGAAATGTCACAAAGACCTTTGTGCTCCAAACAATTTGACATTAAAAATCGGTCATTAAGCCAATTTTCCCAAAACAATGAAACCCCTTTGTACAAATATACCGTAGAAGCCAAAATAACTTGAGGGGAATATTTTAAAATGCACCACCACACACATGTAAAACGCGACAATTTGTTTTTGCTACAATTTTTTTTATGAGATGTACCAATGCACGAAAACAGAAATATAGAGTTTTCCAAAAACAAGTCCACAGTTGGGTGGACAAATCTTCAGACAAACATAATATGGCCGTTAAGTTTGTCCGTCCTGTGCTACTGCAGAAACATGGAGGTGCAACATAAAAAGGCTCATTCTAAGAAATTAGCGTTTTATAACAATTTTTTTTAGATGTAGCTTTGCATGAAAATCTCCACTGCCCAGAGTTTTCAAAACGCTCCAGTTTTAGTGTCTGGTTTTGATGTTTGTGTGTGGTTGAAATGGACAAAACGCACAGAAAAATAAATGGTTACCAAAATACCTGTCACGATGAGGTGTTGGAGGTGAAAGAGAGAAGGACCCAAATGCAGGAAGGCAGTAGGAGGTGGTGATGTTGGAGTTTAAAGGTGCTCCGAGGAACTTTCAGTTTGTGTTCATTCTTGCCTCCCTTTGACAAAAGCGGTAAGTGTTTTTACTACGCCAGCTGTAGTTCCTGGGTGAGCGTATACCCATGACAAAGGCATTAAGAAAAACTATATAAATATATAATTATTTCCACTGATGGTCTCGTTTGCTGTTTAAAGTAATGTATGATCATCCGAGGGAAAATTAGAAATAAGTTTAAGAAATATTTAAAAGTTCCTCATAGCTACTTTAATTAAATAATGAAAAATACAAAAAGCAACTGGAGGAACAGGGAACAACACAGGAGACTACAAGGGGAAACAACAGACGAACAAACAGAGATAAAGCGATGAAAAGGACTTAAATACACAAGACAGGGGAGACAACGAGGCACAGGTGAAACACATTAGGGAGGGAGCAGCAATCACACAGGAGGGGCACTTGACAGGACATGGGGAAAAACAAGACCACAGATACCAAAGTAAAACAGGAAAACAAACAAAGACAAGACTAGAAAAACTAACAGACAGACAGACAGACAGACAGACAGACAGACAGACAGACAGACAGACAGACAGATGATGACAATACCTGTGTATGTGTGGACATGGGTTAAGGCACAGTTCATAATCATGCTGGCCATTAGCATCCAGATATGCCACACCGATCAGGTAGATCAAAGCTCACGTGATGATGCACTGAACATCCACATATTTATATATCATTATTATATATCCATGTATTAATGTTTCACCTAGAATGTATTAAAGCTACAGTGCGGAAAATAAGGGATTTAAAAAAAAAAAATTCAGACATATCAAAAACAATACAAAACAAAATGAAAAGCATAAAAATACAATAAACTAAATGTGACTTCACAAAAAGAAAAAAAAAGAAAACAAATTATCTGTATTGATGTGATATGCCTGAAAAGGAGCAGGAAGAAGTATACACTTATTTAATCCTATCCCTTTTCCATAGTAAAAAAAAAACTAACAAGATTCAAACAACAACTGTCGGTGCAACAACTGAAACTAATTTTAGGCGCTTCTTTTCTGAGCTCCTGCTCCACTGTCAGGGGGCAACACCAGTTTGTAAATGCTGCCATACAGAGAAATACAGAGAGAGTTTTGTGGAGCTGATAGGATTAATCAACTTTGTGTCAACTCATTGGGCAATGACTTGGATGTATTAATCACTTTTTTTCAAGCACATTTGAGATAACGAGACAACATTAGTGAAATCCAATCCAATCCCCATACTTCCCTGCTATAAAGTAGGGTAGAAAAAATATAGGATGTCCCAGTATATGTAGTCAGATGTAGCATGCTGAAAAATACCTTTATGCACACTACAAACGGTTATTTTATAATCAGCTGTAGTGTCTAGAATAGTAAAAAAAAAAAAATACAATAGAAATAGTATCCCATTTGAAACGCAGGGCCTGTTTCTCATTTCAGCAGCAGTGCACAAGCTGCTTTGTGAGAGGAAACACAGAGACAAAAGGCCGAATACACAAATGAGTGAATTAGTGAATCCCCCAGACGAGTGGTCATCTGATTAGTTTTGGTCCTTAAGCCTTATGTGATCATCTTGGATCATTTTCCTTCATTTCCGCTGCTGGTTCTAGATGTGTTGCAGCTGCCGGGACGTAAACACACACTGATGTATTGTTCTCCATCGGGCCCAAAAAGAAAGATGGGCTCATAATGTGATTAGCATTTTAGCTTCTGTTTACAAGCCCAAGCTCTGTGGAGACTTCAGACTAGTTACAGAAAAAAGGGAAGGCAGCCCTGACAGATTACAAAGCTACATGCGTAACTAAATGAAAAGATTTTATACCTTCTGCTGTACGTCCAGGTTTTTTCTTAGCAGTAGAATCTTCATTGGGATTTTTTTTCAGAGCTCCTGCACCAGTGTCTGGAGGGGGAGGGGGGGGGAACAACAGTTTGTAAAGCGCCATACTGAGAAATAGAGAGAGTTTCTGTGGAGCTGATAGGCTTAATCACTTTGTGTAACTCATTTGTGAGCTTTATTGCTTTAAATCTTAACTCACTTTTGTACTTTCTCAAAAACTTTTCAAGAAATCCAGAAATAAATGATTCATGATCAAAGATAAATGCTGACGATTGTGGACAGGCATGTAATATTAAAGAGCTTTAAAAACAGGAGATGGGTGTTTCAAATAGTCGTAATACAGGCTTCAATGGAAGTATATGGTACAGTAGGTGATTGAGACTTAAGACTGTCCCTTCGTTGCGTTCCGAATCGCATACTTTCTACTATTTAGCATGGTGAAAAAAGTTTTAGGATGTCCCGATTCTTGTGGCCAAATTTAGGATGGTTAGAAGTACCCGGATGTCTACTACATCTGTCCAAGATTGTTAGTGTTGAAAACAGCATGCTATTTGGGCGATTCTAAACCCAAAATCCAGTGTCGCACGTGAAGTGACGTCACATCACGGAGCCTCCATATGATAACAAACAGCGATGTGACGGATATAAAAACATATGTAAAAGTATGTCCCAATTGTGGCATACTGCGTCCTAACTAGATTCTTTTAATCGTCAGATGTAGTATGTAGAATAGAAAAAAAGAAAGAGTATGTGATTCGGAACGCAGGGTGTGTACCAAGAGCATTGACCATAAGTGGCCTCAAGTACGAGTGGGTGGAAATGCTGTTTGAAGAATAAGGCACTTTGTGAAATCATGTTACCCTGATGGAGGCATTTCTGTGGCCGCTGAAGTACAAGGCTTGTGTTTCATGTAAGTGTTGGTTGCTCACACACACACACACACACACACACACACACACACACACACACACACACACACACACCACACACCACACACACACACACACACACACACAACACCACACACACACACACACACACACACACAACACACACACACACACACCACCACACACACACACACACACACACACACACACACAACACACACACACACACACACCACACAAAAACAACCACATCCAACAACTCTATATTATTAGTAAATGTTTGATCTGAGTAGCCAATAAGAAATCAGCAAAAGTCTTTCCCTGCTCGATGGGAAAAACATTTAACTGTGTTTGCTGATAAGAACAACTGAAACTAATCTTGCCATCAATTGAATGTTTGTTAATCTTGTAATTTCAGACTTCCTGTGTCCCTCGCATTTTTAGCATAAGACCACCATCACATATGGGTAAAGAAGATATCTAAACAGAACAGTGCAAAGGTTAGCAATGCTCTCAAGGATGACCATGATACTTTAAAAAAAAAAAGATTTTTAAATGGAGCGCTCCGGTGGCGTAGTGGATAGAGCGTGTACCATATTGGCTCTGCCTCGTTGCAGTGGGCGTTGGTTCGAATCCGACCCGTGGACCTTTACTGCAGGTCATCCCCTCTCTCTCTGTCTCTCCTCTCTCTGATGTTCAAACTCTGTGATAACTAATAAAGCTTGAAAATGCCAAAAATAAAAAAACTTTATAATATTATTAGAGAATCAGTAACGGTATCGACAGATATTTATACCCAGGTATCGAGATCAGATCGGAATTGGAAAAAAGTGGATTTGATTGACAAGTTCACATTGTTTGTTTTCAAGGGTAAAAAAAAACATAAAAGTTTTAATGATCCATCTTTTCTGACCGGAAAGATGGTCCGCACAGAATCATTCGACCATGTCATTTAATTTACTCTAATTATTCACAGTCTTTTTTAATTGCATTTTGTTCATTACATAAAACCATATGTCCCGCACGTCACAGGTTACGTCGTCAGCTTTGTCACGGCTCCAAACAACGGGACTGAAATGAAAAATTCACACGAACAGCAAAAAAAATGTGCAAGAAATGTTTGGCTCCCTGTAAAGTCCATAATGGGGTTTTCCTGTTATTGGTTTTGTCCTCTCCACTGAGTTACGTGCATCATAGTGTGCTGCCTACACGCCATAGGAACCGGAAAGAATTGTCTTTGGCTGCCAATCTTCTTGCAGAATCGCTGTGTCTCAGCAGTTTTTAATTAAAACGCTGCATTTGTGCCACCTATCCCCCCCCTACGCCCGGGAGAGAAAATACAGGAGAATAAATTACTGCATTCATACCCACACTGGCTTAATGTATAGCATTTCATTAGGGCTGATATGCCACTTTTTTATTTTCAAGCTTTATTAGACAGTACAGAGTTGAAATGGTGGAGACAGAGAGAGGGGGGGGGGATGACATGCAGTAAAGGTTCCACGTGGTTGGATTGAACACGCAACCACTGCGACGAGGCCGAGCCAATATGGTACAGCTCTATCCACTACGCCACTTTGCCACTTTTTAAGGCAACAACAGGGGCCTTGTTTACTGTTGCTAATGCTAATTTGATGAAATGCTAATTCGGGGAAAAAACAAAAGATGCACATTGTTCTAAATATAGCTGGGGTATGAATTAATAATAATAATTGTACCTGTAAATGCAAGCTTCCATATCAGCAAAGGAATTTTATGGATTCTGACCCACAATGCACTGCACAGTGGAGGTGACATCACATAAAAGGAGCCTCCGAGTGAAAATAAACCAGCGATGCGACGGATATATAAGCAAGAGGCAAGTTTGAGACTTGATGACTAAAATATACAAGTACAAGTGTGTTCAAATTGTTCATTACTGCATGTACTACGTACTTATTATGCTCAGATGCAGTATGTAGTATATAGTAAAAATGTATGTGATTTGGAATCCAGGCCTGTGCATATAAAACTTGCTTCATAGCGCAGGCCTCTGGTTTAGAAGTGATATATTTTCATCCAGAAAGGCCTGTAGCTTCCTATTGAGCTGCTTTGTAGGATTAAGTGCTGCTCTTTATTCTGCACACTGCTGCAAAATGAAATCTACTCGCTCTTGCATATTCGGTTCACAATTTATAGGCCTTTGAGAGCCATTCGTCAGTCCACCCAGCTCCCTCCTACCGCTCTGTCGTTTACCTCCTGTCAAAGAGTGACGATCTCCGCATGGCGTGGCCTAGTTACACGGCTGTGTTCGGTGTGTGTGTGTGTGTGTGTGTGTGTGTGTGTGTGGTGTGTGTGTGTGTGTGTGTGTGTGTGTGTGTGTGTGTTTTTGTTTAGACTATTGTGTGTGGTGTCGATATGAGTGGTGTTTGTTTGGTGACTTTCTCGTGTGTGTGTGTGTGTGTGTGTGTGTGTGTGTTGTGTGTGTGTGTGTGTGTGTGTGTGTGTGTGGTGTGTGTGTGTGTGTGTGTGTGTGTGTGTGTTTTTTGTTGTGTGCGTTTGTGTGTGTTGTGTGTTCTCGTCTCTTGTTCATCTCTAGACTCCCACCTTCTCAGTCGTGTAAGAGTGATCGCACCTACTGAGTGGGTGAGTTAAAACCCCCCCCCCACAAAATCTCCTCAGGAACCTGACATTAATCTACTGTGTGTGTGTGTCTGTGCGCGTGTGTGTGTGTCTGTGGCGTGTGTGTTGTGTGTGTTTGTGTGTGTGTGTGTGGTGTGTTGTGTTTGTGTGTGTGTGTTTGTGTGTGTGTGTGTTGTGTAAGTGAGGACGTTTTGTCGGTTCCTCACTTCTTTCAAAGGGCTGTTTGAGGGTTAACACTAGGTTTTAAGGTTCAGGTATGAATTAGGTTTATGTTAGGGTTAGTGCAAGGGTTGTGTTCAGGTGTTTAATTTTAATGGTTAGGGTTAGGTAAGGGCTAGGGAATGCATTATGTCGACAAATGTATCTCAAGTATAGCGGTACAACTTGTGTGTGTGTGTAAGAGAGACAGAGAGACAGAGACAGACAGACAGACAGAGAGACAGACAGGAGACAGACAGAAGACAGACAGACAGACAGAGACCAGAGAGAGAGTGACCACAGAGATAGGGATAAATAGAGATGGAATGATTGTCCCATTGTGTTTGTTGTTTACGTCCACGTCTATTGTCTGGAATGAAAAGTAAATGAACCTCCCCGAGGTGCTGAGCATCTCCGCTGATCTCTCATTATCATTTTGTTGACAGAATCCAACAAGGTGAGTGAATGAAAGTGTGTGTGTGTGTGTGTGTGTGTGTGTGTGTGGTGTGTGTGTGTGTGTGTGTGTGTGTGTGTGTGTGTGTGTGTGTGTGTGTGTGTGTGTGTGTGTGGAGAGAGCATCTGAAGACTGTGAAACCCCCCCTCATTCATCTCCCCGTGTGGACGTTATACAAACACACACACACACACACACACACACACACACACACACACATACACACACACACACACACCAGGCTTGTCTTTGGTTTTGGTCAAACTCATTGGCCCTGACTGAGCACATCGTTAAAACCACTAAATCAATTTCACGTACATTCAAACATGAAGAGTGCGCCTGATATATCTCAGAGACACAATGACAGAGAGCAGAGTCCGACCTTTCAGCTCAGTCGTGATGAGGCCGTCGACAAACTGAAGGACACTCGTTTAAATGAGGGCACAAAACATTGTTTAATCAACCACTGGTACATTTTTTTGATTTTTTTTTGTCTATTTTGCTTCCATAACATGTCTTTAGTTTGTTCATACCAGTATAACAAATGGTCCAAAATATACATTCAGGTTTTTATTTGACTAAACCTTGTCTGTTTAATTGCGTCTGTATATTTGTCCTATGCAACCATCATTGATGGTAGAAGCAAAATCGACCAATAAAAACAGAGATTTGTCTACATTGTTAATAGGAAAAAAAGAATGATAATTGCAATCTATTTACCTGAGCTTTGGAGAGAGAGAGAGAGAGAGAGAGACGAGAGAGAGAGAGAGAGAGAGAGAGAGAGAGAGAGAGAGAGAGAGAGTAGAGAGAGAGGAGAGGAGAGAGAGAGAGAGAGAGAGAGTGTGAATGTTTGTGCTGCAACACTTTCAGCCAATGTCCTCTCACAACCTGAAATGTTGGCTTAGAAAAGCAGAGTGGACCTTTAGTTATTGAAGTACGTTCTGAAGGCAGCATTGGCCCTTGTGTTACATGCCTTGCCCGTGCTCTTTCCTGTTGGTTTATTTTCCTTGTTCACAGGCATGGAAATAATACTTTGGGCTGCTCTGTTTTGCAGCCAAGAAAAAGTTGTTTGTTTGTAGTTCTTCTACATAGATCTTCAAATAGTTTTATGCGAGTGCAGTAGCTATAATGTACTGAGCTATATTACATATTTGCAAAATAATAAGACACAGCTGTGAAGAAAGCAGTGTGTGTTTTTATGTATTTGTTTCCTGGCAAAGGATATTTTTACATTCAGTTGAAGTTATTAATCGCACAGTATAAGAATGAATAAATGCAAAATGGCGTCTTCTGAAAGGAGGAAGGTTAGTCTTAGTTTTTTTCTGAATATCCTCGCTGTGAGTATTCAAAGAGGACACACACAGCTGATCTAAATGGCTGGAACAAAACAACAAGCACACTGGCATTATTCTGTTTTACAAGAGGCGCCATCTGCTAAAGCTAACAGGCATTTAGTTAAGGTGTATCCTAGCATACAAACACCTTGACTTTGACTTTAAGTTTTAAGAAAAGCACTATATAAATGCAATGAATTATTACAACATGCAGAATCTCGTGTGTTTAGCAAAGTTATGTTCCTTTTGACTGCGGGCCCAAGCTCATGCCATTAATCTGTCACTTCTAGTGCCTCCTCAGCCGAAAACACAACACACACTCACTGCAATCTAAATGAATGTGACGTAACCAAAACACACACACACACACACACACACACACACACACACACACACACACCACACACACACACACACACACACGCACTCTCTCTCTAAACAAACCACACTGTGCCGCTTCGGTGCAAAATTCAGTTTACATTTCCCAAAATAGCCTCGGAGGGTAACTAACTAACTACCATGTAATACAAATCTGATGACGTGTTTTAAAAGAAGCGCACATGCCCTGCACTGTTACGTAAAAAAACACGAGGGAATTGAGATGAAGGGGTTGAAGAAAATAAAAATATTTTCATCCCAGATATGTCCGTTTTCCACTCCGCTAAAGGGGCTATCAATAGGCTTCGGTCTTTGGGAACCTTTTGATTCCATTACGAAACTTGTTGTTATGCCTGCTTTGTCTCCATGACAATTTCCCTTCAAAGAGAGTTTGTACAGCGGGCTACGGTTTCCAAAAATAAACACACATTAAACCAGAGAGGGCTCGCAGTTCAACGCTCATTTCCTGAAGGATTGTCCCTCGTCTCTGTTAAAGGGACTTCCATTTGGAGTCATGGCCAAGATATTAAGACACACTGACGTCAGAAGTGCTGCTGTTGTTATGTTGCCATTTTAAGACATTTTTGACCATAACAGAAAGCCTATTCTTATAACTTTTTAAATTCTACATTATATAACAAAGTCTTTCTCAAAACATGATGATCCTTATACTGTTTTCAAACATGCTCTTCATTGCAGTTGCTTGAATTCGATAGTTAGCTCTATCGTGTTGATGTTGTTGAATGTTTACTGTGGAATGGAAAACAGGTCTCATTGAAATAGTCTTCGTCTCATTGTATTTTCCTGTAAATAAAGGTTAAAAAAAAAATATATATAATAAAAAATTGCCACATCGCAACATAAAGATCCTTATACTGTTTTCAAACACTGCTCTTCATTGCCACATCGCATTAGGCCTTTATCATGTGAATTCAAACTGCATCAATTCCCTTATCCGATGATGTCACCAATTATGGCACGGATCAATCAACAATAGTATGATCGGGTAAATCAAAGTTGTACTTTCACCCATTTCATTTTAATTGCAGCCATGCTACATCACTGTCCAAATGTTTCAATTGTTTTTTTCTCATTATCAGTCGTTGTGTATTTGATGTATTTACTTTGTATATTGTGTAAGGTCTTGTAGTTTTTGCTTTGCATTCGTTTGACTCGACATCATTGCAAATTACGGTCAGACCCCTCAATTGATCTCTTGAGTATAAATAAAGGTTAAATGAAAATTACCCAAACCCAGGTGTCGAAATTGCATCGGAACAGACACAAAAAAAATGAATCGATGCAAGTTTATACTTCTTCCTACTCCTTTTCAGGCATATCAATTCAATATGTTATTTGTTTATTTTTTGTTTATTTTTATTTGTGAAATCATTTGAACATATTTTTTATTGTATTTTCTTGCTTTTCATTTTTCTTTTGATATGTCTGAAATAAAACTGAATCAAATCAATCAATCAAATCAAATTCTTATAAAGTCTAAAATGAAGCCAGGATCTCCAGCAGCGAGGACATGAACTTGTTTATCACACTGGAACAAGCTGCTGTGACATGGCGATGATGATGTCAGCTTACTGTCACTGTAGCATTTTTAAGGCGAGGGTTCTGAAGAGGGTAGAGGGGGAGGGGGGGAGGGGGGGCTGAGTCTGTTGTGGCAACCCAGGGAGGAAACAGTAGCAGCTTCATTAATAGCACTGCAGCAAGCAAGCTGCTGTGTGTGTGTGTGTGTGTGTGGTGTGTGTGTGTGTGTGTGTGTGTGTGTGTGTGTGTGTGTGTGTGTGTGTGTGTGTGTGTGTGTGTGTGTGTGTGTGTGTGTGTGTGTGTGTGTGTGTGTGTGCAGCAAGCAAGCAGCGAATGGCTGTTAACACTCCCATCCACCATAACTACACTACACTAAAAAGCTGAGCCCTTAAGTTCACTGCTTGGTCAGGCGAATAAAAAAAAAAAAAAATGGGCTCCCGCTTGGACATCATGTACATTTTGAAATGTGCTCCATCACTGCAGTCCATTTAACACCATGATGTGTTGCCGGGTAACATCATGCACACATAAATCACCGTGGATACATCTGAGAGAGAGAGAGAGAGAGAGAGAGAGAGAGAGAGAGAGAGAGAGAGAGAGAGAGAGAGAAGAGAGAGAGAGAGAGAGAGAGAGAGAGGTAGAAAGGAAAGCAGTCACTTTGATGCTCAAGAAGGAGATTTCATTTTGAACTTTAAAAAAAAAAATTCGACAGATGTGGATCTATTTTTTTGTGTGTGTGTGTGTGTGTGTGTGTGTGTGTGTGTGTGTGTGTGTGTGTGTGTGTGTGTGTGTGTGTGTGTGTGTGTGTGTGCGTGTGTGTGTGCGTGTGATTTTAATGTCTCTTTTTTTTGTTTTTTCGACAGAGATGTGGGATCCATTTTTCCAGTGTGTGTGAGGCAAACAGAAGGTGTTTTTGAACAGCCTATCCGCTGCTCTCTTCATTAGAATGCAACACCAGCCCGCAGCTGCACGCAGAGCGCAGAGCGAGGAATGATGAAACCAGAGCTAAAAATAGTCGCCTCCCAGGATCCCCCCTTCATACTGCACTGTAAACACTCAGAACAGCCAGCCTAGACTCCTTCTGTGTGTGTGTGTGTGTGTGTGTGTGTGTGTGTGTGTGTTGTGTGTGTGTGTGTGTGTGTGTGTGTGTGTGTGTGTGTGTGTGTGTGTGTGTGTGTGTGTGTGTGTGTGTGTGTGTGTGCGTGTGTGAGTTTGTGTGTGATTAAGCGTTTGTGTGAGTGAGCATGTTTGTGTGAGCGCGCCTGTGTGTGTTCGTTCTTGCGTCCAGGTGTGTGTCTGTGTGTGTGTGCGTTCGACGTTCGTGCATGCAAATGTGTGTGTGTTGGACACATTGCAGTCCCTCTCGCCCTCCCCTCCTCCGTCATAAAGCAGTGTTTGGTTTGGCCAGCATGCATCATGGAGCTGCTGTACAATTAAAGCCATCTGTGGATCTGTGGGTTCTTCACTCCAACTCAGTCTGGGGAACGTTTCACCGCCTCAACAGCTTTGCAGCAAACAAAAAAAATCTATCGCTTGGATAGATCGAAGCTTCAGAATATCCCTCTAATCAATAAAAGATCCATCCATCCATCCATCTATCCATGTTTCTGTCTGTCTGTCTGTCTGTCTGTCTGCCCGTCGTCCGTCCGTCCGTCCGTCGTCGTCGTCCGTCCGTCCGTCCGTCCGTCCGTCCGTCCGTCCGTCCGTCGTCCGTCGCGTCCGTCGTCCGTCCATCCATCCATCCATCCATCCATCCATCTATCTATCTATCTATCTATCTATCTATCTATCTATCTATCTATCTATCTATCTATCTATCTATCTATCTATCTATCTATCTATCTATCTATCTATCTATCTTTATCTATCTATCTATCTAGCATTATGCAAGCATGACAGCAGCTCCCTGTATCTTTATCTCAAGGTCTGCCTCATTACATGACAGGGTTTCCCCTTTTTTACACTACGTATAAGCAAACAGTGTCTTTGTCTGTTCACACACACAGCTGGGCTAGCTTCCTGCTCATCTCAGCAGAGTTAATTAGGAAAGATCATAAAAAATAAAGATGGTATGAAACTAAAAAAGAAAACTAATTTGATATTGACTGATTCTGTAAAGATAAGATAATTTGATCATCGTAGAACAAAGAATCATGTCAGCCATTTTGCATTTAAAGGAAATTTAGCAAATCTGTGGAACAGGTGATCTGCAGTGCATCTAAACACACACACACACACACACACACACACACACACACACCACACACACACACACACACACACACATCCAAAACATCAAGTACACTAGTACACTTCAGTTTATTCTGGCTGACCTGATTGAAATGCTTACAACAGGATGGTCAGGGCGTTTCTAATCAATGCAAATTGAAATCAGGAAATTGAGGCAGTACATGCAAACGACCCAAATCTCCTCACAACAGCTGCACGTGACTGAAGGGGAGGACACGTGCACCGCAGAGGAACCTCCTTGGTGTGTGTGTGTGTGTGTGTGTGTGTGTGTGTGTGTGTGTGTGTGGTGTGTGTGTGTGTGTGTGTGTGTGTTGTGTGTGTGTGTGTGTGTGTGTGTCGTGTCGTGTGTGTGTGTGTGTGTGTGTGTGTGTGTGTGTTGTGTGTGGTGTGTGTGTGTGTGTGTGTGTGTGTGAGAGAGAGGAACCTCCCCGGGGATATGAACTGTACGTGTGGGCAACAAGAGCTTTGAACCACCTCAAATGTCCACTGCTCTTAATACAGTTTTAATACCAAATTTGGTGGAACGTAGGCCTACCAGTTGTTTGTATATATATACACACAGGTAGGTAAATATAGCAGCACCAGCTTATCCAATTAGCTGTAAGCAAGCCAAGCCCCAAAAAGAACTCCTAAAAACATTGCTTGTCTTGAAGTTGGTGTAATGAGTATATAAACAGGACCAATCCATATAGGCTTTAAACAGGCTATAAAAGCTATTTATGCAGCAGTTTGTCATTGAAGATAAACATTGAAGTCAAGCAACAGAGCCACACTCCTAAAAACATTTTGATGTCCCTCCCAAAAACCCTGAGTAGCAACCTGAAATGATTGTCCCTCTAGTCTACACACAGAAAGATGTTTTGTTTTGCCTGTTTCTGTGGATGGAGAGACAGGCTTCATGCTCCTCAGATGGAGAATGGAGCACAGAGATCAGAGAGGGGAAAAAAACACGAAAGGGAGATTTGGTTTCCATGGCAATACTGGCTTTGACGTCACACGTGGCTCCCCTTGGTAAACCTTTAGCTGAAAGGTGTGTGTGTGTGGTGTGTGTGTGTGTGTGCGTGTGTGTGTGTGATGGTGTGTGTGTGTGGTGTGTGTGTGTGTGTGTGTGTGTGTGTGTGTGTGTGTGTGTGTGTGTGTGTGTGTGTGTGTGTGTGTGTGTGTGTGTGTGTGTGTGTGCACAGACAAGAGCAGAGCAGAGAATGAATACAGAAACAGTGCGACAGAAGATGAGGCAGTGTAGCCTATTCTTACAATATATGGTGAAAAAGGTTTAAAAAAAATGTTGTACTTATAGATATCATTATGATCTTTGCTAGTTGATTATTGACATTAAAATTAACTATGTTTTGTGTTACAGTTCAGTACAGAAACAGCGCAACAGAGGATCCATTTTCCATGTGAAAGTGGTGGAGGTATGAATCATTGATTGACTATAGTGTTGTTCAGGCAGTATAGCCTGTTCGGAGTGAGACAATAGAGTAGGATGAAATAGGGCGACATTTTTTACTTAAAGATATCATCATGATACTTTGCCAGATGATTACTTTGATTTACTAATAAAACAATAATTTTTAGCATTACATTTGTTTCAGAAATGTTGTTTGTTTGGCAATATCTACCTAATCATGCGTATAAGAAGTTGAGATTTTTGGTTCAGAGCGTTGACAGAGATAATGGCCGTTAAAGATGGTTGTATGGGAGAAATATACAGATGCAAACAGACAGCGTTTAGTTAAATAAACAGCTAGATGTACATTTTGGACCTTTTATTTATACTAGTATGAAAGAAGACATGTAATGGACGCAAAATTGACAAAAATCTTAACATGAGCATATTTTTGCCTGCAGTGACTCACATTAATAAATACTACTGTGTGCCTTACATACATCTTATCTCTCTGGTTTTATATACAAACGCTTTGCCAAAAAAATTTACATTTCTCTTATCTGCACTGGAATTCATTCAAACTAAACAGAAAAAATCTATATATATATACGTATATATACAGCCCCGGAAAAAATTAAGAGACCAGTCTGGATTTTTCTTAAATCTTCATCTCTACATTACTCAATGGAAAAGCTCTTGATGACAATATTCTTATTGTGAATTTGGTAGAAATGTTGTCAGTAGTTAATCAAATAAAACCAAAATGTTCATTCTAATCAAACATATGGCTATAAATAGCTAAACGAGAGACACTGAACATTTGGAGTGGTCTCTTCATTTTTTCCAGAGCTGCATATATATTTTTTTTTGCATCTGAACATCAGACAAAGTAGAAATGACCCAAACAACTGATGCTGTTCGTTTTAGAGGGGCACTTCAATCAGCAATTGGAGGTTATTTGGTTGTATATAAACTAAACAGTATCCTAGTTTAACATTGTGTGTGAAAGTCTGCCATCTTGTGGTTGTCAGTGACCATTCTCTCAACAGTAACTTTTCAATACTCAGAACCAAAACATCTCGACTTTTTAAAGCACTTGCATCAACTGAACTTTTCATAATAATTCTTAGTACTTTTCCGAAGGTTATAACAGGAGGATGTGTTCATATGTTGTTAATTGTGTGATTTGTGATACATTTTATTTTTAAAAACAATGCGAAAATGCATTTTAGGCCTCTACATAGTATTTTAGATCTATAAAATGAAAAAGCTATATCCAAAATCTGATCTTGAAAAACTAATGTTGTTAAACTGAAATAAAGATTTGAACTCTCAATTCATCCAACATCTAGATTATTGTTTTTTAAAGAAATGCAACTGTACGCAAAAGTAGTTACTGTAGATCCTGCCAAATGTTCATATTTATTAAAATATTTCTGAAATAACAAATCTAATATAGAACAGAAATATAATATACAATGATATCTATGAATTAAAAATGTCCCCTTATTCACCTGCATTGTACTATCGTTCTGTTGGTACTTATAAATAACAAGAAGGAGAAAATACATGCACAGATGGAAATATCTCCTGTCATAACATCTCAAATCTGGTTCATTTTTGGGTCGAACATGGCGGGGTGCTTTCCATGTATAGACCTCGGGTCCAAATTAAGGTCCCAGCAGGTCCGTACACGCTGTGTGAGGTGTTAGAAAAGGTGTGTGTGTGTGTGTGTGTGTGTGTGTGTGTGTGTGTGTGTGTGTGTGTGTGTGTGTGTGTGTGTGTGTGTGTGTGTGTATGGTGCACGCTATGAAAGGTGCGTGCTTGCGTGTGTGTGTGTGCGTGCGTGCGTGTGTGTGTGTGTATGGTGCACGCTATGAAAGGTGTAAGCGAAGGTGTGTGTGTGGGTGGTGCCTGCTTGCGTGCATGCTTGTGTGTGTGCGTGCCTGCTTGCGTGCATGTGTGTGTGCTTGTTTGTGAGAGTGACAGGTGTGTGACGGAGCATGTGATAATATTGGCTGACAGACAGTGAAGGTGTCATGGCCAGATCACAGGGACATGACCTCACCACGGTCGGTCTCCTCAGAGGACGAGGAGGTGACGAGAGACTGAGAGCAAATATATCTCGCCCGGCTACAGCAGTGATTTGATTTTGATTTGATTTGATTCAGTTTATTTCAGACATATCAACATACAAAACAAAATGAAAAGCATGGAAATACAATAAACAAAAATTATGTTTTCACAAAAAAAAAAAAAAGAAAACAAATTATCTGTGTTGCTGAGATATGCCTGAAAAGTGTAGTGTGTTGCTCTTCACATGGCTATGAATCAACCTGGATCTTGTAAATATGAGTTAAAAACGATAGGCCCAATCTCAAACTAGCCAAAATAAAAAATACATTATCTCAAGTGTAAATGATCCTCATAAATAAGAAAAAGAGTGAGTGCAAATGAACAAATTAAAGCTTATATTGCACATTTCAATTATTTACTTTTTCTATACTGTTTTGTTTTGTCTTAACTTTTGCACTATTCAGAATGTATTTACTTATTTAATCTTATTTTATTCTTTTGTACAGTACTTATTGCACCGTGGGTTGGAGATAAACAACATTTCGATTCCTTTGTATCTGTATGTCTGGGACATATTGTAGAAATTGACGATAAAGTGACTTCGACTTTGACTAATGCAAGGTGAGCTTAGTCCTTATCTCAGGGCTTGACTCTGTCCTGGATCGCTGTCAGCATGTTCTCTCTCTCTCTTCTCTCTCTCTCTCTCTCTCTCTCTCTCTCTCTCTCTCTCTCTCTCTCCCCCCACTTCAACTGTCACTCTACAACTGTCAAATGTAAAGGTGAAAATACCAAAACAACAACAAAAAATGTGCAGACTTGTAAATGCATTATAATCATTCATTGTCATTTATTCTAAGGAACTTGTAAATCTAACTATTTAATTCAAGAAATGTATATGTACAGTTAAAAATAGGCAGTCGCACTATGAAATTATATTCTTACTGTTTTATTCTCCTACACACTTTGAAAACTGAAACTAACATACAAGACATAACAAATTATAGTACAATATATTCTGGTTGGTGATTCCATACAATGTAACTTTTGGCTGTAATGTTTGAATATCTAATTTCAACCTATTGCATGTCTTGATTATTTTATCTCTAAGCATCCTGGAAAGGTTTTAAGATGTCCATTGAGATAGACCTGCAATTTGAATGGGTTTCAATCTAGCACCAAATTATAGATTACATGCCTGTCGGGAAAAAGATCCTGTTTAGTCTTCAAAACTAAAGTATAAACTGTAATATATATCTATCTAGATGTGCTTTATTATTTTTAATAACTTAGTTTAATCTTACAGTAGATTTGAAACATAAAACATTTCTGCTACGGTACGTTTTCCCCACCGAGGCCCCAACATTTCCTCAGTCTCGGTTATTTATAACTTGTGTGGATATGATGTGTGTCAGCAGCTGGAAGGAACTATGTTAATCCAGGGACAAGAATGTGCTTTCTGGTTGAGTTACCTTGTATGGCAACAATGGACGGAGACGAGACGAGAGATGGATTTATGAGAGTGAGGGTGAGGGAGAGATAGGAACATACTAGATAGATGGGCAGAAACAAAGCCAAACAAAATCAAACGGAGGGTTTAAGAATAGCACAGTGGAAAGAATATGTTTAAATTGACCAAAAGTGTTACATCGCAACTTATTTTGGGGAAAGAGGAACCCACCTTTTTTTAAACGTTGTCTTCAACAACATAAAAGTGTAAAGACAATTTATTAGAGAAATTGCACCTAATATTTATGTATTCTTGATATTAGAGAAGGCCAATTAAGAGATTTGTACATTATCCAAATATGAGTTGAAGAAGAACATCTGAGGACAAATAGAAAATATCAAGCCAGTAATGCAAGCTATGATGGTTTCCCTGAAAATGTCTCCCAGCTTTATATTCTCATTTAACTATATACTCCTATCGGATATAAATGAATGATGACTTTTGATGCACCGCAGACAGCTGATAAAAGGCAGCGCTATCTATGACACCACGGCCTGTTTGAAGCGCCTGAAGCTGAGTCATGAGCACCCCGACTGCTCAAGGCAGAACGAACTTAAAAAGAAAAAGATGTAATGATGTTGACAGATTTGAACTTCCCGCATCAATAACTCATTAACAAAACCTTATTAAAACACAAACCATGCATCAGTGCTATCGACAGGCTTTTACGTTTTAATGAATTGTTTTGTGTCATTGCTGTAAGTGTTTTTTAATGTGTGCTGTTGTATTTTAATTTATGTATTTTATGTAAAGCACTTTGGTGAATTTAGGTTCTTATAAGGTGCTATATAAATAAAAGTGACCTTGACCTTGACCTTGAAGATAGAACAAAAATTCCAACTTGTTCCCAACATTTCAACTCGTGTCTTAAAATTCGAAAAATAAACTTTTCCTCCCATTTTGCTTCTCACGATGGGCCTTAAACAGCCCCAAGATACACTAAAAACTATTTGGCATGCAGTTCCACACATCGCCCACTAGAGGGTGCACAGTAGCTCCCTGTGATCCGTGACTCCCTTTACACCCACCTCTCTCTCTCTCTCTCTCTCTCTCTCTCTCTCTCTCTCTCTCTCTCTCTCTCTCTCTCTCTCTCTCTCTCTCTCTTCTTTCACCCACTAAAAAGCACCAGGAGCTTCCGTAAACAAAGAGGCTTTCAGAGGTGAATAACTCCAGCTGGTAGAACGTGCTGGCTGGCCCGCCTTTGTGTTGCCGTGGACCGCTGTGTTGTTCCAGGGACCAGCCGTCAGCACATACAGCAGCTGGCATGCTCCGGGCTCTTACTGGCAAATCCCACTTAGTCATCAGCGCGCCGCACCTCTTTGTCCGCAGGTTTAGCTTTGATCTCGGTGACCTGACCTCGCTCTCTCCTGTACCGCTATGTGCTGCTATGTTATGGGCTCTGTGGGGTCATATTGTGACTGTCTGTATTGACGCTGGATACATACAGTAGCATGGAGACCAGTGTGTGCACAATACCTCAATTATCTTTACTCAAATGCAACTCGTTTTGGGTCAACACATTTGCAATTTTGTTGTTTTGTGTTTTTTTTTTTTACTTAAACCTGCAGTGTGTAGAATTTGGGGTTTTATTTCCTAGCAGATTTTGTAGAAAGTAATTATAATATCCATAAGTACATTTAATTTAGTGCATAATAGCTGAACATTTTTTTTTGAATAATTTCTTTTCCCCTTAGAAAGGGTCTCATATATGTCCATATTTCTGCATATTTTGGACCAAGGCCTAGTGCCGCCATCTTGAAAGTGTCATAGTTGGAATGTCATCAGGTGCATTGTTTAAAATTTAGAATTGTTCTTGTCCTTGAAGGCCACTGTAGCTTCTGTTATTATTCGAAAGGGGTGGGATTACCCAGGTAGTGTTGCATTCTAGAAATTTCTAGAACTTTCTTGATGATGTCATATTACACACTGCACCTTTAAAAAGACTACGTGAAACTTTAAAATGTGTATGAAACAGTTCCATTTTTCCTCTGATGATCATACATGACCTGTAACAGCAAACAAGACCATCAGTGAAAATAATGTTTTTTTTTATATAGATACTGTTAAGGCCTTTGCCTGGGTCGGAATCTGTGCCAATTCACGCAATATGATTTATGGCTGGAAGGCGGGAAAAGCCTGTGTTTCCCAAACAGCAAATCAAAATATTTATTCTCAAAATGTCACAAAGCAATTGGGATTGTTCTGCAAGTGAAGTTATGTTGCATGCATGTACAATCTGGTTACAGAAATACAGTCAAATCATGCAACATTTATTTTCAAGTTGTTTTTTTTTTTAGAGAAAACATTGTTTGTTTAAGTTGTCATGTTTAAGATTATTTTTGGGCATTTTTCATGCTTTATTTTACAGTGCAGAGAGATGGAGTTGAAATGGGGAACAGAGGGGGATGAGATGCAAAGAACAACTAAGGCCAGATTCGAACTGGCGTCTGCTGCGACGAGGACTGAGCCTCTGTGGTGGGGGTGCTCTAACCACTACACCATGTGCACCTCAGGAACATTTACATTTTTTGTCATTCTTTTATGGCTTTTCACTGTGCAGGATATTAATTATAAAGTTATGAGGTGGACAGGCAATGAAAATATCCACTTTTTGGTCACAAAATAATTCAAATGTCATCAACCGGTGTCAAGAACAACACACAACTCAGTGGCTGGTGCAGCTTAATTCATTGGGTTTTGGAGCCTTTTTAAATAATTCCAATTGTTCTTCTGAAGGCTGTGTGTTGAAAACAAATTATTGACAATTATCTCGCTCTGAGATATTCAGTTTTTATGTTCACTGCTTATTTGAGTTTATTTAATCCATATCACCTCTGATGAGCCCCTTGTGAAATGGTAAATTATACAAAATCAGAACATGGAGGCATGAAAATTCTGAGCACAATCGTTTTTTTAATTATCACATTTTCAAAGAACACTTATGCAAAACATGAACCAAAATAGAGACACAATCTAAAAGCTTTGGACGCGACGGAGGGACCCAACGTTGGCGTTCATTGCGCCCCACTCGGTGAAGCGGCGGTACTCTCCTTTCTCCAGCAGGTACTGGCGTCCGCGGTAGTTTGGAAGCTCAAAGAAGACCCAGGCCCCATCCTGCACCTGGGCAGAGTGAACCTCGCGCACGGGCCAGCGCTCGGGGAGGTTAGTCAAATCTTCAGTGAACTCCAACATCTGGCCACCGAAGTTGGGACGCTCGTAGACACGAAGTTTGAACACACCAGTGGCCTGCAAAGACAAAGAAAAGGAGTTCAGATAATCTCTGCACAAGGGGTTGTCCTAGCAGGTAAGATGGCAAAAAATATTGTTGTTATATTGTTGGTTTGGGGTATATTTGTTTTACATTTCAACTGTAGATTTTTTTGTTTACATATTCCATTGTATTTTATTAGATACTCAAGTTGGTCTCCAAGAAATTAGTCTTAAATGTATTCTATTTTACTTCTTCTTCAGGTTCATGTAAGTCAATGTGAAATGAATGCCAGAAACATATAACTGGGGTTAAGGAATTTGTACGACTTGCTACCGCTTCTCCTATATATTTCCTTAAGTAAACTCACGTTGCGTACGATCCTGCAGGAGCGGATGCTGTCGTTGTAGCCCATCCAGCGCTGGTAGTCTGGGTACTCCCCCCTGGTCAGGATGTACTGGTAGCCCAGGTAGTTGGGCCTCTCATACATAACCCAGGCCCCGCTCTCCACTCGGATAGAGTTGCAGTGGCTGAAGTGGATGTTGAGCTCGGGACAGTCACTGGTGCACTCATAGGAGCGACCCTGGAAGTTCTTGTCTTCAAAAAACACAATCTGCAAGAGGACAAAGATCGTTAAGCGGATATATTTTAAACTAATGTATGTGATGTGTTTCTCTTATTATCATATACTGGTCCTATGTTGTTCTCCCAGCAGCAACACAGCAAACAATTACAGGGATTGGCGTTAAAATAGTGGAAATGCAAAGCTGATTACTCAAAGGAGACTTAGGTTTCCCTCCTGTGCAGTGACGACTAGTTTAAAAGTAACAAACAATAAAATATACAGAATTACAAATACAGATTTGAAACTTGGTAAAACTAGGAAAGACATCCATCTTTAAAGTGCGTACAAGTTCAAGAAACAAGCATCATCTCCTGTCCGCCTACCTTTCCCACACGCTCCATGTTTGGTCCTCACACTAACTTTTGATAATCGTTTAGTTAATACTACCTATCAACACATTTACACAATATTGCCTGCAGGCCTGGTCCAGTTTTATATATACAGTGAATGTGGGCACACTGAAATACACAGCCAGGGCCGAGCATTGTCATTTTAATTGCCTCAGCATTTATATCTGCACAATGGCTGATGCGATTGTTTAAAAAAATGCTTATGTGTTTACTCACTGATGCACCGTCTGACCTTTTGATTTGTAAATGCCTAATTCCAGAAACGATTTATTGATCCACTTTAAATTGTCCCCTGTGCAGCGGATATGGAGGTGGTGTGATGAAGTTGGCTTAAGGCCACATAGAACCGGTGTAGGCTTTAAACATCTGTGTTGCAAGATACTGGAGTATTCAGGCTGGCATGCTCCACCCTCTGTTTACACAACCACACATTGGTCACCTGACTGACCCGAAAGACCTGCCGCATTGAAGGCTCGTTGTTCTGTGTTTATATCAGCTACTTAATTGTGATTTTGAAAGCAAACATTGCAATAAAATTGATATTTCCAGCTTCAAAAACTTGTGGATTTGCTGCCTTGTCTTGTCTTACGTTACAGTAACCTGAATACCTTTGGATTGTATACTGATGGTTGGACAAAAGAAGCCATTGAAGGCATGATTTTGGGCACTAAAACTGCTGAGTTTTACATTACAACTTAATTTATTCCCAAAAAGACAATGGAATAGTCTCCATCTCTGGAAAAGCATAACAGACCTTTCCTTAAAGGTTAATGATATGTTTTGTGTCTTAAAATGGGAAAAGAAGGGTTGTTTGTTGCACATAGACCAAATGAATTAAATGAGAAGTCAATTAATGTGACATGGTAAACTAACTCTGTAATGACCAGGCAACCCTGCTGCCCAGTGAATACAAGATTTATATTGTATGAGAGAAGACTCAATAGAAGAACAAAACAACCCATCCGTATAACTAGATATAATTCAACAGCATCTCAAACTACAGTTTACTCAGCTCCTCTCAAAAACTCTTTACAATACTGTAATACATAACCAGGATATGAGTAGAATTTATTGCGGCGTTATCATATTTGACTGCCTTTGTTTAAGCTGGGTTGTACATAATAAACTGGCCATATATGTTTAAATTTGAAATGTGAGTTCTAGTGATATGTTCATGAAACTTGCATAATGTGTTGTATCTACAGTACATTGTCAAAATAAATGTTCTGTTATTATACTCTATAGCAAGAATGCATTTGAAATGAACTTCCCATTGGCACAAAGAAACATTTGCATCAATGATATTTATTGCAATAAACTACATTACAAGAAGCTTTGACAGGTTGGCTTTCATGGCTGCGCAATTTTTCTGATGGAGCCCACAGTGGCCTTCTGAGCACCCCACTCGGTGTGGTGTGGGTACGCCCCTTTCTCCAGCAGGTACTGGCGGCCACAGAAGTTGGGGTGTTCAAAGAAAACCCAGGAGCCTTCTAGGACCTTGCAGGACTGGACTGGTCTCAGCCATTTCTCCTGGAAAGACTTTGTGTTTTCTGTCAACTCCAAAGACTGGCCTTCAAAGTTTGGCCGGTCAAACAGCTTCAGCTTGAATGGCCCTTTGACCTGAAAACAAGACAGTAAAAAAAAAAAAATGTTTGATGCATAGAGAATACAAGTGTTTATTTTTCTTCGCTGTAGAAATGAAAAACTTAGGAAAACCCAACATTTCCAGGGATTTGAAGGAAAACTGCCTACATTTGAGCCAACTAATTATCTTTTGTTGAGATACATACTAAGAATGTGTTAAAACTGTCTGAAAAACGTTCTGAACAAAAGATAATACGTTGACAAAAGTTTTACTTCTTGTTATGTATGACTCAAAACTTGAAGTTTCCTTACACATGAATGATAATGTATCTTATTTGGTTTACATGTAGGCAGTTTTACTTCAAACTTAAGAGTTTAGTTGGTCTCAAAATTTAAAATAAATCTAGTGAAGACAGTTCCTTGTTGTTCGGTGACTTACATTTTTGATGATCCTGCAGGATCTGACACAGTCATTGAAGCCCATCCAGCGATGGAAGTCATTGTATTCTCCTGGGCCGATGACATACTGGTAGCCCATGAAGTTGTTCCGCTCGTACAGAACCCACCAGCCACCGTCTATCTTGAGGGAGTTGCATCGTCGGATGAAACCCTGCAGGTCAGGGGAGTCCCCTTTGCAGTCGTAAGACTTTCCTTTGAAGTCCCGGTCCTCGTAGAACGTAATCTGGAAAGAAAAAAATATCGTCAGAAATATACATTTGTATATACAAGCATGGTTTTATACTGTGTCTTGAATGGATTTAAAATCTCTTTGAGAAAAATATATGATGTTTTTTCTTAGTAGCTCCTGTTAGAATTACTGTTAATTCTCACCATCTCTATTGGTGGTTCCTAAAGTACTAGATGGCATTACAAACACGGTACTCTTTATACATGGCAGAGACAATATAACCAAATGCATGGTTAGCAGTGTATGTAACAATTATTACAATTCAAATAATCATCTAGATTCTGCCTATTGTTCTTACTCAACGAACTGCCATCCACGCACAATGGTTGTTGAGCAGTGCCAAGTATCTCAACCTCAGTCACAGCCCAATCTAAACTGACCCTGAACTGTTTGCAATAAAATGTTGTTGATGCAATGTTATGTTTAGCTTTCATGTAAGCTATAAACTGCTGCTACTGGAAACATAAAATTGTCTAAAGAAAAAAAAATTGACTTTTTATTAACCCATTGATGACGGCTGCTTCGCGATGCCACATTGTATCTCCTGCCTGATGCTGCGTAGCGCAGCATTGTTACTTCATCTTATTTTCATGGCGTGCACAACATAGAATGCACCGTCATTGGTTCAAATACCCATGAGGTGGGTTTTGTCGATTTTTTAAAATCACCCAAAAGTTGTGTGGTTTGCCGAAAATCACGCCAATAAAAAAATAAAAATAATAATAATAAAAAAAATAAGCCGGCTGTGTCGGCGATAGCGCATTACAGAACAGTTAGTGGCGTTCGGAGCGCAAAATCTAGGTCTACTATAGGCTACTGCCGAAAATCACACAACACATTGCATCTATTTATTAACAATATTTATGAATTTAGGCTATATTTTGCTGCTCCAACTCAAATTCAGCCCAGCCAGGCGATAGTTAAGTTTCAGTTTCGTTTTCATCTCCGTGGTATACAGCCGTTTAGACAAGCTGATCGGCTCCCGACAGCAGGAGTCAGTCTGCGTTCCAGTTGTACTGGGAAGTCGGATTTATGGTGCCAGTGATAATTGAACTAAATAATAAATCAAAGCTATCTTCTTCTTCCTATATCTGTCTATCTTTATCCCTCCACTGCACACTCAGTCACTACAGTCCATGCTAAAAGGAAGCAGGAGTATAACCTCATTTAGCACATTATTTTTAAATATTTTATATTATTATTCTTTTTTTTTCTCCCCCATCTAATTTTGATGATTTTTAGAAGAATGTGTTGGTTTGTATGCGCTAAGGGAGCATGTTTAAATAACACCTGTGAACCTTAACTTTTAAATGTATTTTATTTCATGTTTCTATGTGCTACGCAGGCTTAGATATTAAGGTTTTGGTAGACTTGACAATTCGTACTATTTTTTCAGAAAACCCTCAGGCATTAAGGACATGCATCCTAGATTGCCATAGTCATCAATGGGTTAACTTCTTGGATCTCAAATGCTTTCTCAAGCAAAATTATATATTTTATTTTGGATTATTTTTGTAATGTCTTTTTCTACATCCATTTAGCCCGGTAGACACTTTAAAGTTGTTTAGAAGTAGGGGAGAACGGGGTAATTTGTCACACGGGTTGGTTGTCACAATCGTTATATCTCGGAACCAGAAGGCACTCTCTGTGAAATTTTGGTATGTAAATCTCCACAATTGGGGTCAGAGGTCACCTACATAGTCTTCCTTGGAGTTAGACTGCTGAATTTGAGGTGAGAGGACTGTTTGTGTTTTTTATGTCAAATTGAAAATATTTAGCTCCTCAGTATTTTTCTTCTAGGTTTTTACACAATGGGTTTATAACAAAACACTTGTTACCCATAAAAAGTGTGAAGGGTAAACTATAGTTTAGATTGTGGTTAGCAAGCTAATTAGTTGTCAGATGGTTGTTGGCCTTGATGCTAGCAAGAAATTCAAGTTGGGGTTGGTCGTCACATTTTTTGGGGGGTTGGTTGTCACATGTTATCCAAAGGCTGCAGCCAGAAAAGGAACACAATAACGAAAGAAATTGTCAAGCTGTGTCCTCACTGACACCCCAGAGACGGAGAGAATAGAGCAGGAAAAGGCAGCTAGCATTCAAAAGAAAAAAGGGCAACAAAATCAAAACAACCCAGTGCATCCCAAACTAGACCAGCTGCCAAGGCTACAGTAAGTTATGTAGGCCTATTTGTCAACTTAACAATGCAATTACACGTTCAAATTTTGTTCTGCTTTCTCGTCTTCTTTTTAAGATTATTCCCATTATGATAACATTGTGACCAACAACCCCATAGTGTGTGACAACCGACCCCTTGATGGGGTTGGTTGTCACAATGTGTAAGGGTGTCTTTGACGATTAATTTCATCTTTATTACAATAAGAAAGAAAAAGTGAGGGGTACACATTTCAAGCCAACACCTTAAGCTTCCATGTAATGTAGGAATGACTATTGAAAGATGTTTAGGTGATGAGCAATTCTCCCTAGAGTAAAAAGTGTGCCTACTTACCCCGTTCTCCCCTACAGTATGTTAGTTCTGATCAACAACGGTGGATGGCTTTAATAATAGCAGTCCTGTCATGTCGCTCTGTCAAATGTAAGCCCAATAACAAGTAGCTTTTTTAGAACATTGTGTGTTCTGTGAGAGTTGAAAATAAAAATGTAGGCCCAACTATTTTCCTTGCAACCCAGGATTAAACTACAGTAGGATTTCAAAAACGATGACATTCAAAATAAAGTATTGCTGAAAGTGTTGACCTTTCCAGTACACATTTAGAAGGTTGATCATATATTCATAATATCATAATATTTGTTATATTTCAGTTGTTTTTTATTTATTTTTCTTGCCTAATTGTTGGGATTTGTATATGTTCAATCTAAATGGAGTAGAGGGGTATATAGTATCTTGGTGTAACACACAGTGACAAATAAAGATTATTTTAGAAAATAAAAATGTATCATAACATATTTACACAGTATTTAATGCAATCCACCTGCATGGGTGACAAAAATATCTCTAAATGTCACTTATATTGAGAAATAAGGTGATATGTTGGTGATATAATTATTGATGTTTACTAGCATTAAAAATACCACCATTGCAAATAATTTGAAATCTGTAAGCCACAAAAGTAAACACCACAAAGTGATATTTAATTTTTTTTTTCATTTAACTTTTATTTATCCTCGAGAGACCAATTGAGGGGTGACCCTCATTTTCAATGACGTCGAGTTCAAACAAATTCAAAGGAAAGACAACAATACATAAACAATATTCAACGCAAATACATCAAATACAGAACAACAGGTGAAGAGAAAAACAATTGAAACATTTACACAGTGGTGAAGATTAAGTGGCAGCAATTAAAATTAAATGGGTGAAAGTACAATATAGCCTAATTAAAACAGTTACAGGTAGAGTTTGGCAGATTTAAGATAGTTTGTTTAAATTGGTTAAAGGATATGAAGTTATTTAGTTTAATTTGTTGCTGTAAGTTGTTCCAGGAGTCAGGGGCACTGAAGCTAAAAGCTGTCTTTCCCAGCTCAGACCGGGCTTGTGGGACATAAAGCATAAGCATGTCAGTGGAGCGGGTCTGATAAAGCCCATCTGAGATTTGCAGCATTTCTGTTAGGTTACTATGAAATCAAGGGGCTATTGCAAAATACTGTTATATACCTTATTCATTCGTAAATAAACTGATTAGATAAAGATTATATCATCAAAGTTGTATCAACAATTGAACAAACTGTATAAAGGCTGTTATGATCAAAATCTATAAAATAAGCACGTGAACAATCATCAATGTTGTGTAGGACAATTTTCATGTCAATACTGAGTATAAAAGGATTAAAAATAAGTTTTTCTAAACTTATTTTATTTTGTTAGTTGAATTATGTTGGTTTAATGGTGAAGACGTGTCATATTTCTTTGTGCATGAACAATCATTTTGGACCTAAACATTTTGTTTAGTTAAAATGATGATATTTGGAAGTCAACATACAACCCAAATCAAGATCTGTGCAAACATCTTTGAATTTCATCAACTGTCAAATGTTCTTAACTGTTAATGTCTGATGTTAACTATTTTGTAAATGAATGTTATTCGTTATCCTGCACTTGTGCCTGTCAATGTTTGGTATGATGTCAGTATGTCGTGAGATGTAATTTGTGTTGAAATGTTTTTGGGAAGGACTCTAGAAGACAAGACTATAAGCCATTGGGTTATGTCAGGTAACTTAATAAGAAAGAACAGAGACAGCACTATGTTATGGGTAAGACATTTTTATTTCTTTGAGTGCAACACTCAGGGTTCTGGGGAGAAGGACATATTTCCAAATGGTAAAAGCAGATGATAGGGTGAAGAATTCTCGAATCTGCAACTCGGAACTTCTTGAGGGGTTCTAGAACGCCCTCAACGTTTATGTCAGGCACTGTAGTGGCGTTGGGACCCTGAAACTTAGAATTCTGGAACTTTGTATTATTTTAGAAAAACTAGAACTTTCGTGGCCTTAGCATTTTTATTAACTTGTTTAGTAGCTGCGGAATTCTGAGTGGTCCCTGCTGTTCTAGAACTCTTTGATCATGCGGAAGGATCCCACAGCCGGGGAGGTGGCGCCCCAGTCTGTATAGCTGTGGTACTCGCCGCGTTCCAGGAAGTACTGGTGTCCGCGGTAGTTGGGCTGCTCGTAGAGGACCCACGCACCATCCATCACCACACACGAGTGGAACTCCCGCAACTTGAGAGCCTCTAAAACCGATGGGCAATCGTCAACGCACTCTGCCACTTGGCCTCCGAAATCCTGCTTGTCGTAGAATCTTATCTTCCAGGACTTTCCATATACCTTGAGAGAGTCATAGAATTAAAGGTGATGAAATTATGTTAGTATTTAGAATGTGCATTTCACTTGTTTGTGTTTCCTCATTGACTTCGACTAACATCTACAAATGGGTAACTTGGCTGTTTTCCTAGTTCCCTTCTACAACTGATGGGCATGGGCATGGGCATGAAGCACCGTGCTGCCAAATCATGAGCCTTTTATCTCTCCTTTTTCTCTGTTGGCCTTTGACTGATTACTGCTTGGTTGGGGCACTCTGTGGTATTTCACTGGAGCTGGGAACTTGCCTGCAAAAAATTAACCCAAAAATGTTGAAAGAATCAGGTCCCTGATTTATGTATAAAACTACCCACCAATGTTACTTTATTATGTCCAACCTTATCTATAGTAAGCTTATCGCAGCTTAATGCAACTGTTGCACTAACAATAGTATTACATAAGAAAGAAATACAAACGTATGACTTTCAAAGTCTTTCTAAAAAAGCATCTACTCGTTATTGAGCTTACATTTTTGACAGAGCGACATGACTTGATGCTATCATTGAAGCCCATCCACTGTTGTTGATCAGGGAATTCCCCGGGGCTCAGGACGTACTGGTTGCCAGTGTAGTTGGCACGCTCGTACAGCACCCAGGAACCACTCTCCACCTTAATGGAGTTGCAGCGGCTGAAGTAAGAGCGCAGGTCGGGGCAGTCGGTGCTGCACTCATAGTTCCGGCCTTGGAAATTCTTATCCTCGAAGAACACAATCTGGATCGAAGGAAAACAAGAGACAAATCTCGGTAAATGTATCATCCCAGCATTGGAACAAATGCAACAGTGGTATATTGATGTGTTTAGCTACCATTAAAGATCTTGGAAACCTTTAGAAAATAGCATTTGCTTCTTACCTTCCCCATTGTTGATGATATTGCTTGCCTCCCAGGCAGCTGCAGCTGTGGTGTGGTTTATATCGAAATGCAGAATGTGCAGACGAGGGAAAGCTATTGTCATCTAAATTAGCCTGATTTGCATATCAGCAAAATGGTTTGGTCAAGTTTGATTTCCCTTTGTCCACATGTAATGGCCTAGTATCAAATAATTGCCCTAACTGACATGTAACTGCTATAAAAGACAACAGCTATGCCTGATGATAGTTTTGTGTATTGTTTCTAATGAGTCCTGCTTTAACACATGATTACTTGTTTGTTGTTTGACTACCATAGGCAGTTTTATTTTTTGTGATACAAAATTATTTAGTGAATTGTTCTTATTTTGCTTATTTACAGGATTATATACAGAGTATGATCATAAGGAGAAGGGGCGGCAGTCTTTTACTCTCCGACAATGGTTGGCAATAAACCTTTTAACTTTGATGTCTTATCTTTCATCTCAATATTTCGGACTTCGTCTTGTTTCTTGCTAGCAATGCATCGGTGTGCTACTTAAACAAGGAGACCATTTTATTAAAAAGAAAATTTGTTGGTTGGTTATAGGTTGTTGTGTAGGCAATAGCATGCAAGTAAAACCCAATGAGAACAAAACCTTAGAAAAACATAAGAAAATGTGTAAAATTGAAACTCACTTTGTGTTTTTGGTTCTTTCATCTCTGTTTGGAACTTGAGTACCATGACACATTATGGAGAACATATTTTAGGTGTTATTGAATACAGGAAAAAAAGAACATTTATTCAATTTAATTCAAGCACGTCTTCCGCTGCAGGCTTAAAACACATCTCTTCAGACTGCACCTTGGCTAGGAAAATGATCCTTTAATAAAATGTTGCACTTACATTATACACCTACATGTAGTACTCACATGCGGCACTCTGTAGTTTTGTTTATTTGAAGCTTATGAACTTGCATGATTCTTGCTGTTTTGAGTTTGTACCTTCATGGTTGAATGCATTTATTGAAACTCGCTTTGGATAAAGCGTACGTCAGATAAATTAAATGTAATGTAATCAAGCACGGGTGTAACTAATAACATTATCAATGGCTAATGTTATGTGTTACATCTGATTTTTACTACTATCAAAGTTAAATAGTCTGCAGGGGAAAGTAATTTCTGTATGAAGCTGAAGTGTTTACCCAGTCCCATGATATTTTTCAAAGAGTTATGGGCTAAGGTCTTGGTATTTTATCAATCGAAGATAACAATTTCTTGCTTGGGTATGTCAAAAGGTTGCCTCAACAGCACTCACCATACATGGATTCAACTTTATATGTGTTGTTTTGTATTGATATTTATTGAATTATCTCAAAAGTAAAAGGTTTTACAGTGAGACACAAGACTATGAAGTACTGTATAATAATGAAAGTTTTCACATTGGTAATGTGCATTTTCGCTCACTGTCATGGCTTACTGGTACAGTTGAATAGAGCCATGCCATGGTTAATATTATTAGCCACACCTGTGCTTTCCCTGTTAAGGCAAGTCAAAATGTCAATGCAAAAGATACTGAGTCATTCTAAATACATCACGTCAGACATCAGCCAGAGATTTGTTAAAGCTGGGGTAGAGGATTTGGGGAGAAAATGGCAGTTGGGATAGAGATTTCGAATCCAAATACCTCAACCGCTCCACTTGTTCTCTTTGGTCCCTCCCCTATGGTCCCTCTCTGACACGCTCTACACCAACAAAGTCATGCAAAAGTGAATGGACAGTCCCCACAGCCAATAAGAACAGAGAATCGGAGCCTCTCTCTGATTGGTCAAAGTGTACAGCTCATGTTAACTTTGACCAATCAGAAATCATATACCCCAGCTTTAACTATGTCACTATGGTTTACATGCACTTATAGCATTTTCAAAAACAATAACAAAATAATCATAATATGATTCTTGTGATCTGGGATATGAGTTTATATTAAGGGATCAGGAAAAATAAACAAATACTAAATTATTAAATTAATTTGTCAGAATTGCCTGCCATATACTGTGGTTGGGTTGCATTTCAGTGCATTGCAAATATAATGTTGAAAATATTATCCCTTTTCTTAAGACACCCACAGTTTGAAATGGAGGCACATTCAACCAAAGCATTACAAATCCATTCAGACATTTCAATATATGATCTAACTCCTAGTTTCTTAGAAAAGTTCAAAACTGTGGCTCAGTTCGTCTCCCTCTCTTCTCCTGCCTTGTGTCTTCCATCCATTTTCCATCCATCCCCTTTTGTTCGGGATCATGATCGGCACAAAATGAAATTAACAGCGATCTGCAGAGCTGCTTATTCATCAGCTTCCAGATAATTTGAATAACAAAACCCTGTTAGAGCGCGTATAAAGTATAAAAGCCCGCTGGCAGCCACAGGTTGTTGGACAGATTCCCACAAACACAGACACCATCAAACATGGGCAAGGTATGTACAGTGGAGTGCGGACCAGAGAACAAGCACTTATTTCGACAGACGCACAATGTCAACAAGTGGAAGAAAGGAACGACAATTTTAGCTTACAGAAATAAACAAATTAAGGCCTATTACAATTCTTGTGTTCAAGTATTTTGTTTGTTTTTCTCTGTACTACAGATAATCTTCTACGAGGACAGGAACTTCCAGGGCCGCTCCTATGAGTGCATGAGCGACTGCTCTGACATGACATCATTCCTTAGCAAATGCGCTTCCTGCCGGGTCGAGAGCGGCTGCTTCATGGTCTACGATCACCCCAACTACATGGGGATCCAGTATTTCCTCAGGAGGGGCGAGTACTCCGACTACAACACTCTCGGCATGAGTGACTCCATCAGATCCTGCCGTTTGATTCCTCAGGTATAGAGGGATTTTGCAAAGGATATATTATGTTAATTTGAATGGCTAATATTAAATGTCTAATTGATAGGATGTCATTGATTTACTGTTGTTAAAATGGGAGTATTACAACTGTAATACAGGAATGGTATTACATTTATTTTTACTAAGCTCAGGACTGTGAAATGGAATAAGATAACGTCATTTTTAGCTAATATTGCCACCTCTAAAGAGAGAAAGTAAGAAAGAAAGAAATGGTAATAACTTTTACAAACAATTTAAGCTCCAAAATTGCAATTCAAATCATCCTAATGATCTGTCCTTGTTTGTATATTCAACAGCACAGAGGAAATTATAATATGAAGATCTTCGAGAGGGACAACTTCCAGGGCCAAAGTCACGAGCTGAATGAAGATTGTGACAACATCCAGGACCGTTACCGTATGTCCGACTGCCAGTCCTGCAACGTGCTGGAGGGCCACTGGCTGATGTACGAGCAGCCCCACTACAGAGGCAAGATGATGTACCTGAAGCCCGGGGAGTATAGGAGCATGAGAGAATTGGGATTCAGCGGCATGAGGCTCAGCTCTGCCAGGCGCATAATGGATTCCTGTTGAAGCGAAAGTTATATATTAAAAAAAATTGTGTTGATAAATGAATAAAACGAAAGAGGAACCAAAACGTCACCTTGTCATCGTGTTATCTTGTGACAATTAGAAAATGCATAACCCTTCCTGCATGGCACAGTCAACCATTTCATTCACACATTGTATGGCAGTAGTACAACTTTATTCCACGCCAAATCACATACCTGCTACATAGCATGCCAGTGATGAATATAAATATGGTAAAGATACACTGTGAACTATAAAGTTTTATTCAAACCAAATATTTTTATTCACCAAACATGCAGTCATTGTTTCACTAGATTAAAAAATATTATTTCTTTGCATCTACATAATCTTGTTCTGCAATGTTCGTTTTAGCATGTGGCCATACACTTCTTACCAGATATAAATCACAGTTATTTAATCCACTCAAATCAAACTTTATATAGCACTTTTCATACACTTAAAGGTAGCACAAAGTGCTTAACATAATACAAATCTGCCAATACAATTGTATCTGAGGAAATGCTATCATATGAAGTCAGAAAATAGATCAATAACTCAACAAGTGAGTAAAATACAAACAAAGGGAGATACTATGAATAAAAGGTGAAAAAGAGAATACGACTCATAAATAAATGTATAGTAAAATAAATAAAATTCAATTTAGAGCCTAAACAAAGAAGTAAACTAAATTAATACAAAGTAAATAAATAAACGTATAAAACACCTCTATTAAAACAGTGGTATAACGTGTATTCAAATTTAAATAAAAGCTCATATTAAAATGTGTATTCATATATATACATATTAAGAGCACACATACAGTAGATGAACTCTCAGCTGGTGTCACTATATAGAGGGTTATATGAACGCACTGTGCACATACAGTACAGTATGCAGCTGCTGTCTATTGTACTGAATTGTGCAGTCACGCTGCTCTGATGCAGAGAAGTTTCCAGACATAAAAAAACTCTTAAAGGGGACATCAACATAGCACTGTCTACATATGTTGGACACTGTATACCATGGAGCCTTGAGGTTCATTACAAACAGCAGAGCCTTAACCCATCACTGTACACTGTACTCAAGAGTAAACTGGCCTTCTCTTTTTATGAGACGACTTAGTCACTTGTATGTTTTTTTTTACAAGGCGATCTTAGGTAAACTCCCTTGTTATTTGTCATCGTATATGTCCAGAAAATGTGTCCCCCATGCATTAAGGTCTCAGGACATGGTGCTCATGACTGTTCCTCAAGCTCGTACAGAGCTGGGTAAAACAGCTTTTAAGTTGTTTGCGCCGTCGTCATGGAATAACCTGCAGAAGCAGCTTAAGCTTCAGGACCTAGTAACTTTAAATGAATTTAAGGCTGTTGTTAAGAGTTTGAAGTTGGACTCCATCGGAAATTGTGAATGTTTTTAGTTAAGAATCTAAATTTTATGTTTTACAACTGTACTTAATATCGAACTTGTATTTTGTTTTGTTTTTTATGTGTAACTGTGTTCTGCTGTCCATCTTGGCCAGGTCTCTCTTTTAAAAGAAATTTTAATCTCAATGAGACTAACCTGGTTAAATAAAGGATAAATAAAATCAACCAGTATAAACACATTTACAATATTCAGTTAACTACTCAGCCTAACTAAATTACTCCTGTGTATGCTGTCTCCTGTGGCCATGCAGGAGTTATGACAAGTGTGGGAAAATAACCCCTAATAATGTCATTAGGTTCAGAAAGTGAGTGGCACATTTTCTTCTAAGCTTGACCCATATAAGGGGCAAATGACTGGGCCATTTCAGCCTCTTCTAAAATACTCTTCAGTCTCTGATCTAGTGAGTCCCCCATCTTTAATTAAGTACAACATGAGTGCACTTTGCCTTGAAGGGACTAAGATTAACTTTTAAATGTTTCTGAAACAGTTCAATCTTTCCTCTGATGAAGTGAAAACAATGTTATTTTGACATAGTAATTATTATTGCCTTTCCTCGGGTCTGAATCCTCACGAACTTAAAACGATTTATTTCAGGCAGACGGGAAAAGCCTTTTTTTTTACTTTGCTTCACATCCTCATATTACAATTCTTAATCCGACATAGTCAAATATAAATATATTACCGGCTTTCTTCCACTCTAGCTTCTCCCACAAAGTCCTCACAGTGCAGAAATTACCTCACTAATTTGTCTAAAAACAATAGTTCCCACAAACATAGATGTATTAGAACAAACATGAATCATTACTGATTAATTAATACACCTTTTAAATATGAATACAATCTTTAATGTTTCATGCCATTAATCCATGGCACACACTAGCAAAGATCTTTAAACAGCAGGCGCTGGTGTCGTTCAACTCTACCATTGTTGTCCAAAGGGGGCGCTAGAGTCAACCAAAATTAATTGTATCCACTTTAAAGTGTTTAAAGCTTTGACAGACCAAATACAAGGTGCTTCAAAGCTGCACAGAATATGCAAAATCATAAACTAAATTGTTGCAGAAAAATGTCCCCTTTGAGTGTCACTGTATGAGACATTATGTTATTGGATATAATGCATTAATGTGTAAGTAACATCTTATTTGGTTGAGGCTGATTTTAACTATTTTATACACTGTCAGGTTGTTTAATGAATACAAATGCATTGTAGTTAATAAACCATTTATGTTTTGTCTGATAAAACTTCAGCTTAAAAGTAAAAGTGAAGCACAGAAGACGTCTGTAGCACAGAAGATGTCTTAAGTAGCAGAAAATGGAAATAATTCAAGCACAAATAGCTCAAGTTTGTATTTTACTACACTGCATTTCCCAAACTTTACAAGAAAAGAACAAATAGAATCCTTAGTTTCTTTCCCCAACTAGATTCATGTTTTATATTCGATATATATTCGTGAGTTTCATAATTTGTCAGTGAACTGTTGCGCTTAAATCAATCATAAGACAAAGACATCATTGTAAACGTGACAATGCCAGCATAAACAGTCACCCACCTGCACCCCACAGGAGTGCCGCTACAGTTGGCACAGCACCAGATGCAAACAGTCTGGAATAATAACCATTTACAGACTGATTTAACAAACATTATAGCCCTGTATGCTGCACTGCTGCTGAGTAAGATATTCAAGACAATGGCTCCATAGATCATTTAGCTATCATGACGGGTATAAAAGTGACAGGGAGCTCGGTTGGACAAGGTACCAGTGCAAACAGGGATCCAGATGAACACCAAAATGGGCAGAGTAAGAGACCATGTTTATGTTGGGATTTATATATCTTTGTAACACATTTTGAGGATGTGCAGTCTGTTGGGATATAGTTTTAAACTGTGCTGATTTTTTTTATTTCAGATTATCTTCTACGAGGACAAGAACTTCCAGGGTCGCTCCTATGAGACCAGCAGCGACTGCCCCGAGCTGACCTCTTATCTGAGCAGGTGCAACTCTTGCAGGGTTGAGAGCGGCTGCTTCATGGTCTACGAACGTCCAAACTTCATGGGACACCAGATGCTGGCCAGGAGGGGCGAGTACCCCGACAACCAGCGCCTGATGGGAATGACCATGAGCGACTGCATCCGTTCCTGCCGCATGATCCCCACGGTATGATTTGTAGTGTTTGACTCATTATTGGTTTAAATATAAAGATGCAAAAACAATCACAGCTTCGTTATTGTAAATTAATCTCCGGTCTGTTGGTGTAAGATTTTTTTCCCTCTTTTTATACTTGACAAGGAAGATCTTGTGAGGATGATTAGAAAATATAAAAAAAAAAATAATATAAAGTTAATTCCCCACCCCTCACACATCAAGAGCACATTTATGTCTGTTTGTTGTACGTCTTGTATTTGTAAAGCGACTCTGAGTTTATAAAAGAGCTACACAAGTATCATCTATTATTACAAATATTAATATCATTGCTATTCATTTGTCACCTTACAGCACAGAGGTCCATTTAGGATGAAGATCTACGAGAAGGAGAACTACGGCGGCCAGATGAATGAGGTGAACGAAGACTGCGACTCCATCCAGGAGCGTTACCGTATGTCCGACTGCCAGTCTGCAAATGTGATGGACGGCCACTGGCTGATGTACGAGCAGCCCCACTTCAGAGGCAGGATGCTCTACCTGAGGCCCGGAGAGTACAGGAGCATGAGAGACATGGGAATGGGTCCCATGGACATGAGGATCGGGTCCATCCGCCGTATCATGGACTCTTGTTAAACGATTGGAGCAGGCTCCACACTTGAAGATGTCATAAATGAATAATAAAGAATTAATCAATTTAATCATTTGTATTTTGAATCATCTACCTGGGAGCCAGGAGGAGATTTTTGGGAGGGAATTATTGAAAATGAGAAAGAAAGCTGCATGAATTATCAAAAACAAAACTGTTTGGCCAGACATGAATGCTGCTATTTAAATAATTGTATCGCATAGCCAGGTCAAGACTTGTGTGTTATGTCATATATGATGCAAGTGACATTAAAAATGAATTTAAATAAATACAAAAATGGGAGCTGTGGGGGCGCCCTTAGCTCAGTTGGTAGGGCGTCCCCCCCCATGGGCCTCGGCCAGCAGCGGACCCGGGTTTGATTCCAGCCCGTGGTCGTTCTCTGCATATCACTCCCCTTTCTGCCCCATTTCAACTCTGTCTCTACACTATCAATAAAGCATGAAAATGCCAAAAAAAATATCTTAAAAAAAAGAAAAAAGAAAAATGGGAACTGTTTTTTATTTTATTTATTTTTTTGGGGGGGGGGGAATTCCAATTAATGTATGATGTATTATAGTTTTTCAAGTGTTAAAGAGTAGAATTAAAAAAAAGTTTTGAGAAAGGAATGTTGAAATAAAACATACAGAATAAAACTTAAGGAATAGCAGAAAAACAAATTGGACCCTTAGCAATATATACACAACAAATTAAGCAACTCAAATAATATGGTTCATGGTCAAAAGGGGCTAGAAGAAGTTAAATCTTTTCTGGTCTTGTCCCCTTCTAATTGCGTTATATACATTTTTTAAAGAAAATAAAAGTTTACATTTACAGCCATCATTATCCATGATATTTGACTTCTATTGTTACACTATGAAGTAAAAAAGAAATACTGCAACAGTAACTTCATTAGCCCAGACAGCTAAAGCTTCATATTGACTGCAGATACTTTTTAGGTTGCATCTTCACACAGCAAGTGAGGACTGTGGTTTTGTTTAGATTTTATACTGTAGTAGTGATGGGATTATTGGATATGCTTATACAGAACAGATCTAACATTAATGTAATTTAATTAACTTTCAATACCTCTACATAAGATTATTTTGAAATGAACAACAAAATAAAGGTATAATTAAATTAACCATATCAAAACATGTTTGTATAATATACTACTGTGTACATATCCACTTTGAACAGTGCATTAAATGATTTCGTAAAATGTGTATTTTTATATACATTTTATGACTTGAATAAAGTTTTTTAACAATGAATGCATGATAACATTTGTAATTTATTTAAGTGTTAAAAATGTAATTAAAAAAGAGAAACATGGGGGGCGCTCGTGGTGTAGTGGTTAGAGCGACTGCCCATAGAGGCTCTGTCCTCAGAAGCAGCAGACCACGGGTTCAAATCCGGCCTGTGGTCGTCCTCTGCATGTCATTGCCCTCTCTGCCCCATTTCATCTCTGTCTGATGAAATAAATAAACATATAAAATGCCAAAAAGAAATTATCTTTAAATGACTATCAGTAACTTACTGTACCAGTAACTCAAACTGCTAAAGATGTATATAAACTGCAGTTATATTTTGTATATCTTACATTAGAAGCATATTACAGTATGTGATTAGATTACTGAATGGCCATGAAACTAAAGAACTGTTTCAACATGCAAAGACAAACTTTTACAAATGTGGGCATATGCCTTAATGGAACAGAGCTACCATATTTAGTAAACTTTCAATACCCTCTAAGTTTTTTTTAAATGAATCACAATATACAGAATAAACAGCCAACTAAATGTAAATCAAACTATTAAATAATTGTGGTACAATGGAGCTTTGTGTACATTCATACTTTGGACAGTGCAATAAAAAAAATTCTTAATATTTTTTATATCACTTTTTGATTAAAATATAAATAGTTTGTTTTTCCTCTAAGTCTATAAATACAACATTGAGAAGGCCACTCTTATTATTGGGACTAATTAATACAAAGTTCATAACAGATAGGAGTCTGTTGTTATTGTTATTATTATACCTCAGGATTGCCACCACTGTTTACATTTTGCTCATGCACAACGGCACACTTACTTGGATTTGCACCATTCTGCTTCATTTTATTTTAACTTAAATGTATTATTTGATCTAGTTACTGCTCTTCTATTTACCTTGTAAATTGTATTTTCTATATTTCATATTTTTATATTTCTTTCTAGGCATTCAGTCTGTGGAAAACAAATGAGAATTGTATTGTATGACTGAGAACATGTTTGTTATTGTGCATATGAAAATAAACACTTTGAATCTTGAATAAGAGAGTTGTATATTGTTGTATGACGTGAATTTTCTTATGCAGTATAAACATGTTTGTGTGTCTTCGGTAATAATGTGATATTTTAGATAAGGGGCATGAATATATAGGCGTTATACTTCTGCCTGCTTCTTTTTGAAGACATACTTTTCTGATTGAATTATCGATGTGGTGTTCAATCTTGTTTACTGTGAAATTTTTAATTTATTTTTTTCATTTACAGTTTGTTTATTGTTCGAGATAAGTCAAAAATAAAGACGTGTGATGTCTTTGGAATTCAATTTCAGAAAAAAATCTAAAATAAAGTACTGAGCTGCAATCTGATTTCTGCAAGAAGGAACCAATGAAGGGCAGAAATTGCTTTAAATGGGTGTATCTGAGTAATATAAGTGGATTTATGGAATAAATAATAAAAAAAGAGAGTAGCGTCCTTCTAAATGTACTTTCATCTGAAACATAAATGCCTGCCTTAAAAAATACAGAGAAAGGTCAAGTTAGGTTAGTTTACACAGCAACTTGGATACCCAGTAACATGCATATTATATATGTATTTAACATCACAGCTACAGTGACACTAAACATATTTGAAAAATGTATGTTATGTTACATATGATAGTAAGCAGATTCCAACCAATTTAACTGCACATAATTCTGAAAATAAATAATGTTTATTTATCTAGTATGTGCCAGATATATGGGTTCCAATAGTTGGTTCAAAGTTTAAGATACATATTATCTAATCTGTAGTAGCAAAAAGTACAATAAAAGCAAACCACATTATACTGATTACATTACAGGATACATTTTAGATTAATGAAAACTCAGACAACCTTGTTATCAACAGTGGACTTCAAGAAGAATTAAACTAATGACTATACATGTTCTGTTCCACAAACTTAACTTATTGGTGTGGAAATCATACATTATGGCACTCTAAAAGATGAATGAGATGGTGAGTTTACTGTATTTGGGGCAATACAATAAAAAGAAAAAATATTAAATATCATATACATATAAATCAGTCCAGCCTTTCATTTGTATTTACTTATCCGTCTAATGTAAGATAATTATGTAATATTCAATAAACGCCGCTGAAAGCTTAGTCATATTAGCGTTGGAAGCTTCTCTTTATTTTCTTTATGTTGGACAACAATACTGCATACTGTATACTGTACATGCATTTCCACCAGAGTGGTATAGTGCTAGATAATAACTCTGTAGCGCCCTGACTGCTCAGTAGGCTTCTATAGCACACTGCTGGGTCAGGGATTTGCACAATGGGAGCCCTAAATACTTTTTTCACATTGAGCGAGTATAAAAGTAACGGTTAGCACCGATGGGAATACACAGCAGTCAATCACGACTCAGTGCTGAGAACCATCCAAAATAATCATGACCATGGGCAAGGTAGGTACTGGGATTGATTTAAAAAAAAAGTAAAAAAAAAAAAAAGATTAATTTCAAATTTATGAAGGTTGTTATAATTTTATAAATTTGAAGACCACTAAGGGGAAATGTCTATTTGTGATATGTGGGCTATAAAGATAAAACTTGATTTGATTAATTGTCACTGAAAATTACATTGTTTGGGGCTTTTTCAGATCATCTTCTACGAGGACAAGAACTTCCAGGGTCGTCACTATGAGACCAGCAGCGACTGTCCCGAGCTGACCTCCTACCTGAGCAAGTGCCACTCCTGCAGGGTCGAGAGCGGCTGCTTCATGGTCTACGATCGTCCCAACTACATGGGAAACCAGCACTTCATGAGGAGGGGCGAGTACCCCGACTACATGAGCATGATGGGAATGTCCGACTGCATTAGGTCTTGCCGTAATATCCCCATGGTACAGTACAATGTTCTTTCTCTACACAGTATTTCATTTAGAAATCTTTGAATCTTGGTACTTATCTTTTTTCCAACATTTTCTCTACAGCACAGAGGAAACTACAGAATGAGGATCTACGAGAGGGAGAACTTCGGAGGTCAGATGAAGGAGCTGAACGAGGACTGTGACAACATCCAGGACCGTTACCGTATGTCCGAATGCCAGTCCTGCAACGTGATGGACGGCCACTGGCTGATGTACGAGCAGCCCAACTACAGAGGCAAGCAGATGTACATGAGGCCCGGAGAGTACAAGAGCTTCAGGGACATGGGCATGAGCGGCACTAGGTTCCAGAGTATGAAGCGTATCATGGATTCTTGCTATTAAATGTTCTCTAAATAAAGTTACCTACTCTTCTTAATTTTGGCTTTTTGTTTCATGTGTTGCTTTGAGGGCCTTCACAGTACAGGAGGAGAAGATGGGGTATTAAAGCCCCTGTGAACCCAAATCCACAAAACGATGTACTTTGTGTGAGTTAGTTGCATGATAGTAAGCATCTGAAAAAGAGTTGGACATATTTATCAATCCTAAATATATTGTCATTTAAGTTTAATACACTTTACAGAAATTCAAATTAGATAAAGAGCTATGCTCTTATTACACAATAAGTATCTCTCCTTTTCTCACTCTCCCCCTTTCTGAAACCCCCACCCCTCCCCCCCAATATACTCCAGTCAGAATTCTCCTCGTTTCTGACTTCAAAAACTGGAAAGTACTTTAAACCAATCATGGCAGTTCTCTGCCAGAACATACCATAAAAACAATGACTGTTTGCATGGGGACCATTTGATACCACCACGCCCACACAGTCCTGTCAAACTGTCTAGACAAACTGTTAACTAAGTTTTATACGTACCATACTTTTATACTTCATGAAAGAAAAATTCTATAATAATTTGTAAAAGCTTATTGAGACACCCAACTTTGATATCATATATTGATTTTAACTATTTAAGACTATTTATAATACATATACGTAATCCTTTATTTAAACTCATTGAGATTAAGATATATTTTTCAAGAGAGACCTGTGTACAAAACAAGATGAAACACAAACAATAAAGCAACGATAGACGCCAAAATACTTCAGACAAACATTTATCAACATACTAAGAAAAGCAATTAAAGTTACTATGATTATATAAAAATAACCTTTTAAAATGTTTAAGTGAGATAAGAGAATGTAACTTCATATGTTTTGTAGCTTATCAAAGTATTTGAAACCTACTCTTTCCAAGTTTAGTGTGAATGAAATGTTCAGCTAATATATTTATTAAATTATTTATTTATTATATGACCTGACAATTTTAAAAACAAAAAGCAGTGCTTGCAGGAGATTAGGGCTGGCCCGAATTATTCAAATATCTGAGTATTCGTTTGTTAAATTAGTATTCGGAGATCAATTCAGTATTCGGGATATTTTTTAACATTTTTTTCTTTATTTTTTTGCAAAAGTACCTCAAACTGCAATACACATTAGACGTTCATTTAAAGGAGCTGTAAGCAGAATGGTTCTTTTAGCTAACTTCCTGTCAGTTACTGCAGTTAGTAGTCCCCTCGCTCGTCCCTACATCACCACATTAATGCACTGCGGTCTTCGAGCAGCAAGTTATCTAGCATCATCTCAGATCCATAAGTGTGATAAAACATGATAAAAACCATCAAAACAGACATTGGGAAGGAGTTTTACCTGCTCCGCCATTGTAGGCGCATAAACATTCACCCATGTGTCGCTCTGGCGTGCACCGGAAGTGAGACCATGAGTGAGATGGGTGCGGACGGGTGTCGGTTTGTAGCGTTCTCTCTTGTGATTGGATAAAATGTGTGTGTGTGTGTGTGTGTGTGTGTGTGTGTGTGTGTGTGTGTGTGTGTGTGTGTGTGTGTGTGTGTGTGTGTGTGTGTGTGTGTGTGTGTGTGTGTGTGTGTGTGTGTGTGTGTGTGTGTGTTGTGTGTGTGTGTGTGTGTGTGTGTGTGTGTGTGTGTGTGTGTGTGTGTGTGTGTGTGTGTGTGTGTGTAAAGACACAGTAAAGAAATACAATTGAAGTAGAAAGAACAGTAAGACAGTTAGGGAGTAGTCTGTTTGTAAATTGACTAATGATCTGTGAAAACAAAATCAGGCCTTTGGGGTGTTACAAAGTGAATCCACTTTTTGAAGTATGAGGTAAATTGCTCTGTTTTATAATTGACAAATGCTGTTATCTTTTCCATTTTGTAAATGTCCATTGTGATGTCCATCCATCCATTTAGAGTTGGGCTCTCCTGCGATAACCACTTCCTCGTTAAAGCCTTTTTAGTTTCAACCAACAGAATGTTCAATAAGTATGTGTTCTTTTTCAAAAAGACCTTGGGTAAATTCCCAAAGTAGATAGTATTGATTTCTTAAGGCAGAACATCTTTGAAAATGTCTTGTAGGGCATTGTGTATCCCCTTCCAGTAGTCTTCGATAATCGGGCAGTCCCAAAAACCGGGACGTGGTCTGCATGCTGGTTACCGCATTTCCTCCAACATATAGGGGTTATTCCATCATAGTGGGATTTCTGAGAGGGTGTTATAAAGTATCTAATCAAGTTCTTCCAGTTATATTCCCTCCATTTCTGTGAACTGGTACATTTGCAATGAAACCTCAACATTATTATCCATTCCTCTTCAGATACATTCATCCCACCTTCTTGTTCCCATTTTTGCCTAATGTATAAAGTTGAATGTGTTTTAAGATTTGACAGGATTTTGTACGCACATGAAATTATTCTCCCATTTACATCAGAGTTATATGCTTTCCTAAACATTTCTATCAAGTTTACATTTGTCCCAACACATTTTTCAAATTCATATAAAATAATGACACATTTGCAGATACCGATAGAAATCCTGTTTTTCCAAAAGGTATTTCTCTTTGAGTGAATCAAAACTGAGCATTGTTCTCCTTTCATAACCTTAATAAAGCTGTTAATCCCTTAATGTCAGTACTTAAATCATTACTGTCCAATTGGTTAGAATGAAGTTTGAGTCGTATGCACACCATTAAGAAACATAATATTCCTTTTAATTTATATTCTTTATGATAGTTTTCCACATTTTTAGAGTACATTTCACCCATGGATTCTCAATATGTTTATGTAATTTTGTAAATGATTGTCAGTATAATTGCTTGTTATGGGGGTTGGACACATTTTCTCTTCAAAGATTTCCATTGAGCATTATAATTTCTCTCTAGGTCGTCCTCAGACGAGCCTCCATCGTTGCTTCCAGTCATCCATGATTCTCCATACATTGGCCAGTTCATTGGTACTTTGCGCTCATTGCATCTTTCTTGAGAACATTCCAAGTATGTTAGTGATAGGACGTCCTCGAGACCGATGCCCCATGGTTGGTTCCCAGATTGTATCCACATTGCTGCTGGCTGGTCAGCTCTTGGTGTCTTTGGCAGTGTCCCGCCAGTCCTCATTCTGCTGGCAGCTACTTTTCTTGCTTAACCCTTGTATTCCTTCATACGGATACTTTGTTAACATTGTACTCTTCTGATGTTACTGTACTGCACGCAGTAATTCTGGTGTAGCACCCGTCTAGGGACTTCTGCAAGGTTGGCTGCAGGGACCAGCATTCGCTGCCGTAGAGGAGAACAGACTATACCGTTGCATAGAAGAAGCTGAGTTTGATTTGACGGGGGAGGTTGGAGTTCCATACACAGGTCATGCCGTTTAGGGCCCTCCATGCGAGTGCCTTCCTCACCTTTAGGTCCTGCTCGGTTGAGTTGACCCATGAGCCCAGATACCTGAAGTCCTCGACTTCCTTCAGCACAGTGCCACCAGTTGTTGTCAGTGGTTGATGCTCCACTCTGTTCAGGAGTTCCTGTGCTTGCTCCACGTTGTTGGAGAGCAGGCTGATGTCATCGGCGTAGTCCAGGTCTGTCAGGACAACTGCAGGGCGTCACTTTGACCTCCTTGGGGTTAGGGTGAAGCCGAGGTCCTGCTCCCGCCCACTAATGGCTTTTCTGAGCGCGTAATCCAGGACTATGATGACGAGGGAGGGGGCTAGTGTGTCCCCTTGCATTACTCCAGCCAGGATATCAAACTCCTCAGTGTTGCCATCTGGGGTAACCACCTTGGACCTTGTTCCTGCGTGCATGGTCTCAATAGCCCGGAGTAGGTTGGGAAGAACACCGTAGGCCTTAAAGGTCACATATTATGCTAAATGCACTTTTTAAATGTGTTCTAACATATCCATGGGTCCACGGTGTGCCTAGAGACTGCCAAAATATTTTTAAAAATAACAATCTCTCCTTTTCTCCCCCCTTTCTGAAACCCCCCCCTACCCCCCCCCCCCCCAATATACTCCAGTCAGAATTCTCCTCGTTTCTGACTTCAAAAACTGGAAAGCCAGAAGCTTCCACTGTGCAGCCCACACCCCTATTTCTTATTGGTCCACGGCCCTGACAGACAGAGGGCGAGGCGTATCTGGCTTCGCTTCCGGACAAGGGGCGGGGGAGCTCAAAGATTGTATATTTACGAGGGGAGCTGCAGCTCTTTTTAAAAAATAGGCCATTGTGAGATTAGCTGAACATCAGCATAGTACAATAAATTATCTGAAAGTTTTTTTCAGCAAACAATTAAAGAAAAACGTATTAGGGACCACTAAGACCATATAATATGGTGTATAATAGAACCGAAAAGTGTATAATATGGGAGCTTTAATGAACTTCACCATCGTGCCTCTATTGGGTTGCACCAATATATAATGGTTCTTATCTGTGTTGCCAGGTAATAATCTCTGAGAGAGGGCACAGGCATGGGGCCTGTACTTAATAAAAAAGTCCCTCAAAAGGTCCCATGTCACACCAATCACCAACACTGAAGTACATTAGTTTCAAATAAGTCAAACTACAAAGTCTTACATGTAAGTGCAAGATGAGACCATCATCTTTTCTTAGCCTAGGTGCAGTCTGAAGAGATGTGTTTTTAGCCTGCATCAGAAGAGCTTGTGGTAAACCCACAAAGCAGGCTGAAGACAAAAGGACACTTGGAGCTTGTGAGGTTGTAGCTCCATAATGTTGGGATTCCTCCCACTGCACCTATTTGTTTACACTAAACGACAGTACACCTTATCTACTTTCAGTCCCCAGAGTCAAGACTAAACATGGAGAAGCAGCTTTCTGTTTAATCCACCACATATTTGGAACAAACTCCCAGAAAACTTGAGGTCCGCTGTAACTGTCAGCTCTATTAAATCAAAGCTGGAGACTTTTCTGATTGCTAATTCGCAGTCATGAAACTTAATATTTAATTTTTATTAAAACCAGCTACTCTTGCACAAAGGGCAGGATTTGGTATTGGTTGATGACTTGAGGGATGTGTATTACCATACCCATTTCAGATGGCAATAAAATGAAGCACTAGCCCACCAATGAAAGCTATTGTGTTTGTATCATAGTCTTTGAAAAGCCCCCTTTGTCCAGTGAATATTTAGCTTTGGTAAAACGTAAGCACATTGGCACCTATTGTTTGAATGGAATATACAGTATAACCAAATAAATATCAACAATATTTTTTTTATGAAAATATGCTCTATTCGTGTTGAAGGAAAATTCTGTTTAGAGGCTGTGACCCGGTTGGTATATGTGTAAGCAAATCAAAACTTTAAAGGCTTCTATAGAGGGTTGCTGGGTCAGGATTTTGAACAATAGATGGGCACACAGTCTTTTGTCTCTTGCCAGGTATAAAAGTGACATGTTTACACTGGGAGGGCATCAGTTCAATCACAGTTCTCTGAGACCTGAGAAGCCACCAATAGTCATCATGGGCAAGGTAGGTGGAAAAATTAATTGTTGATTTGCCAACAAATGTATAAGTATGACTTTGGATATTACAACCATTTAATAATGTTTTCAGATCACCTTCTACGAGGAGAGAAACTTCCAGGGCCGCTCTTATGAGTGCATGAGCGACTGCTCCGACATGTCCTCCTACCTGAGCAAGTGCCAGTCCTGCAGGGTCGAGAGCGGCTGCTTCATGGTTTACGATCGTCAAAACTACATGGGAAACCAGTACTTCATGAAGAGGGGCGAGTACTCCGACAACCAGAGCATGATGATGGGAATGAGCGGTATCAAGTCTTGCCGTATGATCCCCATGGTATGTATAAAATAGCATCCACCATACTCTGGTTCTTCTACGTTTGACAATCCCGTAAGAAAAATGTATATTCATGTCAATTTGTCCTTATTCTCTCCAACAGCACAGGGGCCAGTTCAGGATGAAGATCTACGAGAGGGAGAACTTCGGTGGTCAGATGAACGAGCTGATGGACGATTGTGAGAACATCCAGGACCGTTACCGTATGTCCGAGTGCCAGTCCTGCAACGTGATGGAGGGCCACTGGCTGATGTACGAGCAGCCCCACTTCAGAGGCAAGATGATGTACATGAGGCCCGGAGAGTACAGGAGCTTCAGGGACATGGGCATGAGCGGCACTAGGTTCATGAGCATGATGGGGCTATCATGGACATGTGCTAGAGTTACATTTTTAACTTAAATAAATCATGTAACTTTCTAAATTCAGGTGTCATTGTGTTTTATTTAATAACCTTTCCACAATAGCAAATGTTCGCTACTGACTAGTCATTTCAGCATTGAGCTGAAAGGTAATAATAAAAGGCATTTGGATCCTCGATCATAAAATGCATTAGTTATAGTTGGTTAGTTCTCCTTTCTCTATCTCTATTTAAGCATTGCTGTAGATTTTGGGGGGATGCAGGGGGAATATCTCCCTCAAAAAAGTTTGAAAGACAGCCCCTTTTCCTCAAAAGATGTAAAAATAACAGAAAAATTAAATACTATATCCTTTTTACCCTAACTATATATTTAGCCCAATACACTTTACTTTCTTACCTTCAGGCCTTCAAGTGTCTAATATGGGACATGAAAGTCTAATCCTTTTTTTTAAAAGATGTGATTTCTTGTGATTGTGACTGTAATGGGTTTTTATGTAGATTTATTTAGGTTTAAAACCTAAAGCTTTAACAAGGTCTTATTCTCTAATGGACTTGTTGTTGAGATATACATGATTCTTAAATAACTATCCCAAAACACGTGTGATAAGTTGTAAATGTGCAGAAAGTTTTGAACAATACAGGAGAATTAATATGTTGCATTAAATTCCATTATATACCGTATGTGGCACCGGTACCTGAGTGTTGTCTTTACTTTTACTTTAATAAAGACAATTCCAACCATAAATTGGTGCAGAAAAGGCACAAATCGGAGCATAGAAAATCATCAGATTGCTAATTAATGTGCGTACATCAACACACCTTGGGCATGAAAATTAATTGGACTATGATCTTTGATATGTTGACAACCAGACTAAATACATGTAAGTTAGAGTTAAAGAGTAGAATTTACTGATGAATTGCAATGAAATCCTGATCAGAAAAAATAAGCCGTTCTAAGCGAACTGTACTTGAACTTTCAACCCAACTATTGGGTCTTCTTTCAAAGACAAACAATGAGGTGCCAAAATACAGATTTCACTGGACCTCCAACTCTGAACAGAAATGAGGTGACTCTCAAAAGTCTAACCACTGGCTAAATAGTTATAAAGGGAAAAGCCTATGATTCCGACAGCTCAGTAGTCTGACATTTTTCCCATTAACCAAGAGGCCATTTATCCGTTATCCCGGAAATATACACACTGCTAGGAGTTTTTTACCCTTAATATTTAATGTATTTTGGTGTAAAAACATGTTACTTTGTTTAAGCAATAAACAAGTTATGGCCACAATTAAAACTACCTCCTGATGTTTATGCTTTAAGGCATACAATTGCCGAACAGTGAAAGGGCAGTGGTGGTAGGCAACACTTTGAAGATGGTAAAGCTCTAATGTCCTTATCCAAAGAAGCTACAAAATCATACAAGGTTACTATTGTGAGGTCCTAGTAACCCTTGACCCCCACATTCAATGTATACATTTATGCTTAATCTGACAAAAATCCAATCAATTGATTTTGAGTCGAAGTTGACATTTGTGCAAACTTGATAGGATGATGTACGGACGGACAGTCAACCCAACATCATAATGCCTCTGCTTCGCCTGTGTGTAGGCATAATAAAGCCACACATCTCTCAATTAAATGAAAATACAATACAACTATGTGTTTGTTTTCGGAATAACAAACCATCAGACCAATGGCCTTTCGGTACAATATGTTGGACGATGAGCTGCCGAATAATGGACTTCGGGTTTTATGACATGCAATGTCATAATAAAGACATAACATGTAAGGGATCTTTGGAATTAACGTTATTAGTATTAATTTTGATGGCAGAGCTTGTCTTCTGCAACCTCTAGTCCCTTCACTAAACTAACACATACCAGACTATAATCTGTCTGAACACAGACAGAATTTATATAAATGCTCCAATCCAACTTTAACAATAATTCCCCCACCAACTGTTAAATACACTGTCCCACAGCAAAAAGCCCAACTGACTTTGCTGAAGATCTCAAGTACTTCTACTGACGATTAGAGCAGAGACCTTTTCCACACAATGGAAGGCACTTATGAACAAGCTCTCAGATAAGTCACCATCTGCAGCATCAGTTGTAATATAAAGGGAGGATGTAGTATAGAGAAACTTTTCAAAGGAGTAAACCCCAGCGAAGCACTTGGTCCTGACATCATATCAGGTTGCCTCCTGAACACCTGTTACAGGCCATTGTCAAGAGTTTGCTGCGAGCTCTTCAATTGCTCACTAGCTTCAGATATGGGGTGTCAGCAAGCCCCAACCACAGCGATTTTTACCAGCATCCAATAAGGAAGTGAGACACATTGTAGTACCTTCCGGTGGCCACTGGGGGTGGTACCAAGACTAAGCAATTTTTCTTTGACTCACTTGTTAAACAGGCCGTTTTCACAGTCTTATTAAACCTATTTACAGCCTGGTCCAAAAAAACATTCTAGTCTGTATGTTTAGGTCATATCTCCATGACAACACTGAGGGGGGTGAATTTTTTTCTAGTTTTTATTCTTTTTGGAGGTTAAAATGTTTTGCCGCGATCTCTTGAGTGACAGCTCTCCGCCCATTGTCCTCACTTTGCCTCGAGATATATGTCAGATCGATGGGCGTATCTGCCCTCCCCCCGACGTGACGTCGATTCCCTTTTTCGGCAAGATGAGTGAGGCGGAGTAAAAATCTCACAAATGGCGACGCGAACAAACCAGGATTATTGGATGCCGTGTGAATAACTGAGGTCAGCCCGGATGCTACATCCATATTATATACTATCTATGGGTGACAGCCCAAACCTGATTATGTGGGTCCTCTCATTGCTCAAAAGACAGCTGGTGAGATTCGACAGCCATTGCAGCTCAGTCAGAACCATCTCCACAGGATGTCCTCAAGGCTCTCTCTCTCCTGAGTTGTGTTCACCCTATATACTAATGACTGCAGAAGTGAGAATCCAAACATGGTATACTGAAGTATTCTGATGGTCAGTCCCTGTGGACACCACCAACTCAGGGCAGTTACTACAGTCTGCATTGGACAACCCTCTCGCTCTCTGGTGCAGGGATTAAGAGTTAACCCCTTAAAATCTCAAAAATCAAGGAGTTGGTCATAGATTGCAGGCCAGACAATAGATACTTATAAAAAGTATAAATACCTCGGCTCAATCTGTGATCACAAGCTGAACATTTAAAGTAACAATAACCGCATCTTCAGGAAATGTCAACAACACATGTACCTTTTCTGAAGCTACGACGACTGCAAGGCAACATGTCAATACTCTTTACAACTGCTTAATTCAATCCACCCTCACCTCCATGATCCTGGCATGGTTTGGTTCCCTGAGCGAGGTCAACAAATGTCTTCTCAGTAGGATCATAAAGAAAAGTGGGAAGATCATTGAATAACCCCAGACCACTCTCACAGCTATATCTGACAAACAGGCCATTAGGAAAAGTAAAATGCATTTTTAAGACCTGTACATAATATTTATTTATAAAACAAGTTTGTATCTAAAATCTGTTCTGTAAAGACGTTGGACACTTAAATATTGTAATAATTAAATAATTTGAACTCTGGCTTTATCCAACATTTTGATTTTTGGTTTTAAAGAGGTGCAAATGTATAATGCATAATTGGTGAGACACTGACACATTTGCATATTCATTCTTACATTTCCGAAAAAGTTTGAATGCATAAAATAATTGTTATAATGTTATCAACTGGCAAAGTTTCATGATATCTATAAGTTAGAAATTTACCCTATTCTGTGTCTATCTGTCCAAGTTTCGAGAGTGTGTGATTCTCTTTATTATATGTTACGTGAGACAGTACCATACAATCATAACGTTTCCTTAGATATATCAAGTGTAGCATCAACTTCACTTTAGGTTCACTACAAATTAGCTTTAAACTTGTATGTTATGTGGCTGTACAAGTTTATTTTGTACAGATGTGCATCATATACTGGCATGTCAGACTATTGTGGTCACACAAAAGGAGACTCATGTATATAAATTGTCCACTTACCAAACAGAGAGCCATACATTGTGTTTTAAAATGTGCAAAAAGAGACAATTGTTTGTTACACTGCATTATAACTTCAAACAATGCTCATTGTATTCTCTTCCCTATGGAAAAGTCCATTCTAAAGTGTTCTAGGGGATCCAGTCACATGGGAATGTGAACGTTGCCCCTGAGCACTGTATAGGCCTCTATACCATGTTGCTGGGTCAGGGTTTACACAATGGCAGCCACAGATGCTTTGGGTTCGGTCAGGTATAAAAGTAACCGTTAAACCAGGACCATCATTAGCAGCAGCGAAAGAACCAAACAACAGCAATCATGAACATGGGCAAGGTAAGCACACTCACCCCATCATCACTGCTATTTGTAAATGATTCTTAATTACATCCATCATATATTTGAGATTAAATGCCTGAATATTTATTTCAATTTATAATCTTTGTCCTTTTTTGCACTTTTTTCTCTCTAACGTTGCAATCCATTTCTTTCAGATCACCTTCTACGAGGAGAAGAACTTCCAGGGTCGCTCCTATGAGTGCATGAGCGACTGCTCTGACATGTCCTCCTACCTGAGCAGGTGCCAGTCCTGCAGGGTTCGAGAGCGGCTGCTTCATGGTTTACGACCGTCCCAACTACATGGGAAACCAGTACTTCATGAAGAGGGGCGAGTACTCCGACAACCAGAGCATGATGGGAATGAGGGACTGCATTAAGTCTTGCCGTATGATCCCCATGGTAGGTTCAAAGCACTCTCCACCATACTCTATTACGACAATACTTGAAATTAACGTTATTTATTGTCTCCAAAACAACAGCACAGGGGCCAGTTCAGGATGAGGATCTACGAGAGGGAGAACTTCGGAGGTCAGATGCACGAGATGATGGACGACTGTGAGAACATCCAGGACCGTTACCGTATGTCCGAGTGCCAGTCCTGCAACGTGATGGACGGCCACTGGCTGATGTACGAGCAGCCCAACTACAGAGGCAAGCAGATGTACATGAGGCCCGGAGAGTACAGGAGCTTCAGGGACATGGGCATGAGCGGCACTAGGTTCCAGAGCATGAAGCGTATCACTGATATGTAAACACCACTGTGGAGAATATGTATAAATAAAACAAAATAATAAACCTTTTTTGACAAAATGTTGCATTTTGCAGTCATACTTGTGACAGATGACAAAATTATCGCAGACAAAAATTATTTCCAATAATTGGTGCACACAGTAGGCTACATACGAAGAATGATTCGCTGTTTTCCTAAAGCTCTGCAAGCTACAAATATCTAAGTACAGCAATAGTAGTAACCATAATTTTGGCACAAACTGTTTTATGGTTTAAAGTCACTGATATATTTTATGTTCACATTATTCATAAAGATTATCAGTATTTTACTAAATTAGTTAGTAGTAAAAAATATAAATAAATGATAATTGTTAATAAACTTCACCATGGTGATGGAAGAATGTCTTGAGGGTTTTAATGTGGTCTGTTTTAACATCAATGGGTATTTTATTGGAAACTTTACTGGAACAGACAGTACAAAAGAACTGGTGTTCTAGATATTTTGAAAGTCAAATTAAGTTAAGAATATAGATTGTAATGGGGAAACTATTGGCCTAATTGCCAAGAGATTTACTAGGAATACACATGATGTCCAACAGATAAGCCCAATTATTCTAATGACCCCTTGACCTTTTAACCTAAAGCCATTGTCAGTTCAAAGTTTCACCTCACCATTGCTACATTTATACTGAGCAGAGAATGAATCCAGTTGATTTTGCTGACCCTGACCTTATTCTTTGGCACAACCATCAGTCCACACTCAATAATAGTATTGAATTGGCTGACATATTTCCTGAGCAGAGTGATGCAACCGTAGTGGATTATCTCTTTAAAATGTATGTTACTATGCTTAACTACACACTACTGTAGCCGGCTGGATCAAACCACTTTACTGCGTTGTGTTGTGTAGAATGATGAGCAGGATGACAAGAACAGAATAATTACGGGTCAATCATGCAGTTGGCTCCCTAGGCAGCTCAAGTGCAGCACAATACAACATAACAGCAAGTTAAGTTAGCACAGGTAATATCTCTTCACAATCCGCTACCTGTCCGTCTGTGCACGCTGAAAAAAGTCAGGTGTTTACATACAGCTGCGGCTCTGCTAACGGCGATCTAAAAAGCTGGCTCAGAGCCATCAGTAGCTAGTTTGCTTCCCTAAGCTAACTAGCTAACTGAGAAAGTGCATTATACCATTAAAGGTGGGATAAGCAATCTCAAGCAAACGTTTGGCAAACATTTGTTTATGTTTATAGGGGAGAATGGCCTAAGTTGTGCCGGTGGGGAAGTTGTGCCACACCTTGTTTCTAGAAAACCATAGAAGAAATTGGAAATGTGACCACATATTTAAGAAGAGCCATCTATTTAACTCATCCTTTAAAGAAGGGAGAAACATGGAATAAGATATAAGCACATTTAAGCTAAACAAATTCCATGATCAAGGTGTTTTGATTATTGTGTCTGAACAATTATAAACACGTTTGAAAATATTTGACACTTTGTGTCTATATAGTGAGCACAATGTCAGCCCTAAACTGCTGCATCATGCTTATTATCCAAAATTCTGGGGTTGAGTTTATAAGTAAGTAAGTAAGTAAAATGTATTTATAAAAGCACATTTATAACAGTTTGTACTGTCCAAAGTGCTGAACATAGTGCATTCAGTAGGTAAAAAATAAAAGGTAAAATAACAATAACCAAAATGAAAGTCATAAAGCCCAGACAACCACATATAAACAAAGATAGTAGTGCCAGAGGTACAGATGGGTTTTGAGTAGGGCTGTCAAACGATTAAAATTTTTAATCAGATTAATCACAGGATTCTGTGGATTAATCACGAGTAATCACGATTAATTCTACCATTCGAAATAGGCCTAAAAAATTAAAACATTTTCTGTATATTGTTATATGAGTTGAAAGATAAAGGACAGAATATATACATTTAAATGTAGTTTTTTATTAATTAAAAATTCAAATGGTGTAAATACTGCAAATAAATTATAATCAACTAAAACATATGCTAACACACCATACTTCAATTTGGCTGTCTCTATTCCTATGTATTTGAGCAAATATAGCATAGGCTATTACAGTTTTTGCCGAATGCTTACACACATGTTGCAGACTTTGGCCCACTGTGTCAAAACTTAACACACAGGCCAAATAGGACAAAGCACATGGAGATAAACTTCTAACTTATACGGCAAAACGAAACTCTTGAAACAAAACCTAACAATCCCATTTCAAAACAGTTTTTAGCATCAAAACAATACACACATGCACTTTTGAATTACTCTTTCCTAGCAGCAACAACACACAGATGTGCTTTATGCAAAACACAGCTGTATTCAGTACTTTGGATGGGTTTTGACTTTAAAAGTCTCATACAGATTTTTTTTTTGTGAAAGATTGATCCACTACAGTTGATCTAGACACATGAAAACAAAATGTAAATGCTTCAGATTTTTTATTTTATTTTGCCATTTCAGGTTTTTGCAAAAGTAAAAAAAGAAATGGTACAACTAGAATATTCTACAAAACATAGTGTTCTAGGGGAACGATTGGAAGACATTTAGGCTATGAATCCTGTCTCCTGTTGGCATCTGGCCACATCACCTCATCCAACTCACAGGCAATGTCCTCCCTTGCCAAGCAACGGGGAAATATCGCCTTGCGTGCCGTATCCAACCTTTGCAGATTTTTGGAAAGATGATCACTATATTTTCAATTAGAAAAGAAAACAAGTTATATTGCAATTTCATGGTGTTGGCCACAAAAGAAAAAACACAACGAATAGGTAGGATCGCAGTTCAACAAGCAATTCATGTGTCACTATGAACTCTGAAACAATTACAGTAAAAAAAAAGATGTGTTGTAAGGAATGGGGCGAGTGGATTATGAATCCTTTGGATACCGCCTCCCGTTTGTGTCTGGCTACATCGCCTCATCGACATCACATGCAATGTCATCCTTTCAGAAGCAACAGCAAAAATATTCCTGATATCCAGTCTAAATGTCCTAATTATGGAGCTATTGTGTTGTTGGGCTGGAATCTCAGACCAGCCTCCTATATTGTTAGGCCATGATCTATAACATGGTCCACTATAGTGACCCTGTCTCCGTCTGTTGTCTCCTTTGTCATCGTCCTCCTGCCGCTCTCTCTTGTCCTCTTCCCCTGACTCTTACTGTCTCACAAAGAAGCTGAGCTCACCTAAGGTCTATTTGTAATGCTAAGGCTCACACTGATTGGTATTACATTAGCTTTATTTTTTATTTTTCATGTGTGTGAATCTGTGTGCTTTTCCAATTTTAGTTGTGTTTTGAATTTTAAATAGATGTGTTTTCCAAAGGATTGCAGGTGATTTCCTTTTTGACCAATGTGTCTTATGTAAAACACTGTGTGTAGTGTTTTGCAAAAAGTGTGTTGGAGAATTTCAAACACAGTGCAAAGCACTTATTGTGTTTGTAGGGTTGGTGCTTGTGTTTAGGGCATGGTCACCAAAGTTAGAGGTTGTGATGCTTTGGGCCTAGCAACCACTATTAGTGTGTAAGCATTAGGCAAAAACTGTAATCACACACACCTCTGAAAACTGCAGACGTTTGTTCCCTCCCGTGAACGGAGCAGAATGTTTCTCCTGTTGCTTCCGAGAGCAACTGCCAGCCGCGACACAGACGGGGCCATTAGCAGCAGTTATAGGTCCGTGGTTAATACTAGTTTAAAACAAAGACTAGCGTGCTGCTATGTTTGGCCGCGCGCAGCGATCCTTGTCTACATGAAAGACTATGTTCATACAGATGCACTGACCGCCACAAGCTAATGGAAATGGCATGTTCACAATAAAAATGCAGCAAAAGATGGAGGCTACTGCGAAGCTAGCTCGGAAGCTAACGGCTAAAAATATCACTAAAATCAGTGTGAGCTTCAAAGTTAGACTTCGACTTTATTACCTTCTAATGCTTTGTCTTGCTAAAAACGAGGCATTTTCAGACTGCTCTGGGGAATATAAAGAGCTTGTTATGGGCAAAAGACAGATAGTAAATAATATGGATGTAGCATCCGGGCTGACCTCAGTTATTCACACGGCATCCAATAATCCTGGTTTGTGCGCGTCGCCATCTTGTGAGATTTTTACTCCGCCTAACTCCTCTTGCCGAAAAGGGGAATCGACGTCACGTCGGGGGGAGGGAGATAGCTGACGTATACCTCCGAGGCAAAGTGAGGGACAACGGGCGGAGAGCTGTCACTCAAGAGATCGCGCCAATACATTTTAACCTCCAAAAGAATAAAAACTAGCGTGGGCCAAAAAAAATCACCCCCCTCAGTGTTGTCATGGAGATATGACCTAAACATACAGACTAAAATGGTTTTGTGGCTCAGGCTGTAAATAGGTTTAATAAGACTTTGAAAACGGCCTATCTAACAAGTGAGTCAAAGAAAAACTGCTCGGTCTTGGCGCCACCCCAGTGGCACTTTCTGGTTACTACAGTTGTAGGTCACTTCCTTCCTATGCTTTGTCTTGGTAAAAACGAGGCATTTTCAGACTGCTGTGGGGAATATAAACAGCGTGTTATGAGCAAAAGCTGGTTGCTTGTCCCAAAGCTAATAGCTATACACCAGGCAGGCAAAAATACCAATAAAAACTATTATTTTAGTTTCAACGTTTAAAAAAAAAAGCACAAGTGGCTTCCTATCCGTTGTGTTATTAAAAACGAGGCATTAATAGACTGCTGTGGTTAAGATAAATTAGTGGAGTATGAGCAAAAGCATTCTGTGTTGGTGTATGTAACATTCAGCATGCTTTGCTGCACTACGGGCATCTTGTCACTTAGCGGGGGAAACAACATGGCTGTCGCTCGGAAAATTTTCCATCGGATCTCGGGGCCGTGGACCAATAAGAAATCGGGGGGGGGGGGGGGGGGGGGGGGGGGTTATCATAAACTACTGCCAGACTACTGCACGGTGGAAGTTTCTGGTTACTAATGTGGGGGGGAAGCATGGACATATAAAGAAAATATGGGGAAGTGGCTGTGCCGACTGTGACGTTATAGTCGGCGAGAATTCTGACTGGAGTATATTGGAGAGGTTTTCAGAAAGGGGGAGGGTGAGGAAAGGAGAGATTTTTTTTTTTTTTTTTTTACTTTGGCAGTCCCTAGGCACACCGTGGACCCATAGTTATGTTCCAACACATTTAAAAAATGCGTTTTGCATAATATGTGACCTTTAAGGCTTTTTTCTAACTCAAAAGGCAGCTTCACAATTTACTACTACTAACATAATACCATAAATTAAATTCAACTCTTAAAAAATGATATCTTTCTCTTGATTAAAAAAAATATTGAATACAAAGAAGTATAACTAGCACAATAAATTATTTGCAATGTCTTTATATATACTATATCTAAAACATGAGTCCTTATCAATTCTTTACTTTGTGCTTTTGAATCATAGAAGATCTCTGTAAGCTTGTTTACTTTTGAGAAGACTTAAGGTGCAATGTACTTACGTTATGAAATTCAAAAGTTCATATGAAATATTGGTTATATAATATTTAACAATGTATTTCATTTGTGGAGGCTCAATTCAATCAATTTAACACTCCTGTAACTGGCTACTTAACAGACCCAATCCCAGTGTGTAAGTGATACACTTAAACTAGGTTCTCACTAATTCATTACACCAAAGCCCACATTTTATAACTACATTTAGGAAGAAATAAGCACTATGAAGGTCATATACAGTTTTTCTAAGTCACATGGTCTAACCTATTCATATGTTACAAGCACTGTTGGGAATGCTTTTTGTCATGATAGAAAAGGCCATTCTAAATAAAAGCAAGGTAACCAGTCCCTGGAAAAAATGGACATAACATTGGCATTCTATGGGCTTCAATAACAAGTTGCTGAGTAAAGGGTTCACTGAGGGGGGGCCACTGATTGGTGAGGTATATAAAGAAGGTTTAAACCGGTTGGAAGGCAGTTCAGTAGCAACAGCAACAGCAACTCACCTCCATCCAACATGAGCAACACCGGCATGAACATGAGGGGCAAGGTACTTTAAAAAAATATATTTTTAAATCACAAATGTAAGCACAAATGTCTGCTTACAAAATGAGATTAGCATATTCACCTTACTACTTTTTTCCCTCTAACCTTTAAAATGCACTTTTTCAGGTCACCTTCTACGAGGAGAAGAACTTCCAGGGTCGCTCCTATGAGTGCATGAGCGACTGCCCTGACATGTCCTCCTACATGAGCAGGTGCCAGTCCTGCAGGGTCGAGAGCGGCTGCTTCATGGTCTACGACCGTCCCAACTACATGGGAAACCAGTACTTCATGAAGAGGGGCGAGTACTCCGACAACCAGAGCATGATGATGGGAATGAGCGGTATCAGGTCTTGCCGTATGATCCCCATGGTAGGTATAAAGCAGCATCCGCCATACTCTGCCACTACTACGACACAACTTGAAATTAACGTTATTTATTATCCAAAACAACAGCACAGGGGCCAGTTCAGGATGAGGATCTACGAGAGGGAGAGCTTCGGAGGTCAGATGCACGAGATGATGGACGACTGTGAGAACATCCAGGACCGTTACCGTATGTCCGAATGCCAGTCTTGCAACGTGATGGACGGCCACTGGCTGATGTACGAGCAGCCCAACTTCAGAGGCAAGATGATGTACATGAGGCCCGGAGAGTACAGGAGCTTCAGGGACATGGGCATGAGCGGCACTAGGTTCATGAGCATGAGGCGTATCATGGACATGTGCTAGATGTTTTAATTTTAAAATAAAAAATTAAATGTGAAAGATAAAACAAACTGTGAACCTGTGGCCTAGTTTTTATCCATTAAATAAACAATGGGAGGGGTCCAAACCAAGCATGTTCTGGTTCAAACAATAAAGATAAATGGTGACACAACACACTTACTTACAAAAACATATATTATCACATAGAGCAGACAAACAGAGGGGTAGGAGATAGATGAGCATGAGTCACATTGTTGGCTCTAGTTACTAAATGGTCAAAGACCTAGTTTATAAGTCAGGTTATGGTGGCTTAAGTCGGTTCTTTAGTCAACATAGCAACATTTTAATTAAGACACGAAATATTGCTCATATTTCGCCTTGTCCTGCTCGCCATTTGTCAGTTGATAAGGCAACGGCTCCCAACAACCATTTTTACTGAGACACATCGATTATTGAGTTTGAAATTTTGTTAAAAGGTGCTGTAAGCGGAATAGTTCTTTTAGCTAACTTCCTGTCAGTTACTGCAGTTAGCAGTCCCCTCGCTCGTCTCTACGTCACCACATTAATGCATGTCTTCGAGCAGCAAGTTATCAAGCATCATCTCAGATCCATAAGTGTGATAAAACATGATAAAAACCATCAAAACAGACATTGGGAAGGATTTTTACCTGCTAAGCCATTGTAGGCGCATACACATTCACCCATCTGTTGCTCTGGCGTGCACCAGCAGTGAGACCATGGATGGAGTGTATATAGTATGAGTGAAACGAGTGTCGGTTTGTAGCGTTCTCTCTTCTGATTGGATAAAAATTTTGGGATCCTCCAATACGTTTATTTGCCGATTACATGCAAAGCAGCTGACTGAGAGATCGGCTTTATGAAGCGCGCACATTATGTAAGTGATCACTGCATGAATAAAGAGCGATTTAACACTTATATTAACATAAATAAACCGCTTACTTTACCTGTGCTCTGTGAACATCATAGGAAAGCTAATGGTTACTTTGAAGTAGTGTTGTAGTCAAGACTTCCTTATTGAGACCAAGTCATGTTCAAGACCAGAGTGTATCGAATCTAAGACAAAACCAAGACTTTGACAGGTGGAGACCAAGGCCCATGCCTAAGACCAGGGTAGGGCGAGACCGAGTGACAAACATGACCAGACCAGTTGAGTCCCACTCTGCATGACACACTTACGATAAGATGTGGAAAAGCAGACCATAGGCACTGCTCAACTTGATCTTAACGATCCACATTTCCTTAAAAAACACCTACAAATATAAATCTGTGTATGTATTAAGTGGTATCCTTCCAGTTGTGGTCTTGAGCAGTCTTGAAATTAAATTCATGTTTTCTTCGTTTTTTTGACTACACTCGGCTTCTCTTGGCTACTTTCGAGGGGCATCAGAGCAGCTTGTCTCACAAGCATAATGAATGATTTTGACAGACGGACTAGACGCACAATTGAGGAAAAACATCATGCGCATTTTGCATGCACAATAGTGGACCACTAACATTTTAGTCTTGTTTCGTCTAGTCAACTAATTTGTCCTAGTTTTTATAAATAAAAATACTGTATATTTAATCTCGTCAACGTCTCGTCTTCGTCTGGCAAGAATGTCATTGACGAATATAAGTCAGCATAGTTGTAAAATTAACACTGATACAAACAATATATATTAAATATTAAATTATAAATTAAACTAGAAATCCCGCGGAGATTTTGAAAGTACGGGCCGCCCGCGCAAACAGGGGAAGTAAAAAAATCGCGGCCGACCCCCGCGGTCCGAGAGGCTTTACCGTAGAGCGACGCGAGCCGCGCACGTCCGACAAACGATAAGTCGATCGGAGTCAGGGGGAAAGGGGCGTGGCCTGTCAAACATATCATTTGTGAATCATGTTTTTCGCATTTGTGGCGCCCCCTATGGGTAAATCTAGACACGCTCGCAGGAACATGCTACCACATGTCTTCTGCACATATCCTGCAAGTTTCATGACGGTTGGACCTACGGTCAATGAGTTATGGTTAATTTGTAGATAAGCCCCGCCCCTGCGTAAACGTTTTGGTCAATGGCGGCCATGTTTTCCAAGCTTTCTTACTAATCTTTTTCGGAGACGTGCGTCACAGTCCCCCGGGGCTCCGTGAGACATTTGGTGTCGATACAGTAAAACTCGAAAAAGTTCTGGATAAAACCCTGTTTTTCAGTTTATGCTAATTAGCCGAAAATATTTCCAGGTTGACTTTTATGGTCCCAGAGGCTTTTTTGTAGAGCAGCCCATCATACAGCCGTGTGAGAAATTTCAAGTCAATGGGACTTACGGCGTGCGGGGCGCGGCCTCTCAAACTTTCTTCAGTCGGGGATTAATAACAGCGCCCCCTAGCGGAAATTAGAAAAAAATTCCTCGGAGCGAAATTGTAGAGCACCATGAGCTGTACATGTGTAATCAATTTCAAGTCAATCGGAGTCGGGTGACTTTTGTGGCGCCCCCTATGGGTTAATCGCGATAAGCTTCGAGGGACATGCTACCACATGACTTCTGCACATACCCAGCAAGTTTGATGATGAAAGGACCTATGGTTAAGGAGTTATGGCCAATTAGTGGATAGGCCCCGCCCCTGTGGCGCCCCCTATGGGTTAATCGCGATAAGCTTCGAGGGACATGCTACCACATGACTTCTGCACATACCCAGCAAGTTTGATGATGATAGGACCTACGGTTAAGGAGTTATGGCCAACGTGTTTTTAAGCCCCGCCCCTGCGTAAACATTTTGGTCAATGGCGGCCATGTTTTTCAAGTTGTCCTACTAATCTTTTACGGGTATGTTTATTGTAGTCCCCCGGGGCTTCACGAGAAATTTGGTGTTGATACAGTGAAATAGCAGAAAGTTGTGGATAACACGCTGTTTTTCAGTTTATGCTAATTAGCGGGAAATATTCCCTGAAGACTTTTTATGGTCCCAGAGGCTTTTTCGTAGAGCACCCTAACATACACCTGTGTGAGAAATTTCAAGTCAATCGGACTTACGGCGTGCGGGGCGTGGCCTTCAAAGTTCGTTCAGTCGGGACTTCATTACAGCGCCCCCTAGCGGAAATTCAAAAAACTGTATAATAGCACACCCCGGGGGGTGGGGACGCACGTTGTGTGAAATTTTTGCATGTCTGCGTGTAACGGTGTGGGAGGAGAAGCAGCTAGAAAATTTGAGGCAGAAGTCAGAAGAAGTAAGAAGAAGTAAGAACTAGAAATCCCGCAGAGATTTTGAAAGTACGGGCCGCCCGCGCGAATCGGGGAAGGAAAAAAATCACGGCCGACCCCCGCGGTCCGAGAGGCTTTGTCGTAGAGCGACACGAGCCGTGCACGTCCGACAAACGACGAGTCGATCGGAGTCAGGGGGAAAGGGGCGTGGCCTGGCAAACATTGCATCGGCGAATGACGTTTTTTCGCATTTGCGGCGCCCCCTACGGGTTGACCTCGACAAGCTTAGAGGGACACGCTACCACATGTCTTTTGCACGTATCCTGCAAGTTTCATGATGAAAGGACCTACGGTCAATGAGTTACGGCCAACGTGTTATTAAGCCCCGCCCCTGCGTGAACGTTTTAGTCAACGGCGGCCATGTTTTTGAAGCTGGCCTACCAATATTTTTCGGAGACGTGCGTCATAGTCCCCCGGGGCTTCGTGAGACATTTGGTGTCGATAGAGTAACACTTGAAAAAGTTGTGGATAAAACCCTTTTTTTCAGTTTATGCCAATTAGCCGAAAGTATTTCCAGGTTGACTCTTATGGTCCAAGAGGCTTTTTTGTAGAGCACCCTAAAATACACCAGTGTGAGAAATTTCAAGTCAATCGGACTTACGGTGTGCGGGGCGCGGCCTCTCAAACTTTCTTCAGTCGGGGATTAATAACAGCGCCCCCTACCGGAAATTAAAAAAAAATTCCTTTGAGCGAAATTGTAGAGTACCATGAGCTGTACATGTGCAATCAATTTCAAGTCAATCGGAGTCGGGTGACTTTTGTGGCGCCCCCTATGGGTTAATCGCGATAAGCTTCGAGGGACATGCTACAACATGACTTCTGCACATACCCAGCAAGTTTCATGATGATAGGACCTATGGTTAAGGAGTTATGGCCAATTTGTGGATAGGCCCCGCCCCTGTGGCGCCCCCTACGGGTTAATCGCGATAAGCTTCGAGGGACATGCTACCACATGACTTCTGCACACACCCAGCAAGTTTGATGATGATAGGACCTATGGTTAAGGAGTTATGGCCAATTTGTGGATAGGCCCCGCCCCTGTGGCGCCCCCTATGGTTAAATCGCGATAAGCTTAGAAGGACATGCTACCACATGACTTCTGCACATACCCAGCAAGTTTCATGATGATAGGACCTACGGTTAAGGAGTTAGGGCCAACGTGTTATTAAGCCCCGCCCATTGGTGGCGCCCCCTATGGGTTGATCTCGATAAGCTTCGATGGACATGCAACCACATGACTTCTGCACATACCCAGCAAGTTTGATGATGATAGGACCTACGGTTAAGGAGTTATGGCCAACGTGTTATTAAGCCCCGCCCATTTGTGGCGCCCCCTTTGGGTTAATCTCGATATGCTTCGATGGACATGCTACCACATGACTTCTGCACATACCCAGCAAGTTTCATGATGATAGGACCTACGGTTAAGGAGTTATGGCCAACGTGTTATTATGCCCCGCCCCTGCGTAAACGTTTTGGTCAATGGCGGCCATGTTTTTCAAGTTGTCCTACTAATCTTTTACGGGTATGTTTATTGTAGTCCCCCGGGGCTTCACGAGAAATTTGGTGTTGATACAGTCAAATTTCCGAAAGTTGTGGATAACACGCTGTTTTTCAGTTTATGCTAATTAGCGGGAAATATTCCCAGAACACTTTTTATGGTCCAAGAGGCTTTTTTGTAGAGCACCCTAACATACACCTGTGTGAGAAATTTCAAGTCAATCGGAGTTACGGTGTGCGGGGCGTGGCCTCTCAAACTTTTTTCAGTGGGGACTTCATAACAGCGCCCCCTAGCGGAAATTCAAAACACTGTATAATAGCACACCCCGTGGGGTGGGGACGCACGTTGTGCGAAATTTTTGCGTTTCTACGTGCAACGGTGTAGGAGGAGAAGCAGCTAGAAATTTGAGGCAGAATAAGAAGTAAGAAGTAAGAAGTAAGAAGTAAGAACTAGAAATCCCGCGGAGATTTTGAAAGTACGGGCCGCCCGCGCAAACAGGGGAAGCAAAAAAATCACGGCCGACCCCCGCGTTCCGAGAGGCTTTACCGTAGAGCGACGCGAGCCGCGCACGTCTGACAAACGATAAGTCGATCGGAGCCAGGGGGAAAGGGGCGTGGCCTGGCAAACATCGCATTTGTGAATAATGTTTTTCGCATTTGTGGCGCCCCCTATGGGTTAATCTAGACACGCTTTGAGGGCCACGCTACCACATGTCTTCTGCACGTATCCTGCAACTTTCATGACGATAGGACCTACGGTCAATGAGTTATGGCCGATTTGTTATGAAGCCCCGCCCCTGCGTAAACGTTTGAGTCAATGGCGGCCATGTTTTCCAAGCTATCCTACTAATATTTTTCAGAGACGTGCTTCACGGTCCCCCAGGGCTTCGTGAGACATTTGGTGTCGATAGAGTAAAACTGGAAAAAGTTGTGGTTAAAACCCTGTTTTTCAGTTTATGCTAATTAGCCGAAAATATTTCCAGGTTGACTTTTATGGTCCAAGAGGCTTTTTTGTAGAACACCCTATCATACAGCCGTGTGAGAAATTTCAAGTCAATGGGACTTACGGTGTGCGGGGCGTGGCCTCTCAAACTTTCTTCAGTCTGGGTTTAATTATAGCACCCCCTAGCGGAAATTACAAAAAAATTCTGAGAGGCTATATTGTAGAGCACCATGAGCTGTACATGTGTAATCAATTTCAAGTCAATCGGAGTCGGGTGACTTTTGTGGCGCCCCCTATGGGTTAATCGCGATAAGCTTCGAGGGACACGCTACCACATGACTTCTGCACATACCCAGAAAGTTTGATGATGATAGGACCTACGGTTAAGGAGTAATGGCCAATTTGTTAATAAGCCCCGCCCCTGCGTAAACGTTTTGGGCAATGGCGGGGAAAAAAATAATCATGGCTGACCCCTATTGTCCGAGAGGCTATATTGTAGAGCACCATGAACTGTACAGGTGTAATCAATTTCAAGTCAATCGGAGTCGGGTGACATTTGTGGCGCCCCCTATGGGTTAATCTCGATAAGCTTCTATGGACACGCTACCACATGACTTCCGCACTTACCCAGCAAGTTTGATGATGATAGGACCTACGGTTAAGGAGTTATGGCCAACGTGTTTTTAAGCCCCGCCCCTGCGTAAAGTTTTTGGTCAATGGCGGCCATGTTTTTCAAGTTGTCCAACTAATCTTTTACGGGTATGTTTATTGTAGTCCCCCGGGGCTTCACGAGAAATTTGGTGTTGATACAGTGAAATTGCAGAAAGTTGTGGATAACACGCTGTTTTTCACTTTATGCTAATTAGCGGGAAATATTCCCAGAAGAATGTTTATGGTCCCAGAGGCTTTTTTGTAGAGCACCCTTACATACACCTGTGTGAGAAATTTCAAGTCAATCGGACTTACGGCGTGCGGGGCGTGGCCTGTCAAAGTTCGTTCAGTCGGGACTTCATTACAGCGCCCCCTAGCGGAAATGGGAAAAACTGTATAATAGCACACCCCGGGGGTGGGGACGCACGTTGTGTGAAATTTTGGCGTGTCTGCGTGTAATGGTGTAGGAGGAGAAGCAGCTAGAAAATTTGGCGGAAGAATTAAGAAGAAGAATAAGTATGGTGGAGAGTAATAATTACGGGTCCCCTGTAAACAGTGGACCCGTACGGACCCGTACTTAATAAGTATGGTGGAGAGTAATAAGTACGGGTCCCCTGTAAACAGTGGACCCGTACTTAATAAGTATGGTGGAGAGTAATAATTACGGCTCCCCAGTTACACTGGGGACCCGTACTTAATTATATATGATATATTAAATGATAAATAGTAAATGGACTCCATTATTTTCATACTGAAAAGCACTTTACATTGTTTTGCCGCATTCACCCATTCACACAAACACATCCAGACACTGATGGTAGCAGCTACCACGAAGGGTGCAAGCTAACAGTAGACAAAACAATACATGACAGTACAAAACTATCAAGAATGCAATATGTATGAATACAAATACGTTTTTGAAGTACCTCAGGATCTTTTCCCAAGAAAGGGGACAATTGAGTGGGAGATAGGCCAGTGAATCAGAGCAGCAGGGGCGGTACTGCATTCACTTAATAGCCCCACTGCGGCTGAAAGCGAGCTGAGCGAAAGGGAAGTCTGGGGTTCCCTGCTGGGGCTGCTGGTCCCACGACCCAACCCGGATAAGCAAAAGAAGATGGATGGATGGATGTATTGTCCCCAACTACAATGATGAAGCATTGTGAAACCTGAAGTTTGCGGACGACACCACCCTCATCTCTGGTGTGGATGAGTCCACCTACAGGTGGGAGATTGACCATCAGGTGACCTACTGCAAAGGAAACGACCTGGAGCTCAGTGCTCTGAAGACAAATGAGATGGTTTGTAGACTTAAGAAAGGACCCAGCCCCCAGTCCCCCTACCTCATTCTCTTGTGTGACTACCCAGTCAACACTGTGGAGTCCTTTAGCTTTCAGGACACCATCATCACCCAGAATATCCATCCATTGTCATCCGCCTATCTGTTGTCAAGTAAAAGGGGCAATAGATCCAGCAGGGTATCCCAAACGTCCTTTCCCCGGCCACATTAACCAGCTCTGACTGAGGGATCCCCAGGTCTTCCCAGGCCATTGCAACAAATTGCATGGATAACAAAAACTATCTGTCGGGATTTTCATTGATCTTAAAAAAAGTGTTTAATACGGTTGATCATGAAATACTGCTAGAAAAATCGGAAAAGTATGGCAATAACAGTCAATTCGTACAAATGGGTCACCACCAGTCAGAGCGCCTGAGCATCTCCTGTGGCGTCCCACTGGGATCAGAATTGGGTGTAATATTGTTTATAAGCTACCTTTATGATATTTGTAAAGTATCAAATTTGCTTAAATGTATTGTATGGAAATTACAAATTGTGTGGTTGTTGCGGGATGACTAACAGCACATCTTTAAAATAGTCACAAAAGAAATTAAAAGGTTGAAACTTTGGTTTGATTCAAATAAGTTATCTTAAAACTAGATCAAAACTCAATTTATGTTATTTGGTAATGACACAATAAAAACACAGATGGTATAATAGTCATTGATGATGAAATAATTGAAAGAGTGTATGAAATCCATGTTTTTTGGAATTGGCCACAAGCTGTGCTGGAAGCCCCACAACAAACATCTGTATAAGTTTAGTTAAGTCTTTATTGTCAATTAACACATGCAGATTCACACATGGTAAGACACACAAGTCCAGTGCCGGGAATCAAACCGGCAACTTCATGGTTACTGGTCGGCCCTCTATCCATCCTAAACCATCCCACCCCCCCCCCCCCCTCCTCCTCCCAATGGCCAGGGGATATTGAGCAAAACTAGATACATCTCGAACCAGAACACACTACATACTCTGTAATGAACACTTACAGTATTTTACCATACCTATTTCTATTGTGTGGAAGTTTGGGAAACACTAACAAGAGAACCTTACCAAATATTTGAACAGTGCAAAAAAGAGCAATTAGAATGATAAATCATGGGGATTATCATGAGCACACCTATCATATTTTTGAAATCACAGTCATTGAAATCTGACATTGTTAAATTTAAAACTGCACAGTTTATATTCAAAGTAAAAGAAAATAATTTAACGGATAAATTAAGAAAATGTGTAAGGACATAGAGGGGTATATCATCCATAAGGCTCATTTACGTTAAAACAACCTCTTATGAACCATGCTTGAAAGCATGTGCATTTCAGTGTGTGGGCCGACCTTGTGGAATGGATATAACAATGAAATCAAAAGAAAGACATAATATTTTACAGTTCAAACAAAGATTCAAGAAAACAGTAATTTTCCTATACATTAAGGAAAACACCTGCAAATATGTAATTTGGGTGTAGGCAAAGTGTATTGTTGTATGTTGTCATATTGTTGTATTGATGTTGTTGTATGACCTGCATTTATAAATGCAGTTTATACATGCTTATTCTGTAATAATGTAAGGCTGTAAAGTGCAGGCAGGAATGTATAAGAATTATGTTAATCTGTTTTTCTCCTTTGAGATTGCTTCATCTGTTTGTGTTTAAACTTTGTTTTTATCAGATTGTTTTATTTCCTTTTAAATAATGTTGTTTGTCCGAGATTAATACAAATTTAATAAAATTATTTTTTATTACACCAAAGCCCAAATTTAATAACTAAATACTAAATACAGAAAAGAAAGGCACCATGTAGGTCATACAAGTTGTATAAGTCACATGGTCAAACCTATTCACATGTTACAAGCACTGTTTTGAATGCTTTATGTTGTGAGAGAAAAGGCCTTTCTAAGGAAAAGAGAGGTAACCTCTCCCTGGAAAAAACGGACATAACATAGGCATTCTATGGGCTTCAATAGCAAGTTGCTGAGTAAAGGGTTCTCTAAGGGGGGCCGCCGATTCTTTACGTTTGGTGAGGTATAAAAGGTAAGGGTCAAACCGGTTGGAAGGCAGTTCAGTAGCAACAGCAACAGCAACTCACCTCCAGACAACATGAGCAACACCGGCATGAACATGAGGGGCAAGGTACTTTAAAAATCCTTTTAATGATCAGTATTCATTTCTGCTTACAAAATGAGATAATCATATTCAGCTTACTACTTGTTTGTTTCCTCCACAAAACTTCTTTCAGATCACCTTCTACGAGGAGAAGAACTTCCAGGGCCGCACCTATGAGTGCATGAGCGACTGCTCTGACATGTCCTCCTACCTGAGCAGGTGCCAGTCCTGCAGGGTCGAGAGCGGCTGCTTCATGGTTTACGAGCGTCCCAACTACATGGGAAACCAGTACTTCATGAGGAGGGGCGAGTATGCCGACTACATGAGCATGATGGGAATGAGGGAGACCATCAGGTCTTGCCGTATGATCCCCATGGTAAGTTTAAAGAAGCAGCTTCCATCCTACTCTGGTTCTACTACCACAACACTTGATATTAACATTATCTATTCTCCCAAAAACAGCACAGGGGCCAGTTCAGGATGAAGATCTACGAGAGGGAGAACTTCGGTGGTCAGATGAACGAGATGATGGAGGATTGTGACAACATCCAGGACCGTTACCGTATGTCCGACTGCCAGTCCTGCAACGTGATGGAGGGCCACTGGCTGATGTACGAGCAGCCCCACTTCAGAGGCAGGATGATGTACATGAGGCCTGGAGAGTACAGGAGCTTCAGGGACATGGGCATGAGCGGCACTAGGTTCATGAGCATGAGGCGTATCATGGACATGTGCTAGATGTTTTCATTTTGAAATAAAAAAAGAAAGATAAAACAAAAATGTGAACCTGCGGCTTTGTTTCTGTTCTTTTCCTTTTTCAATAACATTTGATTTTAGGAAATCTATTGAATGAACAATAGGAGGTGTCCAAACCAAGCATGCTAGCAATGAAAGAAACCAGTTTCTTCTCACTCGAATAACTGTTCTGTTCAAAGATAGAAAGAGGCATTAGAGACACAACACACTTAGAACAGCTGAAGAGAGGCAGCATAAGATACATGAAGAACACAGGAGCTGTAAGTGGCATGAAGTGAATGAGCCTGAGGCATATCATGGTCTCTGGCTACTAAATGGTCAATGAGCTAGTTTATAAGCCAGACAATGTTAAAGCTAAAGTCTGTAATTTATTGTACCTAGCAACATTTGAATTTAGACATGCAATATTGTTGTAATTGTGCTCGCGATTTGTTAATTTTAAGAGGCCAACACTCCCGATTTCACGCAGATTCATGAGCTTGAAATTATGTTTAGTGCTCTGGGAACATTAAGGGCAACCTAATAGTTACTACACTCAACAAAAATATAAACGCAACACTTTTGTTTTTGCTCCCATTTTTCATGAGATGGACTTAAAGATCTAAAATTCATTCCAGATACACAATTGTACCATTTCTCTCAAACATTGTTCACAAATCTGTCTAAATGTGTGATAGTGAGCACTTCTGCTTTGCTGAGATAATCCATCCCACCTCACAGGTGTGCCACATCAAGATGCTGATCTGACATCATGATTAGTGCACAGGTGTGCCTTAGACTGTCCACAATAAAAGGCCACCCTGAAATGTGCAGTTTTGTCTCACAGCAAAATGCCACAGATGCCACAAGCATTGAGGGAGCGTGCAATTGGCATGCTGACAGCAGGAATGTCAACCAGATCTGTTGCTCGTGCATTGAATGTTCATTTCTCCACCATAAGCCGTCTCCAGCAACTTCGCACAGCCATTGAAGAGGAGTGGACCAACATTTCACAGGCCACAATTGACAATCTGATAAACTCTATGCGAAGAAGATGTGTTGCACTGCATGAGGCAAATGGTGGTCACACCAGATACTGACTGGTTCTGAGTCCCCAGACCCCCAATAAAGCAAAAAAATGCACATTTCAGAGTGGCCTTTTATTGTGGACAGCCTAAGGCACACCAGTGCACTAATCATGATGTCAGATCAGCATCTTGATGTGGCACACCTGTGAGGTGGGATGGATTATCTCAGCAAAGCAGAAGTGCTCACTATCACACATTTAGACGGATTTGTGAACAATGTTTGAGAGAAATGGTACAATTGTGTATCTGGAATGAATTTTAGATCTTTAAGTCCATCTCATGAAAAATGGGAGCAAAAACAAAAGTGTTGCGTTTATATTTTTGTTGAGTATATGTAGTAGTGTTGTAGACAAGACTTCCTTATTGAGACAAAGTCATGATCAAAACAAGAGTGTATGGAATCGAGCGGCTCGCGAGAATTAGCTGATTTTGCTGTGTGTAAGTTGTGTGTCAGTTCAGCAAGGCTCCTGCATTTGGGTCGGATTGATGTCGGGGCAAATTCACACTAAAAACGAACTGCACCAGAGTTCGTTTGAAAGTGCACCTCTTCAGCTGGGTCTCGGAGCGCTTGTTTGGTCCAACCCCGAGTGCGATTGTTGTATTCACAACTGCCTGAAAGATGTGCACCGAAGACGGAAGTGCAACTGAGTTCATTTCAACCGATTTAAACACGGCAGGTTTGAATACGCCCTTAGACAAAACCAAGACTTTGGCAGGTGGAGACCAAGTCTCATGACCAAGGAAGGGCGAGACCGAGTCAAGACCAGGACCAAACCAGTGCAAGTCCCACTCTGCATGACACATTTAAAATAAGATGTGGAAAACACAAACCATTGGCTCAACCAAAAAAGATCCTCAGGATCCACATATCCATAAAAACACCTGTGTATGTTGTGGTTTTGAACAGTCTTGAACTAGAATCCAAAAATATGTCCTCTTTGTTTGATGCCAAGAAAACGCAGAAGAAATGTGGTTCTGCGAAAAGATATAGACCTTAAAAAAGTTGATAATCAAAACCAAGACAGGTCTTGAGTCCTATAATACTGCTTTGCAGTGACCAAAACAGGTTTCAGTTTAATTTAGTTTACTTAAATTCTGGTAGAATGTTATATGAGTAAAGATAATTTAGACTTTATTGTCCCGAAAGAAATATGTCTTGGGGGAAAAAGTGCAGAAAAAGGGTGTTACTGTGTTTTCGAGTCCTTGCCCCAGGTGAAAAAGTACCTCATGGTCATAGTCACGAGTAAGAGGACAACGGACCCTTAGTTTCGCCGGAGAATCGGAGCAGCGGGGGCTGTATTGCATTCGCTTTACCGCACTGTTGTGATGAAAAGGGATCTGTGTCAGGAGGTGAACCTTTTGATCTACCGGTCAATCTTTGCTCCTACTCTCACCTACGGTCATGACGTCTGGGTCATGACCAAAAGAAGTAGATTGCAGGTACAAGTGGCTGAAATGGGTTTTCTCAGGAGGGTGGCTGGTGTCTCCCTTAGAGATAGGGTGAGTGCAGTCATCTGTTAGGAAAATGGGTTGAGCTGCTGCTCCTTGCGCACAAAGGAGCCATTGATGGATTTCAGGCATCTGTAAGTGCTCAAGATACGAACAGCTGGGAGGAGGCCTCGAGGATGACCCAAGACTAGGTTGACAGATTATTTCCAAACTGGCGTGGGAACACCTCTGGATCCCAAAGTCAGAACTTGTTAATGTGGCCCGGGAAAGGGAAGTCTGGGGTCCCCTGCAGGGGCTGCTGGCCCCACGACCCTAAACCGTATTACGGATGAAGATGGATCAAAGGATGTTTTGTCCCTAACTACAATGATGAAGTATTGTGAATTTGCTATTTTGTTTTCATGTTCCCAGGGTCCTATGTTCCTCAATATCCCCTTAATATGACATATCAAAGAGCCCTTTCAAGGGGTATTATGCACTCAGCAATGTTTTTCCACTTGTTCAAATGTTCAATGTAAATAGATTTCCTCGTCAATAGGTTGAAATCAACCACTTGTGGCTTAAAGGTGACTGAGGTAATACTCCTTGAAACAGGCAGGAAAGTTCTCTTGACTTGATTCTTTTTTAACCAATAAAACTATTTTAAACATTCTTTATTTTTATTTCAGGCCAACTCCATTTCCTGAGGAATGTGGTACACTGCTCATGTTGGTGTCAAAGTATTTAGAGATATTGGCCATAAGGAGTAGTTCCCCTCAGAGTCCCCCCCCCCTCCACCATTCTCTTGAGTGACTACCCAGTCAACACTGTGGTGTCCTGTCGCTTTTAGGACACCATCATCACCCAGAATAACCATTAATCATCATCGATTTATCAGCTGCAAACAAATTTATTTATAGCCTGGTCCAACCAGACCATCGTACTTCATTTCATTTGTACAGAAGGTCTGGAAGTGCTGTAATTGACAAACGTTCACTCACTTGGAGGCGGGTGTCTGTTGGATTAGCCAACCAATCGCATAACGTTTAGTCGTCACGTGTGTCATGAGCCGGCTTCTGACGGTGCGTTCCAGTTGAACAGGGAACTCGGAAATGTCCGACTTCACTACATATTGTGGTCTATGTATCTACCGGTACCTGGCAACGGTAACTTGCTAGAGCCTAACGTTTAGTTATTTGGACGAGAAAGGTTGTCGGCGTCCATACTTTCGCGAGCAGATGCACTGGAACACAGACAGGTCGAAACTCGGAACTACCAAGTCGGAAATCTCTGAGTTCCGAGTATGAAGGAACACAGCATTCAACTGAAACTGGAGCGCGACTTTGACGTCATCGTTCTCAGCCACTCGCTCTGTTCGCTTATTGGACGTTCCAAAATGTTCCTGTGCTAAAGTTGAGAAATTCACCGCAGCCCCAGACTGACTACTGAAGGGAAAATGAAATTTGAGCGTGTTGAACAGTCAACAAATAGTTGCATCCGACAAAACATATTAAGGACATGGGTAGGAAGGAAGTGGAAGTTACAATAAATAACAATAGAAAATCTGTAAATACGAATAAATAATTAACAGTCATGTAAAATTATTAGAGTCTGTGTTCGGCAGCTTAAGGGCTAAAGGAATAAAATACTTTGATTAATGATTTGTTATCATTAGGGGCACATTATAACATCGTACTGGAAGCAACAGAGTAAGACTTGTTGAGAGAATGTGGTCAGGTTGGCTGATATTTGGTCAGTTTTTTTTTTTTTTGCCTTTTCAGCCACCTGTTTCTGCCAAATTGTGCCTTAGTCCTGCTGGACCCCAATAATGTTGGAACACACGCTGACTATGCCATGTAAACTGTTCTATTCCTTCACACACAACCCGTTAAAACCAACAAATAAAGGAAAAGGTTAATAGGCTTTTGATAAAAGGAGGACATCTGCCGCATCAAATTAATACTTTGTTGACCCGGTTTGACAATTGATAAAGTGTTTTTTTTTTTGTTTTTTTTTATATATACTTTTTATGGGCATTTGTGCTTTTATTAGACAGTTCTGAAGAGACAGAGAAAAAATGGGGCAGAGGGAAAAGTCAAGCAGAGAATGACCCGGGCCCGACTCGAACCCCAGTCTGCTGCGACGAGGACTGAGCCTCTTCACAGGGGACGCTCTAACCACTACACCATGCTACCCCTTGATTAAGTGTTTGCCTCAAATTTGAGCTGTGAACCAGGGGGCCTCATTTATCAACATTGCGTACGCACAGTGGCGTACGCCACCAAGTACGCAACCTTTGTGATTTATCAAAAGCAAACTTGACGGGAAGATGTGTGGTCCTCCATGCAAACTCTGACTCATGCATATGCACAGAAAGTGGAGAAAGGAGAAACAGGCGACTCAGTCGGCAGATGTATGAAGTGTGAGAACAAATGTGTTTGTGTAAAATTAATCCAGATAGACAAATTATAAGCCATGTAGGCCTATCATATAGTGGGAGTTCCTTTTGCAAAACGGATGAAGCCATTCTTACAACTAATAAACAAACGCCTCCACAGATTTTTCCATGGAGTGATACAAAAAAAACTAATAAGGATCTTAAATAGCCTACAAATGGAGATATATGAGTGCAAATTAAAAAAACAACAACGTTGGAATATGCTCTGCATGTTATTGAATTCATTCTGATTATATTGAGGTGGAATACATATTACTTTTAAACTGACGCTGTTCTCGATGCCTCAGTCAGGCAGACAGGAGTGCACAGTTTCATACATTAATCATAAGCCTACTATACATCACATATCGTGCTAGTTTTTTTTATCTATGTGTTTTCCTTTATGTTTAAGCACGTTGTTTTGAAAGGGGCTGTAAAGTTTATTATCAACCCAGAGGGATTCCCCAAATCAGTTTCTCATGGGGGGTCTCAGTGTCCCCCGCTCGTGGCAAAAACACTGCTGTGTGAGGATATGCACTTTTTTGTGTCCACTTTGATGTAGGATTGCTTCTTTTTAATTTCGACCACAGTCCGAAATTCTGAGGCTGCAGTGTTAACAGCGATCGCCACATGCTGACGCCTTTAAATAAATCCGAATATCTCTGTGCGCCAGCATTTCCTTAAATCCTACAAACATCAGCATCCAACGCAAATCCCACGCACAGTTTGAAAAATGAGGCCCCATATGCCCAAACTAAACCATATTCTCATTATTTATTACACCAAAGCCCAAGCAAGTTTGGTTAAGCAGATGAGGATGAATGGGTGGATGGATGGATGTTTTGTCCCCAAATACAATGATGAGGCATTGTGAAACCCGAAGACACCACCCTCATCCTTACAAGATGTCTGAAGTACACTTAAAGCACATTTTCTACACTTTATTAAACCAAAGCCCACATTTTACAACTAAATTCAGAAAAATAGCAGGATGTAGGTCGTAAACAGTTTTTGTTAAGTCACATGGGCCAACCTATTCAAATGTTACAAGCACTGTTGGAAATGCTTTCTGTTATGAGAGAAAAGGCTTTTCTAAAGAAAAGAAATAATGGAAAAAAATGGACGTAACTTTTGCATTCTATGGGCTTCAATAGCAAGTTGCTGAGTAAAGGGTTCACTGAGGTCGGCTGCCGATTCTTTATGCTTGGTGAGGTATAAAAGGAAAGGGTTAAACCGGTTAGGAAGGCAGTATAGTAGCAACAGCAACAGCAACTCATCTCCAGTCAACATGAGCAACACCGGCATGAACATGAGGGGCAAGGTACTTTAAAAAATCATTGTTTTAATCAGCACAAATGTCTGCTTACAAAATGAGATTAGCCTATTCACCTTACAACCTGGTTTTTTCCTAACCTTCATGATCAACTTCTTTCAGATTACCTTCTACGAGGAGAAGAACTTCCAGGGCCGCTCCTATGAGTGCATGAGCGACTGCTCCGACATGTCCTCCTACCTGAGCAGGTGCCAGTCCTGCAGGGTCGAGAGCGGCTGCTTCATGGTTTACGAGCGTCCCAACTACATGGGAAACCAGTTCTTCATGAGGAGGGGCGAGTATGCCGACTACATGAGCATGATGGGAATGAGGGAGAACATCAGGTCTTGCCGTATGATCCCCATGGTATGTATGAAAAACAGTTTCCACCATACTTTGGTTGTACTACCACAAAACTTGATATTAACATTATTTACTATCCAAAAAAACAGCACAGGGGCCAGTTCAGGATGAGGATCTACGAGAGGGAGAGCTTCGGAGGTCAGATGAACGAGATGATGGAGGATTGTGACAACATCCAGGACCGTTACAGTATGTCCGACTGCCAGTCTTGCAATGTCATGGAGGGCCACTGGCTGATGTACGAGCAGCCCCACTTCAGAGGCAGGATGATGTACATGAGGCCCGGAGAGTACAGGAGCTTCAGGGACATGGGCATGAGCGGCACTAGGTTCATGAGCATGAGGCGTATCATGGACATGTGCTAGATGTTTTAATTTTGAAATAAAAAATTAAAGATAAAACGAAAATGTGAACCTGCAGCTTTGTTTCTGTTCCTTTCTCTTTTCAAAGAAATTTGATTTTAGGTAATCCATTGAATTAACAATGGGAGGTGTCCAAACCGTTGTACAAACCGTTTTTAGTTGACGTTTGAATGCGTCAACAGACTCTATTGAACGCAGAGAGATGGGAAGATCGTTCCAGAGCTTGGGAGCAACAGCCTGGAAGGATCGGTCACCTCTGGTCCGCAAACGAGTGCGTGGCACCATTAGCAGTTTCTGCTCCACAGTAAATAAGGAATAAAAGAGGTCCAAGTATGGAACCTTGAGGAACTCCACACTGTAGATGACTGTAAGTCGAGTTAGCTCCATTCCATACTACATACTGTTTCCTGTTGTACAGATAACTTTTAAACCAATCAAGCTCAGTCCCAGAAACCCCATGAGCCTGAAGCTTAGTTAATAATATATTCGGATCAACGGTATCAAAAGCCTTAGATAAATCAATGAACACTCCAATTGTGAGTTCCTTGTTGTCTAAAGCTGTAGATATTCTGTTAACTAATTGGACCAGGGCCATAGAGGTAGAATGTTTGGCACAGGAAACCAAACTGATAATCATACAATAAGTTATTGTCTTTAAGATGTGTAATTAATCTATTATTTACAATTTTTTCGAGAATGTTGGCGAAGCAAGGTAATAAAGAAATTGGTCTATAATTTGAAAATATTGATGGATCCCCATTTTTAAATATGGGAATAACCTTAGCCCATTTCAGTTGGTCTGGTACTACACCTGTTTGAAGAGAACAGTTAAAAACATGACACAGTGGTTTTACAATGGTGGGGAGACACTGCTTCACTAATTTCATTTTGAGATCATCATAACCAGCACTTGTTGACTTTAGACTTGATACAATATCCCATATTTCTTTTTCATTCACAGGAGAAAAATTAAACATTGGTTGACTGGAAGGAGGTCCTGTACCGTGAGAATAAAGTGGTGTTAGAGGGATTTTTGCAGCCAAAGCGGGACCAATATTGACAAAATAATTATTGAATTCTTCAGCAATTTCAATGGGATCCTCAATACTAGAATCGTTATTATAAAATATGCTCTGAGAATTAATTTTTGATGAGGGTTTGTTGATAACTTCATTAATGATGGCCCATGTCTTTTTCATATCATTTTTAAATGTATTCAATTTCTGTTGGTAATGATTTCTCTTTGATTTAGTTCTTTAATTTAGACATGCAATTTTGCTCCAACTGTGCTCGCCATTTGTACGTTTTATAAGGCTAAGACTCCCGATAACGCGCAGATTAATGATCTTGAAATTATGTTAAGTCCTCTGCGAACATCATGGGCAAGCTAATGGTTACTTTGTAGTAGTTTTGTAAACAGAACTTCCTTATTGAGACCAAGTCATGATCAAGACAAGAGTGTATTGAATCTAAGATAAAACTAAGACTTTGACAGGTGGAGACCAAGTCTCACGACCAAGACCCAGAAAGGGCAAAACCGAGTCAAGACCAGGACCAAACCAGTGCGAGTCCCACTCTGCATGACACACTTAAGATATGATGTGGGAAACAGAAACAATAGGCACTACCAAAAATGATCTTAAGGATCCACATATCCATAAAACACCTACAAAAGTAAATCTGTGTACTTTATGTTGTGGTTTTGACCAGTCTTGAAATAAAATCCATAAAAGCAGTCCTCTTTGTCTGAGGCAGAGTAAACGCAGAGTAAAAAAATGGTCAATTACGCGACATGATCAAGACCTTAAAAAGTAGGTAAACGAAACCAAGACTGGTCTGACTAGGCCTACTATAATACAGCTTAACAGTGACAGAGACCAAACAGTTTGCAGTTTAATTTAGCTTACTTTCTGGACTTTAATTCTGGATAAATTCTATATGAGAAAAGATAAGTTAAACTTTATTGTTCCGAAGGAAATTTGTCTTGGGGAAAAAGCGCTGAAAAAAGTGGTACTGTCCTTTTGAGTCCTTTCCCACAAATGAAGGAGTTCAAGTACCTCATATTCATGGACCCGAGTAAGAGGACAATGGAGCTTCAGTTTGGCCGCAGAATCGGATCAGCGGGGGTTGTATTGCATTCGCTTTACCAAACTGTTGTGATAAAAAGAGAGCTGAGCCAGAAGGCAAAGCTCTTGATCTATCGGTCAAGCTTCCTTCCTACTCTCACCTATGGTCATGCAGTCTGGGTTATGACTGGAAGAAATAGATTGCAGGCTGAAATGGATTTGATCCCTTAGAGATAGAGTGATAAGCTCAGTGTAGTGAATTTGTACATGTTTCATTCATTGAGGATGATCTTACTTGTTTTTGACTCTAGATCACCAAATGGTGTTACAGCCCCCTCCCAGGCTAGGTTTATAATTTCACATCTTTCAAAAGTTGGGTGCCCAGACGAAATGTGCCCCCCTTCTATGCTGCCATTAGTCAAAAAGTCTCATGTTGATTTTTAAATAAGCCATATGCTTTTTGCATCTCTCTCTACCAGCCACTGTCCGAGGTGGTTGGATCTCTCTCACTTCTGGCCCCCAATAAAGAAGGAAGCCTCTCTACTCTCTCCACCAACTTCCAAGATCTCTGGAGCAGTCCACCAGCCTCTCCCTGATACCGGCCTGCAGCACGGCCTGCCCAAGCAGCCGTGAAGGCCCACTCGGAAGTGCAACACGCCTGCCTCAAACAACTCTCTGCTGCTCCAGGCCAGTTGAGTTTCCCTTTGGGATCCAACCTGCACCCAGCAACCAAGGAGAGAACTAAAATAAACAGAAAATGAAGCAAGTTAACAGCGCGACTGAAGATCCAGATGGACCAGCTAACCCAATCTGCATCACAACTGACCCTGCAAAGCAGAAACCTTTTTTCATGCCAAACGACCAGAACCCCCAACACAGCAACAAATACTAAATTAACGCAGGGTGATTAATTTATGGAATTAATGCACACATTTGTTTAACGCATGCACAGAATGACCCGCCCAATACTGTATATCTCACCTGCTCTGTATGAACAAGGTGCACAGCATCGTCATTATGCCTTACCTAGGATCTGTACTGCAATGGCGATGCGCAGCGGCACACGGCCGGTGGAACATAGCAGCACGTTTTTTTTTGACCTGCTAGTGGCCATGTGTGTGTCGCAGCCGGCAGTTGCTGTCGGAAGCAACAGGAGGAGCAACAATCCCTGCGTTCCAAATCCCATACACTTTCTTTTTCTATTCTACATACTACGTCTGGCCATAAGAATAATCTAGTTGGGATGCAGTAGGCATACACTTGGGACATACTTTTACTCATTTTTTACTCTGATTGTGGGTCAGTATCGCCCAAATAGGATGAAGGATGGGTTCCAATACCCATACTATTTACTATGGTAGAAAAAAGATTTAGGATGTCCCGATTATTGTGGCCAGATTTAGTATGGTTAGAAATACCCAGATGTCTACTATATCCGGCCAAGATTTTTAGTGTTGAAAACAGCATCCTATCTGGGCGATTGATCACACCAAAGCCGAAGCGCGTTTCGTTAAGTGGATGAGGACGGATGGGTGGATTGCTGGATGGTTTGTCCTCTACTACAATGATGTGCATTTTGAATCCTGAAATTTGCAGAAGACACCATCCTCATCCTTACCCGATACATGAACTACACTTAAACCATGTTCTCAATAATGTATTAAACCAAAGCCCTAACTGTATTTATTTCTATTTACCAAATGCAGAAAAAGCACCATGTAGGTCATAGACAGTTTTTGTTAAGTCACATGGGCCAACCTATTCACATGTTACAAGCACTGTTGGGAATGCTTTCTGTTATGAGACAAAAAAGGCTTTTCTAAAGAAGAGAAAAAATGGACGTAACTTTGTCAGTCAATGGGCTTCAATAGCAAGTTGCTGAGTAAAGGGTTCTCTGAGGGGGCCGCCGATTCTTTACATTTGGTGAGGTATAAAAGGAAAGGTTAAACGGGTTAGGAAGGCAGTTCAGTAGCAACAGCAACAGCAACTCACCTCCAGCCAACATGAGCAACACCGGCATGAACATGAGGGGCAAGGTACTTTTAAATCAGCACACATTTCTGCTTACAAAATGAGAACATCGTATTCACTTTGCTACTCGTTTTTTTTCCTCTAACCTTCATGATCCACTTTTTTCAGATCACCTTCTACGAGGAGAAGAACTTCCAGGGTCGCTCCTATGAGTCCATGAGCGACTCCCCCGACATGTCCTCTCACCTGAGCAGGTGCCAGTCCTGCAGGGTCGAGAGTGGCTGCTTCATGGTTTACGAGCGTCCCAACTACATGGGAAACCAGTACTTCATGAAGAGGGGCGAGTACTCCGACTGCATGAGCATGATGGGAATGAGGGAGAGCATCAGGTCTTGCCGTATGATCCCCATGGTAGGTTTAAAGAAGAAGCATCCATCCTACTCTGGTTCTACTACCGCAACACTTGATATTAACATTATTTATTCTCCAAAAACAGCACAGGGGCCAGTTCAGGATGAGGATCTACGAGAGGGAGAACTTCGGTGGTCAGATGCACGAGATGATGGACGATTGTGACAATCTCCAGGACCGTTACCGTATGTCTGAGTGCCAGTCCTGCAACGTGATGGACGGCCACTGGCTGATGTACGAGCAGCCCAACTACAGAGGCAAGCAGATGTACATGAGGCCCGGAGAGTACAGGAGCTTCAGGGACATGGGCATGAGCGGCACTAGGTTCCAGAGCATGAGGCGTGTCATGGATATGTTCTAGATGTTTTAATTTTGAAATAAAAAATTAAAGATAACAGATAAAACGAAAATGTGAACCTGAAGCTTTGTTCCTGTTCTTTTCTCTTTAAAAAAAAATATTTTAGGTAATCCATTGAATAAACAATGGGAAGAGTCCAAACCAAGCATGCTTGAATCGAAAACAATTAATGAAAACCAGTTTCTTCTCACTTGAATAACTGTTCTGTTTAAAGATAACAGAGAACCGCTGAAGAGAGGCAGCATACTGTACATGAAGAGCACAGGAGCTGTAAGTCGCATGAAGTGAATGAGCCTGAGGCATATCATGGTCCCTGGCTACTAAATGGTCAATGAGCTAGTTATAAGACAGCAAAGTTAAAGCTAATGTCTGTTCTTTATTGTACATAGGAACATTTTAATTTAGACATGCAATATTGTACAACGGCGGTGCCTCGATCTCTCTCTCTCTCTTCACTTGCATGTCATTGAAAATGTATTACCAGACACATCAATCGCCTCCCGTCTGAAAAGGCCATGATGGCGAGAGTATCTTTTATTAGTAATGGCCACTATTAATGAAAAATATCCCACCCAAAAGAAGAAAAAAAAAATAACGAAGACAGGATCCCGTCGTCACTTCCTGGTACTCTTGGGCTGACCAATTTCCCGGGATTCTCAAAATCCAGAGTCCCGTTCAGCAACCCTAGTCCTTACCCCAAGTGAAGGAGTTCAAGTACCTCATAGTCATTGTTGCGAGTTAGAGGACAAGGAGCCTGAGTTTGGCCGGAGAATCAGAGCAATGGGGACCTGTATTGCATTCGCTTTACCGCACTGATGAAAAGAGAGCTGAGCCAGAAGCTCTTGATCTACAGGTCAATCCTCTTTCCTACTCTCACCTATGGTCATGAAGTCTGGGTCATGACCGAAATAACTAGATTGCAGGTACAAGTGGCTGAAATGGGTTTTCTCAGGAGGGTGGCTGGTGTCCCTTTAGAGATAGGGTGAGTGCAGTCATCCGTCAGAAACATGGGTTTGAGCTGCTGCTCTTTTGCGTACAAAGGAGCCAGTTGAGGTGGTCAGGCATCTGGTAAGGATGCCCTCTGGGCCTATGAAGGTGCTCAAGATACGACCAGCTGGGAGAGGGCCTTGAGGATGACCCAGGACTAGGTGGACAAATTATTTCCACACTGGCCTGGGAACACCTCTGGATCCCAAAGTCACAACTCGTTAATGTGGACCGGGAAAGGGAAGTCTGGGGTCCCCTGCAGGGGCTGCTGTTGTGAGAATAATTTTAATTTTATACTCTTGTACTTTTTACACTTGTACTTTATTTTGCATAATTTTGTGTTTGTTAGGCTCACCATATTTTAAGTACACACAAAAACATTGTGTATACAGAGGCAGGCAGTTTCAGTAAATACATTTGATCAACGTCAGGGGAGAACTATTTGAGTGGGATGTGCCAGCACATGACAACCGGCGTAGCAACGACCCGCACCCTTCCTTCACCTCTCTTATAAGCAGGGTAGTGTAAACCCTGAAATGTATCTTATGATTTTGAAAGACCAGCCAGAAGAAGACGTCATCGGGAGGTCCAGGGTCCTATGTTTCTCAATGTGCTTAAATATCCTCTTAATATGATATATTAAAGACCCCTTTCAAAGGATATTATGCATATATGTAATGTTTGGGTTGGCTTTTACCTGGAAAATCACTTTTCTTTGTTAGCTTGTGGATATTTTTGAAGGAACTCCACTTTTAGGCAGATGTTCAGTCACTCTTAGAGCTCTCCATTTGTAGATGATTTAACTCATGGTGGACCGATGGAGCTCAAACTCGTGGAGATGAATTTATAGCTGTCCCCAGGCACATGTGCAACATCACAACTCTCTTCCTTCGAGTTCCTCTTGGCATGTTTGACCTATATGGGTTTACTGTGGTGAGCCTAAACTGACCTTGTTTGATCTCTGTTTTATCTAGTGCCACGCAATGTCTTCCATAAAGATATCTCATTACATTGGTCCATTTCATCAGTCAATTTGTCCCACCTGATGGTGTTTACCTGCTGGATTTAAGCAATGCAGCGCAGCGTTCACTAACTTCTATACATACATAGGTTGGCAAACAATTTTTTTTATTTTAGTCTTTTGACTACACAATTGATTTCCGGGGAAAAAAATTGTTGTCGATGAACACACCTGTTATTTATTTAAAAAAATACTTGTATTGATAAAAATGAATTAATGATGGTTAAACAAAAAAAATTCCAAAAGGCTCAAGAGGTTCACATACTTTCAAACAGCACTGTATATGTCCTGCCTAAAACTATTTTCCGGAATAATTGGAGACACAAGGAATGTAAACTATTGAAGAAAAACACATGGATTTCCATAAAAATAGGAAAATAAAATAAAATAAAAACTAAGATCTAATAAAGACAGGTACATCCTGTCTGGTATTAATTTCTGGAATAATCAATAATACAATAGCTTGCTGTTTTCAAGATGACTTACCAGTTTAAATAATAAATAAATAAAAATGTGCCCTTGAAAAAAATATTATGCTTTTCTCAAAATGCCAAAGGCAGTAGCAGTGTGGCACTTATTTTAACTACTGAAACTTGCCTGTGCCATCACACTGTCATGCGTTCATGAGTGTTTTCCTGCACTGTTTCAGCTGTTGATACAGATTGGTTGTGTTGCCACGGCAACGTAGCGACTTTAACTTTTCTAAGTTTTGCTCAGACACACACAAGCATGCACACACAGATCAGCTAATGGGATTATCAGACGAGAGGTTGTAAGGACAAGCGCACACAGTGCTGCTCCCAAATGATTATTACGGGTCAATGAAAAAAATATAACGGACCTGGGTCAGAAGAAAGTAAAAGTTACAATAAGTGACATTAAAAAAATCAGTAGATGCGATAAATATTTAACGGTCATGTAAACTCTGTGAAGTCTGTGCTCAGCAGTTTACGGGCGGAAGGGATAAAATACTATTTATTTTGCCATTTCAGCCACCTGTTTCTCCCAAATTGTGCCCAAGTCCTTCTGCTGGACTCCAATAGTCTTGGAGCAAACTCTGACTATGCCATCTAGACTGTTATTTTCCTTCAAAGACAACCCGTTAAACTAACAAATAAAATAAAGGGTTAAAAGGCTTTCAATAAAAGAACAGTAAAAGTTAAACATAATCATATGATATCACAGACATTAAAAGAGTCAGCTCTAAACCACGAGCGCCCTCCTTTGATTCAGTGTTTGCCTCAAATTTGATCTGTGAGTCAAAAATGGTATGAGACTTTCAATGAAGTCAAAATATTTCCACATTTTTACTATGAATGATGCCTGTGTGTCTTCATTCTGCCTAAAATCAATTATCAATTAATTCTCTTTTGGAGTGTGGGTATACAGCACAACCAACTATTCCTGGATCTTCCTCCTCCCAACTGGATGTGCCTGGAACACCTCCCTAGGGGACATCCTAGGGAGGCCTCCTTAACAGATGCCCAAACTACACTTAAACCATATTCTCATTATTGATTATACCAAAACCCAAGTGGGTTAGGTAAAGCGAATGAGGATGAATGAGAGGATGGATGGATTTGTTGCACCCAACTACAATGTGGAAGCATTGTGAAACTTGACGTTTACAGAAGAAAACATCCTCATCCTTACCAGATGCCTGAACTACACTTTAACTATATTCTCAATAATTTATCAAACCAAAGCCTACATTTTACAAATTTACTCAGAAAAAAGCAGGAGGTAGGTCATATGCAGTAAGTCACATGGGCCAACCTATTCACATGTTACAAGCACTGTTGGGAATGCTTTCTGTTATGAGAGAAAGGCCTTTCTAAAGAAAAGAAAAAATGGAAAAAAATGTACTTCTATGGGCTTCAATAGCAAGTTGCTGAGGAAAGGGTTCTCTGAGGGGGGCTGCCGATTCTTTACGTTTGGTGAGGTATAAAAGGAAAGGGTTAAACCGTTTGGAAGGCAGTTCAGTAGCAACAGCAACAGCAACTCACCTCCAGACAACATGAGCAACACCGACATGAACATGAGGGGCAAGGTACTTTTTTAAAATATTTTTATAAATCAGCATTAATTTATGCTTACAAAATGAGATCATCATATTCACCTTTCTACGTTTTTTTCCTCTAACCTTCATTATCAACTCTTCTCAGATCATCTTCTACGAGGAGAAGAACTTCCAGGGCCGCTCCTATGAGTGCATGAACGACTGTTCTGACATGTCCTCCTACATGAGCAGGTGCCAGTCCTGCAGGGTCGAGAGCGGCTGCTTCATGGTTTACGAGCGTCCCAACTACATGGGAAACCAGTTCTTCATGAGGAGGGGCGAGTACTCCGACAACCAGAGCATGATGGGAATGAGGGACTGCATTAAGTCTTGCCGTATGATCCCCATGGTAGGTTTAAAGAAGCAGCATCCATCCTACTCTGGTTCTACTACCGCAAAACTTGATTTTAACATTATTTACTATCCAAAAAACAGCACAGGGGCCAGTTCAGGATGAGGATCTACGAGAGGGAGAACTTCGGTGGTCAGATGCACGAGATGATGGACGATTGTGACAACCTCCAGGACCGTTATCGTATGTCTGAGTGCCAGTCCTGCAACGTGATGGAGGGCCACTGGCTGATGTACGAGCAGCCCAACTACAGAGGCAAGCAGATGTACATGAGGCCCGGAGAGTACAGGAGCTTCAGGGACATGGGCATGAGCGGCCAGAGGTTCATGAGCATGAAGCGTGTCATGGATATGTTCTAGATGTTTTAATTTTGAAATAAAAAATTTAAGATAAAAGTTAAAACAAAAATGTGAACCTACGGCTTTGTTTCTGTACTTTACTTAGTAGTTTCCTGCTTTCCTACTGTGCAGACACTTTGCAGCTTGCTCTCTCCTCTACTTGCATGTTTTGCGTATATTCTTTTTTTCCTCAATAATAAATTTAGCAGCAGCTCTTGGATCCATACAAATCAATGGGACTGTAATTTATTTTTATTTTCATAGATAGGGGGAAAAGTGTTAAAACAAAGGTGTTAGTGTCCTTTAGAGTCCTTACCCCAAGTGAAGGAGTTCAAATACCTCATAGTCATACTTGCGAGTTAGACGACAATGGAGCTGGTTTACCAGTTTAAATAATAACTAAAAAAAAATGTCCCCTTGAAAATAAATTAATGCTTTTCTCAAAAAGCCAAAGGCAGAAGCCATGTGGCACTTATTTAAACTACTGAAACTTTCCTGGGCCATCACACTGTCATGCGTTCATGAGAGTTTTCCTGCGTTGTTTCAGCTGTTGACACAGATTGGTTGTGTTTAGGGCCCGACCGATATGGATTTTTGAGCACCGATGCCGATTATTTTCAGAGAAAAATTACGATAACGATTAAATCGGACGTTGTTTTTTTTTAAATCCCCAAATATATATTGAAAAAATTAACTTTTTGAACCCATAAATATATATAAATAATTGTTACTGTCGATAGTAGTACAGGAACCTTTTATTAATTGAAATATGCATTATCTAAAAAAAAGTGTTACAAATATGTCTAAAGTGTCATGACGCATTTTTAAACTCAGACGTTAAGCATTTTATGTAACTGCAACCCTACCCTCTGGAACTCCTCCCTCCAAACATCAGCATTTCAGACTAAATAAGCTCATTCAAAAGTCAACTCAAAACTCAACTCTTTAAAAAAAAATTATTACACCTGAGTCCACCCCAAACCTTATCTTTAATTTGTCTGTATTTTGTATGAAGTATGATTTTCTATATGTATGATGTAAAGTGTCTTTGAATGACCTTCAATAAAGCACTATATAAATATAAATTCTATCAATTACTATTAACAGTCAATAGATGACCAATGACTATGCTATTGGTGTCAGGGGAACTGCCAAGTGTGAATTAATCCAATGTATTACAACACACCTGCTGCTGCTGTTAATAGGCTATAACTGTATCGGTCGGGCCCTAGTTGTGTTGCCATGCCAAGTTTTGTTCAGCACTTTTTCCTGTTCAACGTCCCTTTTACTGAATCCTAAATATCTCCATAGAGCAGACGCTGCATTTATTTTCACCACCAGTACAGCATCTGCTTACTAGTCATCCTGCAGCTCGTCAGCTTCCGTGTTTGACATGTGCACGCCGTATACACACGCGCGCCGCGCACAGACACACACACACACACACACACACACAAGCGCACACACACACAGATCAGCTGATGGGGTGTTAAGACGAGAAGTTGTAAGGAAAAGTGCACACGAGGGGGAGACCGACAGTGCCGCTCAGACGCTCGCAAATGATTATTACGGAATCAATGAAAAAAATATAAGGGACAGAAGGAAGTAAAAGTTACAATTAGTTACATTAAAAAATCAGTAGATACAAATAAATAATTAACAGTCATTTAAAATTTGTGTCTGTGTTCAGCAGCTTAAGGGCGGAAGGGATAAAATACTATTTATTTTGCCATTTCAGCCACCTGTTTCTCCTAAATTGTGCCCAAGTCCTTCTGCTGGACTCCGATAGTCTTGGAGCAAACTCTGACTATGCCATCTCGACTGTTATTTTCCTTCAAAGACAACCCGTTAAACAAATTAATAAAATAAAGGGTTAAAAGGCTTTCGATAAAAGAACAGTAAAAGTTAAACATAATTATATCAAAGACATTAAAAGAGTCAGCTCTAAACCACGAGCGCCCTCCTTTGATTCAGTGTTTGCCTCAAATTTGATCTGTGAGTCAAAAATTGTATGAGACTTTCAATGAAGTCAACTATTTCCACATTTTTACTATGAATGATGCTTCCACTTAGTGTGTCTTCATTCTGCCTAAAATCAATGATTAATTAATTATCTGTTGCAGTGTGGATATATAACCAACTATTCCTGGATCTTCCTCTTCCCAGCTGGATGTGCCTGGAAAACCTCCTAGGGGACATCCAAGGGAGGCCTCCTTACCAGATGCCGAAACTACACTTCAACCATATTCTCATTATTGATTATACCAAAACCCAAGCGGGTAAGGCAGGGCTATTCAATAGGCGGCCCCGGGCCAGGTCCGGCCCGCGAAGGAATATTTACTGGCCCCCGCCTTGACTACCGACCGACCCAAAAAAAAAAAATTTTTTATAAATCTTTTTTTTTTTTTTTTTGTGGTGCACAATTAATGTACTAGCATGTGTGATGTGTGCTTTTGCATGGTCATAACTGCGCGAAAGGCCGCGATCTGCAGTAAATAAATGTGCACATGTGTCTCCAAGCGTTTCTCTATCAGCTGCTCTGTGTATGCAGCTTTGCGTGCGCGATTGTACCGCAGTGTAAGTGTATGGTCCATTATTTGTATTTAGTGTGTCTGCATAATATTGCACCAGTAGAACTTTGCTTTGTACTGTCTGCATGTTTGCACAAAAGTTGTACCTTCACATAGCAAACAAAATTGCACAACTGTAAAGTCTGTGTCTGTAGTTTTTTTGTATTCAAATAAGCAGTTGTTTATTTCTGTACTGTGCATTGGCATCTTTGAGCAAAATACAGACATTTTTGCCGTGGCGCTCAGCGCCGTCGCCTCCCATGACCCTGGACAGTGACCCCTTGACAAACACATTTGTAGCAGAGTAGCCTACATTTATTTCTATGTTTTTTGATAAGCTGTTGCACTCTTAGTAAACCTAGGCCACCTGTATTTTGATAAGCTGTTGCACTTAGAGTACATTTATTTCTATGTATTTTGATAAGCTGTTGAAGAGTTAACCTATTGTGTTTTCCTGAACTGATAAGATTGTTAAACACTTAAACAACAGGCAGCCTATGTTAATCAAATAGGGATTTTTTTTGATAAGCTGGTGAACTCTATTTGATAACATAAAGACAATATATGCACTCCTATGTCGTTGTAGTGTTTTACAGTATATGTAGCTATTGATGTGATGCTCATCAATTTTAGGCATTTTTTTCTGGCCCCTCATTTTGGATAATTTCCACCAACCGGCCCCCATTCAAAAGTAATTGAATAGCCCTGGGGTAAGGTAAAGCGAATGAGGATAAATGAGAGGATGGAGGGATGTTTTGCACCCAACTACAATGTGGAGGCATTGTGAAACTTGACGTTTGCAGAAGTCAACATCCTCATCCTTACCAGATGCCTGAACTACACTTTAACTATATTCTCAATAATTTTTCAAACCAAAGCCTACATTTTACAACAAAGTTCAGAAAAAAAGCAGGATGTAGGTCATACGCAGTTTTTGTTTAGTCACATGGGCCAACCTATTCACATGTTACAAGCACTGTTGGGAATGCTTTGTCATGAGAGAAAAGGCACACTAAAGACTATTTGACTCTAAAGAAAAGAAAAATGGGAAAAAATTGACTTAACTTTGGCATTCTATGGGCTTCAATAGCAAGTTGCTGAGGAAAGGGTTTTCTGAGGGGGGCCGCCGATTCTTTATGTTTGGTGAGGTATAAAAGGTAAGGGTCAAACCGGTTGGAAGGCAGTTCAGTAGCAACAGAAACACACCTCCAGCCAACATGAGCAACACCGACATGAACATGAGGGGCAAGGTACTTTTTAAAAATCCTTTTTTTAAATCAGCATTCATTTCTGCTTACAAAATGAGATCATCATATTCACCTTTCTACGTTTTTTTCCACTAACCTTCATTATCAACTCTTCTCAGATCATTTCTACGAGGAGAAGAACTTCCAGGGCCGCTCCTATGAGTGCATGAACGACTGTTCTGACATGTCCTCCTACATGAGCAGGTGCCAGTCCTGCAGGGTCGAGAGCGGCTGCTTCATGGTTTACGAGCGTCCCAACTACATGGGAAACCAGTTCTTCATGAGGAGGGGCGAGTACTCCGACAACCAGAGCATGATGGGAATGAGGGAGAGCATCAGGTCTTGCCGTATGATCCCCATGGTAGGTTTAAAGAAGAAGCATCCATCCTACTCTGGTTCTACTACCACAAAACTTGATATTAACATTATTTATTCTCAAAAACAGCACAGGGGCCAGTTCAGGATGAGGATCTACGAGAGGGAGAACTTCGGTGGTCAGATGAACGAGATGATGGACGATTGTGACAACATCCAGGACCGTTACAGTATGTCCGACTGCCAGTCCTGCAACGTGATGGAGGGCCACTGGCTGATGTACGAGCAGCCCCACTTCAGAGGCAAGCAGATGTACATGAGGCCTGGAGAGTACAGGAGCTTCAGGGACATGGGCATGAGCAGCCAGAGGTTCATGAGCATGAAGCGTGTCATGGATATGTTCTAAATGTTTTCATTTTAAAATAAAAAATAAAGATAAAAGTTAAAAGTTAAAACAAAATTGTGAACCTATAGCTTCATTTCTGTTCTTTTCTCTTAATAGAAGTAGTTTCCTGCTTTCCTACAGAGCGGACGCTTTGCAGCTTGTCTCCTCGACTTGCACTTTTTGCTTGGTCCCATGACCAAGACCAAGGAAGGACGAGACAGTCAAGACCATGACCAAACAAGTCCGAGTCCCACTCTCCATGACACACTTAAGATTTGGAAAACACAAACCATAGGCACTATCAAAATGATCTTAAAGAGGGGCCATTATGCTATTTTTCAGTCTAACTTTGGTACTGCAGTTTAGCCTCTCTGCAAAAACGTTCTGTTTAGATCCTAAAAATAACTGCCCTCTGTCTCCGTCTGCACTCTGTTTGAACCTGGCCAATAAGAGCAGACAGGGTAACTGCAGTCAGTGCAAAATAAAAATGACAGCATCAACCAAATAGCCTACATTTTCCAATTGATAGTAGCCTATATCAAAATAATGAAAGACTTGAATTTTCCTGCAGTATTTGCTCATCTTCATTTAAAAAAGCTGTCAAAATTAACTAGTGAGCAAATGTCCGGTAATACTTTCACTCCAGCTTCAACACAAATAGTATTTTCAAGTTTGACATGTTTTAAAGTTACATAAAACCAGCCTTGCTGGCTGTCTCTACCAACAAGATGTCATTGTTAGCCAGCTAGCTCACGAGAGCTAACCCATGTACTTTTGCGGCTTAAAGCAAGCCAACTCTGCGTCACGGCAACAGCATGCTGAAGCACCGCACACAGCAGCAAGTTTCTTTTGCCCTATGACATTTTTGACCGTTAATACCAGCTGCTCTGCCACCGTGACATGGAGTTGGTTTGTTAACTGTAGTGACTGCGCACCGGAGCTAGAGCTAGAGCAACAGATGAGGCTTCTTCTGTTGAGGGTAGAGAAGCTGTATTACAGCCCAGAACTCTGCTGCAGAGCCCCCGTGTGGCGCGGCGGTGTAACTGCAGTGTAACTGTAGGGACTCGGGAAGCAGCTGCCTCCCGCCACATGAACTTTTTTTCTCCGCAATATAAACGGTATGGCCAAATCTCTCCCGGTAGACACTTTCATATCGTCCACGGTATGATACCGTGACTCTTACCGATCCTGCAATTGAGAATTACAGCACTATCATACCATCCCGCCTCCCTCCAATGCCCCCACACCCTCATTCCATGCTTGTATCACTGGTTTCACTTCAGAGTTGTCGGCCAGAACACCACTTATGGCCAAAGGCGTCAGACTATAAGCATGAGACTAGGAGAGGAGGAGTAGGGTTTTATCCGCTCTTTATTTTCCTTCTTTCACAGGCACAGTCGCATATAGATCGCGGGAAAAGAACAAAGGTTTAAACTCCGCTCGTGAGGAGACGTTACAACAGCTGTTGCGACCCGCAAATCGCAGCCGTTAATAACATGCAAACTATATTATAACAGCGATCGGGACTGCATGTACATACTCGCACACGGGTGATTCACATTTAAACTCAGATAAACACGTTTCCATGTGGGATGATCGCTTTCTGCGGCAACGCTCACACATCTGACCGAGGGAGAAGAGAAAGGAAACTAAACAGGCTCTCTGGCCCACTGACGTCACGGCCCTAACTGACTGCTATCCATACTGAACAAAACACATTTTAACACACTGTAAGAAATAACAACACTGTAACTTATGAACGTTGGGGCCTTTTCTACAATGGTCGCTACTCGCTACTGTCTGCTGTGGAATCAAAACAAACCCTCTAGTTGAGAATGCGCAATACAGAAGCAGACCGCAAACAGACAGGTCTGTCGGCCAATCCGAACGATTTGATTGGTTGAATTTTATATTTTTTTTCATAATATTATGAGATTGAAATCATTGTTTGTTTTTACTCCTGGTGGGTCTGTCTTATATTTTAGACTGTAATTACCTTATTAATACCATCTTAACCTAATCCAAAAAAAGTGTAAAAATGCAACAAAGGTAAGAGTCGCTTTAATACACTTACAAAAGTAAATCTGTATACTGTATGTGTGTTGTGGTTATGACCAGTCTTGAAATTAAATCCATTAAAGAAATCCTTGTTGTTTGAGGCCAAGAAAACGCTTAGTAGAAATGTGGTCAATAACGCAACAAGATCTTAAAAAAGTCGGTAATCGAAACCAAGACTGGTTTTCTGACCAAAAACAGTTTGCAGTTTAATTGAGTTCACTTTAATTCTGGATGGATTCTGTGAGATAAGATCAACTTTATTGTCATGAAGGAAATTTGTCTTGGGGGGGAAAAGTGTTACAAAAGGTGTTACTGTCCTTTAGAGTCCTTACCCCTCATAGTCATAATCGCTAGAAAGAGGACAATGAAGACTGAGTTTGGCCGGAGAATAAGAGCAATGGGGGCTTGTACTGCATTCGCTTTGCTGCACTGATGAAAATAGAGCAGAGTTAGGAGGCAAAGCTCTTGATCTACCGGTCAATCTTTGTTCCTACTCTCACCTATGGTCATGAAGTCTGGGTCATGACCAAAATAACTAGATTGCAGGTACAAGTGGCTGAAATGGGTTTACTCAGGAGGTTTGCTGGTGTCTCCCTTAGAGATAGGGTGAGCTCAGTCATCCGTCAGGAACATGGGTTTGAGCTGCTGCTCCTTTGCGCACAAAGGAGCCGGTTGATGGATTTCAGGCATCTGGTAAGTGCTCAAGATACGACCAGCTGGGAGAAGGCCACGAGGATGACACAGGACTAGGTTGACAGATGATTTCCAAACTGGCCTGGGAACACCTCTGGATCCCAAAGTCAGAACTCATTAATGTGGACCGGGAAAGGGAAGTATGGGGTCCCTTGCAGGGGCTGCTGGCCCCGCGACTAGGGATGGGAATTGATAAGAATTTAACGATTCCGATTCCGATTCTGCTTATCGATACGATTCCTTATTGATTCTCATTGGGTGAGAGAATAAGTACAAATGAGTTTGTTTGTATTATCTCTCTTTAATATCTGATCAGAGGTGTGTCTAGTGTGTGCTTTGAAAGATTATCAAGAGTAGGCTACTTTAGGATTAGGAAATTGTCAATTTTCACATTAATTGGTCCAAACAAAAAAAAATGTTTGGCTTTTAAGCCCAAATGCCATTATGTGCCATAAAAACTAAAAACACAGACTTAAAACAGTCAAGGAACCGATAAGCGGCATCGTTAAGCAGGCATGTTAACGATTCCAAGGAATTGGTTGACTCGATTCCCATCCCTACCCGCGACCCAACACGTATTACGGATGAAGATGTATCAAAGGATGTTTTGACCCTAACTACAATGATGAAGCATTGTGAATTTGCTATTACATCTCCATGTTCTCAGGGTCCTATGTTCCTCAATGTACCTCAACATCCTCTTAATATGACATATTAAAGAGCCTTTTCAAAGGGTATTATGCACTCAGCAATGTTTTTCCCCTTATTCAAATGTTCAATGTAAGTAGGTTTCCTGGTCAATAACTAGATATCAACCACCAATGGCTTAAAGGTAACTGAGGTAATAATCCTTGAAACAGGCAAGACCGACAGTATTGTTTTATCACCAATAAAACTCTTTAAAACATTCACCCTCCTTTGTTCTTCAAATTTCTTGTTATGTTAGATGACCCCCTGATTTCGGCCTCAGACTAACTCCATTTCCTGAGGAATGCGGTCTTAGGCTCATGTTAGTGTCAAAGTATTTAGAGCTATTTGCCATAAGGAGTAGTTCCCCTCAGAGTCCCCACCCACCATTCTCTTGAGTGACTAACCAGTCAACACTGTGGAGTCCATTCGCATTCAAGAAACCATCATCACCCTGAATATCCATCCATCATTATCTGCTTATCAACTTCAGACAACTGTCCCCAAAGGGGCAATTTCTATTAGTCTTTCCAGCCATACAATCAACATAAAACAGTCAACAAACAGTTGTATCCGAGGAAACATATAAATGACCTGGGTCAGGAAGTAAAAACTACAATAAGTTACATTACAAAATCAGTAGATGCGAATAAATAATTAACGTCATGTAAAATGTGTGAAGGCTGGAAATAATACTATTTATTTTGCCATTTCAGCCACCTGTTTCTCCTAAATTCTTCCCAAGTTCGTCTGCTGGACTCCAATAATCTTGGAGCAAACTCTGACTATGCCATCTAGACTGTTATTTTCCTTCAGACAAACCGTTAAAACAACATATAAAATAAAAGGTTAAAAGGCTTTCAATAAAAGCTAAACATTACCACAGACATTAAAAGGGTCAGCTCTAAACCACAAGCGCCCCCCTTTGATTCAGTGTTTGCCTTAAATTTGAGTTAAAAGTGGTATGAGACTTTAGTAGGAGTCAACTATTTCCACATTTTTACTATGAATGTTACCTCTACTTTGTGTGTCTTCATTCAGCCTCAATGTCCAAATCAATGATTAATTAATTATATCAGTTGAAGTGTGGAGATATAACCACCTAGTCCTGGGTCTTCCTCTTGGATGTGCCTGGAACACCTCCCTAGGGAGGCGTCCTTACCAGATGCCCAGACTACACTTAAACCATATTCTCATCATTGATTACACCAAAACCCAAGCAGGTTAGGTAAAGTGAATAAGGATGAATGAGAGGATGAATGGATGTTTTGTCCCAAACTACAATGTGGAAGCATTGTGAAACCTGAAGTTTGCAGAATACACCACCCTCATCCTTACCAGATGCCAGAACTACATTTAAACTATATTCTCAATAATCTATTAAACCAAAGCCCACATTTTATAAATAAATTCAGAAAAAAGGCAGGATGTAGTGTAGGTCATACACATAGATAGTAAATAATATGGATGTAGCATCCGGGCTGACCTCAGTTATTCACACGGCATCCAATAATCCTGGTTTGTGCGCGTCGCCATTTTGTGAGGGGGAGGGAGATAGCTGACGTATACCTCCGAGGCAAAGTGAGGGACAACGGGCGAGAGAGCTGTCACTCAAGAGATCGCGCGAGGGTATTAAAGACATTTTAACCTTCAAAAGAATAAAAACTAGCGTGGTCCAAAAAAATTCACCCCCCTCAGTGTTGTCATGGAGATATGACCTAAACATACAGACTAAAATGGTTTCGTGGCCCAGGCTGTAAATAGGTTTAATAAGACTTTGAAAACGGCCTGTCTAACAAGTGAGTCAAAGAAAAACTGCTCGGTCTTGGCACCACCCCCCAGTGGCACTTCTGGTTACTACAGTTGTGGTCACTTCCTTAATGGATGCTGGTAAAAATCACTGAGGTTGGGGCTTGGTCATACACAGTTTTTGTTAAGTCACATGGGCCAACCTATTCACATGTTACAAGCACTGTTGGGAATGCTTTATGTCATGAGAGAAAGGGCCTTTCTAAAGAGAAGAAAAAAATGGGTAAAATGGACTTAACTTTGGCATTATATGGGCTTCAATAGCAAGTTGCTGAGGAAAGGGTTCTCTGAGGGGGGGCTGCCAATTCTTTACGTTTGGTGAGGTATAAAAGGAAAGGGAAAACCGTTTGGAAGGCAGTACAGTAGCAACAGCAACAGCAACTCACCTCCAGCAAACATGAGCAACACCGGCATGAACATGAGGGGCAAGGTACTTTTAAATCAGCACACATTTCTGTTTACAAATTGAGATCATCGTATTCACTTTGCTACTCGTTTTTTTCCTCTAACCTTCATGATCCACTTTTTTTCAGATCACCTTCTACGAGGATAAGAACTTCCAGGGCCGCTCCTATGAGTGCATGAGCGACTGCACCGACATGTCCTCTAACCTGAGCAGGTGCCAGTCCTGCAGGGTTGAGAGCGGCTGCTTCATGGTTTAGAGCGTCCCAACTACATGGGAAACCAGTTCTTCATGAAGAGGGGCGAGTACTCCGACTGCATGAGCATGATGGGAATGAGGGAGAGCATCAGGTCTTGCCGTATGATCCCCATGGTAGGTTTAAAGAAGCATCCACCCTACTCTGGTTCTACTACAAAAACACTTATTAACATTATTTATTCTCCAAAAACAGCACAGGGGCCAGTTCAGGATGAGGGTCTACGAGAGGGAGAACTTCGGGGGTCAGATGCACGAGATGATGGACGATTGTGACAATCTCCAGGACCGTTACCGTATGTCCGAATGCCAGTCCTGCAACGTGATGGACGGCCACTGGCTGATGTACGAGCAGCCCAACTACAGAGGCAAGCAGATGTACATGAGGCCCGGAGAGTACAGGAGCTTCAGGGACATGGGCATGAGCGGCACTAGGTTCCAGAGTATGAAGCGTATCCAGGATATGTTCTAGATGTTTTAATTTTGAAATAAAAATGAAAGATAAAAAAAAGATTTGAACCTGTTACTTTGTTATTTTCTCTTTTCAAAAAATAATAAGGTTTGGTAATCCATTGAAATAACAATGGGGTGTCCAAACCAAGCATGTTAGCAACGAAAGAAACCCAGTTTATATCACTTCAATAACTGATCTGTTTAAAGATAAATGGGGACATTAGTCAAAACCAAGATCTTTTCAATCAGCAATGTTTTCCCCCTTGTTCAAATGTTCTGTGTGCATAGGTTTCCTGGTCGATATGTCCAAATCAACCACCAACAGCTTTATTGTAACTGAGATGATATTCCTTGCACAGTGGGTGTAAGCAACAATAGGTAACTTTTCCACCTCAATAACACCTTTTCAAAGTCAGTCTAATGGTCCAATATGTGTAAACAGGGAGAATGGTGTCCGATTCTCACACAGCGCCCAGGTCGCCTGCTTACAGCACTATGAAACTTTGGCAGTGGGCCGCAGCAAGAATGCACGGTGCTTTACGGCACTGGCAGCATTAGCTCACACATCAGCCTTCAGTTAAATGGAAGGCAAACAGACCATGTAGATCTGGTACAATGGAGACAGAGGAGAACGGGAACGGAGGAAGCCAGGGATAAAAACAGAAAGTGACCGAGCAAGAAGCTGGACTAGAGTGAATATCGGGCAGGCATTTACACGTTGGAGAGAGATTCGCCAAGCTGTAGGCTGCAACACCAACAATAACACAGTCTATGGTCCGACACGGAGCTAGTTAGCAGCTTTACCAATGCCGAAAGTGATGTAATCCAAGTTATGTATCAGGCTTGCATACAAATGAATAAATCGACTTTACACCAATAAGTGTCTTTCTGTTCGATGTTCGATCTCATAGTTTGGAGGCTTACAAAGCTATAGAAACTAACGTTAGCATTGTTAGCATCAGCCACTTATGCCTCGTTTCCACCGAGCAGAGCGGGTCGGGTCGGAGCGGCTTCGAGTGGAACAGCTCCCTTTTAATGGATTGGATTTATATAGCGCTTTATTTCTCTGTGACTCAAAGCGCTTTACAGGGTTCCAGGTTCCATTCGTTCACACACAGTTATACCAGTGGTGGGAAACTACGATAGTAGCCACAGCTGCCCTGGGGCAGACTGACGGAAGCGTGGCTGCCATTCAGTGCCAACGGCCCCTCCGACCACCACCTCAAAACATACAGCAATCATTCACATTCACACGAGGCAAGGTGGGTGAAGTGTCTTTCCCAAGGACACAACAACCATGACACAGGTGGCCGTGCGGGGATCGAACCGCCAACCCTTGGATCGTTGGCCAACCTGCTTAACCACCTGAGCCACAGTCGACCAGTCGGATTTTAAGAATCTGGTGTTTCCACCACAGACCCTACCCTTACTGGTAGGGCGGGTTTAGGCTGGACGGCAATAGCCGCCACCAGAATATGGGTCAAAGTATCGGGCTGTGGAACAACTGTGGTCAAACCAGCGGTCTTCGTTTTTGCTTGGCCAAACCGGCCGCTTATATATTTATTCCCCCCGTGTTGTGAGGGTATTACACCGGTAAATGTATGCACAGAGATGGCTCGGTGCAAGCCGACAGAGACAGTGAGCGAACAGCGCGGCAGCGGCAGCTACGTAGCCTAACTATGGTGACATCGTAGCAGCGGGACACAGTATAGCCAACTGATTAATTGAATGAAGAGACAGAACACCACACAATAAACAGAGTGCTGAAACGACATTTTTTGCTAAACACAAGACTTTCTTCACTCTTGCCAAGGTGAATATAACTGGCGATTTTAATGCGGAAATGATTCTTTCGACCAATCAATGGACGGCAGTGTGTAGCTCCACCTTTTCGAAACCCTTTCAGATGGCTGGTACCCCAACGGAGGAGTACCAACAATAGGAAAGGCTAAGAGCTGTTGGGCGCGCTTATTTCCGGACCCTACCCAACTTTTGGCAAATGAAAAGCCAAAATAAGCGGACGGAGCTTCTCCGACACGACCCGCTCTGCTGGGTGGAAACAAGGCATTAGTCACAGCCTGCAGACATTGGAGCAACAGCTGAATAATGTTACACATATAAACACAAGTTACTCCACATGCAAACAACGGGCTGTAGACGCTAGAGTTATATTTGCACGTAAAAAACATTGTTTAGACACATTTCTGAATTTAGCAATGACTAAATATGAGACATCCCTGTGCTGTGTAACTGCGGGAGTGAACGGCGTTAATAACTTCAAACAGAGCAAGTTTAGTATGACTATGGGTTACTAGATGCTAAAATGATATGCCGACTATATAACAGTCCATACTATTAACAATAAATGAATGTATGTGCATTCCAGAATTAAGTATTTGGATAAATTAGTAAAGAAACATTGAATAGACAAATTTCTGAGTTTTGTACCCGCGTGTTAAATTACCAGTGCAGCCACTCTACTATTCACAACAGTGCAGTTGCATTTTGGCCTTTAGATGTCGCCAAACCAAAATTCCTACACATTGTCGCTTTAAGTTTTTTCTTGTTTTATCAATAAAATTATTTGGAACATCCTTATGCCTTCTTTGTATTCTTGTTATGTTAGATGTAATAGAACATTGGGATTGAGCCCATTGGCATCCTTACCAGATGACAGAATTACACTTAAACCATATTCTTACAAATGTATTACAGCAAAGCCAACATTTTATAACTAAATTCAGGGAAACAAAATAAGCACCATGTGTAGGTCAAACACAGTTTTTGTCAAAGGTCACATGGGCCAACCTATTCACATGTTACAAGCACTGTTGGGAATGCTTTCTGTCATGAGAGAAAAGGCCTCTCTAAAGAAAAGCGAGGTAACCAGTCCCTGGAAAAAATGGACATAACATTGGCATTCTATGGGCTTCAATGGCAAGTTGCTGAGTAAGGGATTATCTGAGGGGAGCAGCCGATTCTTTACGTTTGGTGAGGTATAAAGGGAAAGGGTTAAACCGGTTGGAAGGCAGTACAGTAGCAACAGCAACAGCAACTCACCTCCATCCAACATGAGCAACACCGGCATGAACATGAGGGGCAAGGTACTTATGCAAATCTTTTTTTAATCAGCACACATTTCTGTTTACGAAAAGAGATCATCATAATGAAAAGCGCTCTGAATGAGAGAAGAGCGCTATATAAATAAAACGTATTATTATTATTATAATCACCTTGCTTCCTCTAACCTTTACAATCCACTTTTTTCAGATCACCTTCTACGAGGAGAAGAACTTCCAGGGTCGCTCTTATGAGTGCATGAGCGACTGCTCTGACATGTCCTCTAACCTGAGCAGGTGCCAGTCCTGCAGGGTTGAGAGCGGCTGCTTCATGGTTTACGACCGTACCAACTACATGGGAAACCAGTTCTTCATGAAGAGGGGCGAGTATTCCGACAACCAGAGCATGATGGGAATGAGGGACTGCATCAGGTCTTGCCGCATGATCCCCATGGTAGGTTTAAAGAAGCAGCATCCATCCTACTCTGGTTCTACTACCACAAAACTTGATATTAATATTATTTATTCTCCAAAAAACAGCACAGGGGCCAGTTCAGGATGAGGATCTACGAGAGGGAGAACTTCGGAGGTCAGATGCACGAGATGATGGACGACTGTGAGAACATCCAGGACCGTTACCGTATGTCTGACTGCCAGTCCTGCAACGTGATGGACGGCCACTGGCTGATGTACGAGCAGCCCAACTACAGAGGCAAGCAGATGTACATGAGGCCCGGAGAGTACAAGAGCTTCAGGGGCATGGGCATGAGCGGCACTAGGTTCCAGAGTATGAGGCATATCACAGAAATGTGCTAGATATTTTAATTTGTAAATAAAAAATGACAGATAAAACAAAAAAGTGAATCTATGGCTTTGTTTCTGTTCTTTTCTCTTTTAAGAACAATGTGATTTGTAATCCATTGAATAAACAATGGGAAGAGTCCAAACCTAGCATCACGACAGAAAAAAATTTCTTTTAAATTTTCACTTTAACTGTTCTGGAAAAACATTAAAAATAAATGGTGATCGGGGCGCTTCGGTGGCGTAGTGGATAGAGCGCGTACCATATTGGCTCCGGCCTTCATTGCAGTGGTCACGCGTTCGAATCCGACCCGTGGACCTTTACTGCAGGTCATCCCCCCTCTCTCTCTGTCTCCCCATTTCAACTCTGTACTATCCAATAAAGCTTGAAAATGCCAAAAGAAATCTTATAATTATTTTTTTTAAATGTAATTGTGATATTACAGACACAACAAGCTTACTAACCAAAACATACATTATAACAAAGGATGGTCAAACAGCGGCCGCATCATGTACATTAAGAGTACAGGAGCTGTATGGGTATCAGTGGCACAAGGTGGATGAGCATGAGATACATCATGGACTACTAAATAAATTATGATATTGTCAATGACTTACCTTATAAGCCAGCTAATTGTGTCTTAAGTTTGTTCTTTATGCCACATAGCAACATTTAATTCAGACATGAAATATTGCTCATATTTTGCCTTGTCCTGCTCGCTATTCTTCAGTTTACAAGGCTATGACTCCTAACGACCACTTTTATTGAGACACACTGATTACTGAGTTTGAAATGATGTGTTGTGCTTTGCGAACATCACAAGCAAGCTCATGATTACTTTGAAGTAGTTTTGTAGTCAAGACTTCCTTATTGAGACCAAGTCATGATCATAACAAGAGTGTATCGATTCTAACACAAAACCAGGACTTTGGCAGGTGGAGACCAAGGCCCATGACCAAGACCAAGGAAGGTTGTGCAAGTCCCACTCTGCATGACACACTGACGATAAGATATGGAAAACACCAACCATAGGCACTACCGAAGATGATATTAAGGGTGTATTCACACATGCCGTGTTTAGTTCGGTTGAAACGACCTCAGGTGCACTTCCGCCTTCGGTGCGCATCACTCAGGCAGGTGTGAATACAGCAATCGCACTCGGGGGCGGACCAAACAAGCGGACCGAGAACCAGCTGAAGAGGTGGTCTCGATGCGCTTCAAAACGCACTCAGCTGCAGTTCGTTTGTGGTATGAATTTGGGCGGACTGGATCCGACCCAATTGCAGGAAGCACTGCGCCTTTTCTTTCTTTTCTTTTTGAATAAATCTCCATCAGCTTCACATTATGGGAAAGTTTTGTTGTCGCCATTGTTAGGAAGATTAGTTGTGGTTTGACCGGGAGCCCGATTACTTTTGATAATGATGCTTACACATGCTGATGTGTTCAGCGATCAGATGGGGAGGGGAGCGTCTCCCGTAGCCTACAGTGCCAACAGGTTCACGCAGCGCTTTGCATAAAGTAGGGCTGTCCCGAATACCATTTTTCAGGCTTCGAATATTCGTTGGTTTTTCCGAGCGAATATTCGAATATTCGTTCCAGAAAAACACACCATCAAAAAATACATAAAAAAAAAAAAAAAAAAAATTAAAAAGATTTTTTTTTTTTTTTTTTTTTTTTTTAAACGTTATATCCCTTTATACTCCCTGGAACCGATTTTGACAGTATCTGCATATTTTGTTGAAGATTTACGCGCTCGGAGGTGAAGTAATGGATGAGCTATGACACTTAGTGATGTAATATCCTCCTAAATGAGCAATACTACTACTACTACTACTACAATATTACTAACTTTTATATCCAAATATAAAATTATTTGATGACATTATATTGCAGTACTAGCTTCTTGCAAAACATTTTTTTGAAAAAAAAAAATATATTAAAAAAATATTAAAAAAAAAAAAAAAAAAATATAAAAAAAAAAAAAAAAAAAAAAAAACGAAGCTCCGAATACTAATTTAAGCTCCGAATACTAATTTTCCGAACGAATATTCGAATATTCGAATAATTCGGGCCAGCCCTAGCATAAAGTGTGTGTTTTTATTTTTCTTCCCAACGGGACCGTCAATACTGTCCCCGTGTCAGTTTGGAGATGAACTGCGCCGAACTGACACCAAGCGGATACACAGCTAAATCAGCTGTTTCAGCTTGAGCCTATTATTCTTGCGAGCCGCGCGTCCAGCAGCAAAAATACAGTAGGCTATACATTATGTTTCACATCGTAGGCTACAAGCCACATAACGTGGCATTGACATAGGGCTACATATTATAACCATATGAAACAATAATTTTATGTTTTTCTTCTTTATTTATAGGCTAGATGTAGGCCTTTTTATTATTTTTAACCCCATATTATATCAATTATATATTTCGCAGTTTTTACTTCATTCTTCCTGCTTCTCTCGAATCCATAATGTCTGTCCAATGAATCAATGATGTCAGATCATGTGTGGTTTTGCTTCGTAATGCTGGTTCACTTGCAAAAGGGGCAATATGAAAGTGGACAACACCAAAAAAAAAAAAATCTAAATTCTATTTGGTCTGGACCAAAGCAAGTGAACTAACGGACGTTCCATGTGTGAATACACCCTACGTATCCACATATCCATAAAAACGCCTACCAAAGTAAATTTGTGTACTGTATGTTATCTTGAAATAAAATGAAAATAAAGTACTTTATGTGATTCCGATACAGGGCAGAGTAAAAATATAGCCAATGCCAAGACAAGATCAAGACCTTGGTAATCAAGATCAAGACTGGTATTGAGTAATACTGTTTTGAGGGGACCAAAACAGCGGTTTCGTTGTGTTTATATATTCAGGATAAATGTTATAGATAAGATAATATAAACTTCATTGTCCTGAAGGAAATTTGTCTTGGGCAAAAGTGCTGACCAAAGATGCATACAAAAAATACATTAAAGATCAATCAATTAGTACAATAGTAGATATGACACTACTGTATATGACTAACAAGAATACAATATACTGTATATGAATATAAATAACTTGTGGTGAAGTGTTATCGCAGAAGAATGATATATGTTTGATCAAAAAAATTATAATAATTTAACATGGAAACTCTTTGCAGCAGGAATTGAACATTTGAACATACTGCAGTATTAGTTCACTATGCTCTCACAGTTTAAGCAACAAAATGCTTAATCTTAAATTTATTTTAAATAGTTTAAAAATATGGGGCGCCCTGATGACTCACTGGTAGAGTGCCTACCATTAAGGCAAAAGTAATTGTCTTTCGGGCCATTTACTGCATGTCTTCTCCCTCTCTCTCTCCCCATTTCAACCCTGTGCTTAACTATCAATACAATCAATGTGAAAAACACAAAAAGCATATCTTTAAAATATGTCCAACTAAACAGTGCCTAGCCAATGTCTCTCATGCAATCTGAAATAAACATTGTTAGCTGATTTGTACCACTATCTCATTCATACAAGTATGTTCATAGTCCTATAATTCAAATATTTTAGGTATGTCTTTATCACTTAATGCTACTTATTTTTTTCATCTTTTAAAGTGTTAAATAAATAATTTTTTTGTCTGGTTTTTCTAAAATCAAGCCATTTCCTTTTTGTAATTGAATCCACATCAGATCCCCAGTGATGCAATAAACAAATATAATATATCATGAAGTACAGCAACATACTAAAATTATAGATTGACTTTATTTCAACTGAATCTGGCATAACATTGAACAAGGCTTTTTTTGTTCCACGGTCAAAGTGTTAACATTTCTAAAGTCTTCGAGGGCCTTGTCATGTGACTATTGTATGGTAACAGAGGCCTGTACAGTGTTCTATACCATGTTGCTGGGTCAGGGGTTTAAACAATGGGGGGCCACTGACTCTGTAGGGTCTGATCAGGTATAAAAGCATGGGTTAAACCAAACAGGACAGCAGTGCAGCACTAGCAACAGCAAAAGCAGCAGCTCAAGTATGACCACCACTGAAATGAACATGGGCAAGGTAAGCTTCAGAATCATTTTAAACACAATTTATAATATATATTAAAACAGTAGATTTAGAACATTTATATAGTATCGTTTGAATGTCAACCCAAAATGAACTGTTGCATCCTTTGTTCTTCAGATCACTTTCTACGAGGAGAGGAACTTCCAGGGCCGCTCCTATGAGTGCATGAGCGACTGCTCTGACATGTCCTCCTACCTGAGCAGGTGCCAGTCCTGCAGGGTTGAGAGCGGCTGCTTCATGGTCTATGATCGTACCAACTACATGGGAAACCAGTACTTCATGAGGAGGGGCGAGTATGCCGACAACCAGAGCATGATGATGGGAATGAGCGGTATCAAGTCTTGCCGCATGATCCCCATGGTATGTATCAAACACTATCCACCATACTCTGGCTCTTCTTCGTTTGGCAATCCCGAAAAAAATTGATATTCATATCAATTCATCCTTATTCTCTCCCAACAGCACAGGGGCCAGTTCAGGATGAGGATCTACGAGAGGGAGAACTTCAGTGGTCAGATGCACGAGATGATGGACGACTGTGAGAACATCCAGGACCGTTACCGTATGTCCGACTGCCAGTCCTGCAACGTGATGGACGGCCACTGGCTGATGTACGAGCAGCCCAACTACAGAGGCAGGCAGATGTACATGAGGCCCGGAGAGTACAAGAGCTTCAGGGACATGGGCATGAGCGGCCAGAGGTTCATGAGCATGAAGCGTATCACCGACATGTGCTAGATATTTTCAGTATGAAATAAAATAAATGAATGATAAAACAAAAACCTGAACCTTTTCTCTTTTTTTCTGTTCTTTCATATTCATAAAAAAATTATGTAATATATAGAGAAAATATATATAAATTACTTGTGAGTATCATAACATCACTTCTTACTTCAATAACTGTTCATTAAACGACTAAAAGACATGTGAAACAAGACCTGTAAAAAAAACCATATTGTTCCCATATATTCTGCAACAGAAGAAAAATATATTTGTTACATAAATCTCAATTGTCACAACCACAATTAGATATTCAATATATATAGTTCCCTATTTTCACTGTATTAGCTTTTTTATAGGGCTGTTTGAATCTTACTGAAAATGATTATACCCATTTTGCACCAAAACATATTACATGTCATGACAATGTCATGTGAAAAGTATAATAAATAGACTTGAAATGCAAATTCAACTACACCTATAACTTAAATCATACAATGTACAAAGTATGGTAAACTAGTGTCATTCTGCAAACGGCTGATATCAAACGTGTGTGTGTGTTCCCAAGCAGCGATGCAAATTAACAGTACATTCACTGAAGTACTCTCCTGAAGCACAAATTTGAGGTATTTGTACTTAACTTCTATTTGAATGTTTTGCTAGGTTGTACATTTACTCCACAAAATTTTCGATGGAGAAGTTACACATTATTGATCAAAGTATTTACTATTTTACATGTTCAGATTACCATTACATAATATAATATAATCAACAAATCCAACATGATTCAAAAGCTGCAACATTTACGTGGCACGTACTTAATCTATCAATGATTATAATGATGTAATATAGTACATATTATTCTATAAGGAGCCATTCTGCACGAGTGCTTTCACTTTTGGAACTTTAAGTATATTTTAAAGATTACATTTTCATTCTATTATCTACTTACAATTTTTAATGCATGACTTACACTTGTAACATAGTTTTTTACACTAAAGCATTGCTACTTTTATTTATAGTAAATAATCTGATTACTTCTTCCAACACTTATATAAGTGTTCATATGAAAAAAACAAGCAGAATATGTGATGAAACAAATAGTGAAGGTTAGCATAAACCAAACAGGTATTTGCTGCAGGTTTCATAGAGTTTCATGCACACTGCTAAAATGGTGAAATGCCTTTGCATAAGTGAGAGTGTGAATTGTGAGATATATTTGTTTGAATTTGTTTGCTGTCTCAGCACAGCAAAGGCATTTGTGATACAGAATAAATGAACTGCTCTGTGGATTACCAATTTGCATTAAAGATGATTCAAATGTCTTTTTTATCCTTTCTTCCACAGCGTGTAACTTCTAAAATAGTCATATACTTGATTGATTTAAATTAATCAAATATTTTAATTAATAATAAAAATTATTTGTATAGCAAAAAATGCAGCTCAAATGGCTTTACCATGATGGAATTACAAGCTGAACATGAACATAGACAAAAAAGAACAGAGACATGACGAAATTAGTTTAAAAAAAATAAGATCAATTTCAGTAGAAATATAAGGTGCTTAGTGCTGCAAAGACGGGAGCCATGTTTTAAAGCACTAAAGGCATCATTCAATATAAGAGACATCCATTAAATAATAAATGATTGAAAACAGTTGAAAAGTAATTTAAAAACAGGTAACAGAAGCCATTTGATCTAGAATCACAGAGGCCTATGAGAGGATGCATAATAACCCTTTCCCATCAGCATTCACTAACAGTTGGGCTAACGTTGCATGCTCGTGCTGACTCGTGGCTTCCACACAATGGTGCCATTGATCGGTTGAATGTGGGGTTCACTATAAAAAAGGCTTCAATCCAGGATAGGACTGCTATAGCATCAGTCAATATATCAGCCACCATGCACGGCAAGGTAGGTCTACGACAGTGGTCTAATGATGTACCAATTCAGTTTTTGTTATTGTTGTATGCACATGTTTTCTTGTACAGAGAAAGGGATGCACAGATGCATCCTTCAGGCACTATTACTGTACTACACTTATATAATGAGACTATAATGATACAGCTGGTTAATGGTGTTGTACTTTTGCCTGTTATGTTTGGACATTAGATCATCTTCTACGAGGACAGGAACTTCCAGGGTCGCTCCTATGAGACCAGCAGCGACTGCGCCGACATGGCCTCCCACCTGAGCAGGTGCCACTCCTGCAAGGTGGAGAGCGGCTGCTTCATGGTCTACGATCGTCCCAACTACATGGGAAACCAGTACTTCATGAGGAGGGGCGAGTACTCCGACTACCAGCGTATGATGGGCTTCGGAGACTGCATCAGGTCTTGCCGTAATGTCCCCATGGTATGACTCACACTTTTCAAATTCACACTTAAATAAGCAACATCTAAATCACGATTTTCCTGCTTCTAGATTTTAAAATAGCATCACTGATGTACAAAGCATACTATAGCATGTTAGCAGACTGTATACAGAGTTTTTTTTAAATAAGACAATGTCAGTATGAACTGAGAGGGAACTGTATTTTCAATGTGTTCTGTATATAGAGTAAAGTTCTGTTGGAGTTCTTTAATTTTTCGGTAAAATAAATAATCAATGTTAAAAGCACAGGTTTAATAAGCTAAGGCTTGAGCCTACACCCTTTGGGTCCTGTTTTGTGTCTTGTTTATCTGTCCTCATCCATGCTAGAAAATCATTAACTTAATGTTTATTTATTGTTATTTATTGACAAAGTCTGTTGTCTATAAGTTGGAAAAAGGACTAAATATACATAACTAAACTAAACTCTCAGATGTCAAGAAATACAAACTACTAAATACTGTATATCACATGACTGCTAAAGGGGGCCAAGTTCCTAACCAAGACGATTATTCACAATATATTTGCTTTGTCTCTTAACAGCACAAAGGTTCCTATAAAATCAAGATCTACGAGATGGAGAACTTCGGAGGTCAGGCAAAGGAGCTGAACGAAGACTGCGACAACATCCAGGACCGCCACCGTATGTCCGACTGCCAGTCCTGCAATGTGATGGACGGCCATTGGCTGATGTACGAGCAGCCCCAGTACAGAGGCAGGCAGATGTACCTGAGGCCCGGAGAGTACAGGAGCTTCAGGGACATGGGATACGATGGAATGAGATTCAGCTCTATCAGACGCATTACTGAGTCCTGTTAACTCTAAGAATGAATGTTTTAAAAAAATATGACTTGAGAAATAAAAACAATTTGGCAATAAACATGGCATACATCTGTTTTAATGTTGGTTATCTATTATTAAGAATGTATTGAGATCTATTATGTCATTTGAATTATATATTGAGTAATTTGAATGCAAGAAGATATCTAGTTCATTATTGATGCTCATTAAATAATCCTTTTATCCTCTACTCTACTTGTAACCAAGAAGGACCTCAAATGGTATTATCATTTACAACACCATATTTTCACTAAGATATTATAAATACATTTCATGCAGAATGGTTTACCAGATGACGTAAAGCGGAATATGTCTCCCTACTATAGATAATTAGGGGTTATTTGAAATTAAAGTTGTAGTAGAAGATGCAAATACATATACAGTAGATAGTACTATAACATGGTTAGAGATATGAAATTTTTTTTCACATAGAACTAAAACATCACATACTGTACTCTGAGAATTAAATAATCAGGCTACAGCAGGTTAAAGCGACAATATGTAGGAATGTTGGTTTGGCGACATCTAAAGGCCAAAATGTAACTGCACTGTCTTGAATAGTAGAGTCTCGCCGCAGTACTGGTAATGTAAAACACGGGTACAAAACTCTGTTCAGAAATCTGTCTATTCAATGTTTACTTATTAATTTATCCAGATACGTAACTCTGGAATGTACATACATGAATTAATTGTTATTAGTATGGAATGTGTATCATTTCTGCATATAATTAAAGCATCTAAAAGCATGTAATCATACTAAACTGGTACTGTTTTGAAGTTGTTAATCGCTCTTTCAGATACACAGGTCACAGAGGTCTTATATGTAGTTGCTAAAGGGAGTGTTGTATTACAGAATGGCCGCTGGTACGAAAGGTACAAAATTCCATTCAGAAATCTGTCAACAATTTTTCTCAACAAGGCCATGTCCTTTTCGCAGCTTCCCGGGTTTGACTCGGCAAAATTGTAAATTGGTAAATTTTAAGTTTATTTGTGCGGCAGATTTTATGCAGAGGCAATTAAAGTGTAACTGCACCCTTTTACTTGTTTTTTGAGATAGAGGCTGAATTAAATGACTATGTTGTGAAGGAACACATATATGCTGGTGTTAATATTGAAAAAAATTGCAATATGTTAAATATCGGCAATTTAAGAAATGTTTTGTATTGTAAATTATTTTAGAACTTTACTAAGATTTGAAAAAAACTTTTTCCTTCGGGTTCGAAAAATGACGTACATTAAGCACATTTTGTCTTAATGTACGTCATCACGTCCCCGCAAAACCGGTCACGCTCTTTACAGGTCCATGGCTGGTCCATGAGCTACTACTGTTATACCATCCCTCCAAGGATGTTATTTCGGGGGTTAACATCCTTAACTTCTACCGGCAGTGTGTCTGCACTATCTCACTTGTGCACACACACACACACACACACACACACACAACACACACGTTCATTGCTTCAATTGATTGACACACGCTACCGCCCGCTCTCCTCGCTCACTCACACACTGCCGCTCACTTGCGCTACTCTGTCTCCTAACACTAAGATAGAGACACCCGCCAACAATTTAGAATAAGAAAAGTCCTCTACCTCAGACGACCCATCTGTGTGGCATATGAGCTGACATTGTGTAGTGACACTGACAGTGACTTTGTGTCATTTGATTTTTCAATGAAGTCATGTCATTCAGGTCTTCCTGAGTGACAGCTAGCAGCTAGCCCGCCGCCTTCAAAGACACTGCGCACCCCCCTCCCTCCCGAATGTCGCGCCGGCTGATGTCGGAATGTTTAAAAACAATGGTTCTAAAACAGAATTCCGAATCCATGGTCTGAATGCATTTTTCAAAATCGTGCAGTAAGCTCAAACATGGGGTGCAGTTACCCTTTAAAAGAAGATTAACAGGCAAAGAGTGATTTTAATAAGTAACAGGAGCAGCGAGTCCCCAACAGTGTTAGGGAAGTACTTCTACGTGAACTAGTTCAAAGTTCAGTTCACACACTTTAAAATTAATTAGTTCAGTACATAGTTCATAATTAAACATTTTGAACTAAGTTCACAGTTCAAAAATGAACTAGTTCATAGTTCTTTTTTTTCAATATGTTGCTGCAAGATTTTTCAAATTATTGCCACAGCCCATATAGAACCAGACAGCAAATATTGTATCAGTTTTAACACTGAAACTATGCGGCAGATTTCATCCTCGTATCCAATTGTGAATCCTTATCCCACCAGGGTTTACATTAGCATTGAGGGGACAGCCCTCAGAATACTGGCATTTCCCCATTGTTGCTTTAACGCTTTGTTGCCGCCCATTCAGTCCACACTAGAAGTCAGCTGCAGCTTTCATCCGTACAGTATATTCTCAAAAACATGAGGAAAGACTTGCTGCTTCAATGGTCTTTTTCAGGACAAAAACAGGACAGTAGTCCTTAAGGTGCAAATATTTTTCCATTTTAATAATTTTCCAATCGTGGAAACAACTCAAGCAATACTGTAAAAATATACCTTAATTTGTTTGCCTCCATGCTTCACATTTTGATGGGTGTTTTGTCCCCCCAACGGAACCTTGAAGGCAGCGCTGCCCCCCGCGGTTAGGGTTAGGGATAGGGCATGGGCATAGGGATTTCTCATTCTAGAGAAACTCAGCTATTTTCATGAAATAGAACAGCCCTCTAAACCACGGTCAAAACTAAAACATAACATTTAGCCTAGAGCAAGGCAATATAGGAAATGCATTCGTCAGGGCTGCTTAAGGTGCTGGGATGCGTGCACTAAGGGTGTATTCACACTGGGAAAGTCCGCTAGTTCACTTGCTTTAGAATTTGGATTATTTTGTTTGTTGGTGTGGTCCACTTTCACATTGACCTTTATGCAAGTGAACCAGCATCACGAGGCAAAACCACATGTGTGCTGAGGTCATTCATTCATTGGACAGACATTCTGGGGCGGGGAAAAGCAGGAAGCACGAAGTGAAAGGGTAAAAAATCCTGGATATATTCTATGTCAATGCCACGTTTTGTGGCTTGATGCCTACTTTGTGAAACATATTTTCACTGTTTTTTGCTGTTGTACAAGCGCAGCTCGCGTGAAGGATAGGCTCACGCCTTGTTCACACTATGGCCGACAAATGGAAAATATAGGGGAAAAAATAACAAAAGAATGAAACAAGTGGTCGGACATAATAAAGTAATATTTACAATGAAAATCATAAAGAAAAAGAAATTGTCCAAACTGTATAGTGCTTTAAGAAAGATATTTGTGGATCCAGGGATTTTTCACAGAAAACACAGTGAACAACTTTATACTGTACGACAGGCCTATTCAACTAGCGCCCCGTGGGCCAAATACGGCCCTTCTTTTTTTTCCTGGCCCGCAAGAGGTGCCTGCAGACCGAACATTTTTTTTTTTAAATAAATAAATTTAAAGGGAAATTGTTGTCTGCAAATCTGGTTCGCGTGTGTAATACACAATGTAATATGATAAATAAAACAAATGCAGTAAATCAGTTTTACACATGCTTATGAGGCTGGTTTATGAAGCTACATGAGTGTCTCAGGATTGGCCTTACAACTTGAGCCAAACTATGCTGAAATAGCTAAATCAAGGCAGTGCAATTTCTCTCACTGACTGAAACAGTTTTGTGATGATTCCAACAACATTGTTGAATCATAAGAATGTGTCCAAAATATCTAAGAACAAAAATTGTTATTAAAAAGTGAAGAAGAAAGGAATGCGTCTGACAAGTTTATTCCATTTAGCAGTACTATATCTATTGAGTTAACACTACCTTAAGTATGATTTATTTGTAGCGATTCATTTACATTATATGTTTTACTGTATGTGTGGCCCATGAACCCCTAGCGGTTTTCCTTTTCGGCCCACTTGTTAAGGAGGTTGAATAGCTGTACGACATATGTTTGCAGCAATACATATATTGTATGTTTATTTTTATGAACTAATGAATGCTAGTTGCACACTTGCAATTGCACACTTAATTGCTGTGTACGTGGGGGAAATCCTGTTATGACTGTTGTATAAAGTGTTGTGATGTAATGGTCAAAGTGATGCTTCTGTATGCTGAAACCTTTTGAGTTATACATCACAATGTGTTACACCTTAAAGAAACCAATAGAGCATCAAAGTATATCAGGAAACCAATGTACAACCTCCTCAAAGCTTTAAACATATATTCTGATACATGTGTCAGTCCTATATTTGCAGATTCAAGCAAACTTCTTCTGGAGTTTCAGTTATTAATTGGTTTTACTAATTTGGTTTATCTACTTTTGTGAAAAGGAAAGCAGTATGAAGAAAAATGTGGAAGGATAAACTCACATTCTTTGGTGTACTTACAAAAAACTTGTAAGGCTTTTACGGTCAATTTTTACTCTGCTTTAGTACGATGTTAATTTATCTGCGGCTAATTGCTAATGAACAGAAGTTTTGGCAAGGTTCTGGTGTATTACCTAAAAAACATTAGAATTCAGAGGTGACATACCCAATGAGCCCTTCAGGTGTGTTTGTGGAAAAATAAATCCTATTATTCAGCAGTTGGGACAACATAAAGCGGTGGCCTCTCTTCTCATAAATGCAACTACCGCAAATCACCCATCTGTTGAAGGTCACTTTGATCTGCACTGTACACAGGGGGGGCCTCTGCTCCATGTTGCGTTGTCAGGAATTTGAACAATGGGGGTCATGCATCGTTTGGGCGCGAGGTCAGGTATAAAAGCAATGCGGGACACTGAGGAAAACGTGCAGTCAATTTGAGCCAAAACAGTAGAAACTACAATCATGACCATGGGCAAGGTGTGTGCAGCTTTAGCCTTTGATTTCTAATGTTTATCTATATTGGAGTGAACTATGCCAAATTAATTTTACTTTATACAAACTGTGGTTTACAGAGGTAATCATAATGGTGTCTGTTTTTTCTAGATCATCTTTTACGAGGACAGGAACTTCCAGGGTCGTTCCTATGAGACCAGCGCCGACTGCCCTGACATGTCCTCCTACCTGAGCAAGTGCCACTCCTGCAAGGTGGAGAGCGGCTGCTTCATGGTCTACGACCGCACTAACTACCAGGGAAACCAGCACTTTGTTAGGAGGGGAGAGTACTCCGACTACCAGCGTATGGGCATGAGCGATTGCATCAGGTCTTGCCGCATGATCCCCATGGTATGTGACTCACTTTTTTTTTGTTTCCTTGAATTTTAAACATAGATAAAAGAAGGTGATTTAAGGAGGATTTCAGCGACTGACTTTCACCCGTTTCAATTTACAGCACAGAGGCCAGTTCAGGATGAGGATCTACGAGAGGGAGAACTTCGGTGGTCAGATGCACGAGATGATGGACGATTGTGACAACCTCCAGGACCGTTACCGTATGTCTGAGTGCCAGTCCTGCAACGTGATGGACGGCCACTGGCTGATGTACGAGCAGCCCCAGTACAGAGGCAAGCAGATGTACATGAGGCCCGGAGAGTACAAGAGCTTCAAGGACATGGGCATGAGCGGCACTAGGTTCCAGAGTATGAAGCGTATCATGGATTCTTGTTATTAGAAGCACCACTGTATAAAAGCAAGATTTTAAATAAAATCTAGTCATTCTCTTTTAAATGAATTCCTCTGTTACTTATTCCTAAATCAATCTGGAAATCACACGACATACATGGGAAATATATCAACAAAAAAGGGAGACATGTCCGCACAACAGCTTACAGCTCTGAAGACAATTTCACTGTTCAAAGACACAAGGTTAAGACAAAAGAAAAAGTGGTCTTGACACATTGTGCACAATTCAATTTTCTCCAGAGCAGTAAGCTGTTGTGTTTACGTTTCTTCCTTTCACAGTAACACTAGGCCAGTTTCAAGAATGGATTAGCCTAGTCCGACTAAGTGTACTATGACATCTACATTCAAAATCCATTAGTCAGACTAGCTTATCGGTCTGTGAACTGCCCTTATTGTCTAACCAGCACATATGCTGTGCATAACATCACATTTTAAAATCTATGCACTTTGCACAGTTATTAATACATATTAAATAGTCATTATAAAAAAGGTTGCAATACATAACAAAGAATGTGTTGCTTCTTTAGTGCAGAGAAAGAGGTTTGTTTTGTGTCCTCATCAACTAAAGACCAACATACAAGATATGAACAACGAATACTGCCTCTATTTTAATTCATATGAGTAATGTTGGATGTCAGCATTAATTTATAATAATACACCAGGTTATCATTTCTAAGTGTATTATGTAATGATGGATCTTGGCTTCTTGCAGTTGGTCAAAAAGTAAAAAATGTTTGGTTTGAATTACTATTATTCAAAAATTTATTATAATTTAATATTATTATTTCACTGTCTGAGCCTGTACGAGGCAGACTACAAGCCATACTATACCACAGCGCAACCGTGAAGTCGTAGTTCGAAGTTATCAATCTGTCACCTATGGTAATGTTATTTATAGTAGGAAAAATATTAAGTTTTAAGATTAAAAGCATAGAACAAATGGATAGTTTATTTAAGGTCCACTAATTTTTATCACTGGGTGTACATGTTCTTCATAATATGCTGGATGAAATAATTCACATCACTGATATAGATATGGATATTATGTAAAGAGGGAAAGTATTTCAGCTTTTTTTCCCCAAAATTGTTTTAATTGTTATGAGTTATGATTATCAAGCTATTGAAAAGGTAGACTACAAGCGTATCTCTCGTCATTTGGAAACTGTACCAGTCTTTCAAAAAAGGCTGACATTCAAAACAATTGATTAAAATGACAATGCTGAAATCTCAGACAATGAGGCACGCTCATCAGAATCACATTGTGACACACAATGAGAAAGGTACAGCATTTTGTTCTGCTAGTTGGTCTGTTGGTCATTTAGTCGAGAGAACAAATAGACTCACGGTAGTTTTCGAAACAGTTTCATTTAGTAAAAAAAAAACATTGCCCCTGCTGTTGTTTTGAAAAAATATTTTTTATTTTCATCATCTCTGAATTAGTATATGAATCACACAAATTTAGGAAAGATCAGGCAATTTAAATTATAAGCAGTGGCTGAGCTTTATGTTATGCCAGTAATGAAATGTTTTGCTTAGTTTAAGAATACATTATGTAATAATTATAAGCTGTAAATGTTATGGTATGGATGCAGAGTCACTGCTATTTCCACAGTTTTCCAATGTGACAGATGCAGAAAGAAGAACGGATTTACATATGCTGAGAAGATGTAGAACAGCTGAAGCAGTTTTCTAGTGTTCATCATCCGTACATCTTCCTCCTCATATCTGGGGTCAGGTCACAGGGGCAGCAGCTCCAGCGTGGGACCACAAACTTCCCTTTCCCGGGCCACATTAACCAGCCCTGACTGGGGGATCCTGAGGTGTCCCCAGGCCAGAGTGGAGATACAATCTGTACACATAGTCCTGGGTTTTCCCAGTGGCCTCCTCCCAGCTTGAAGTGCCTGAAACACCTCCCGATGCCCGAACTGCAACCCTTATTATCACTGGAACCTGCTTTCCAGTTATATCACATCCTTGCATATTGATGTATTAAGTGAAGATTTTTTGGAACAAATACAGACAGCTGCAGCACATAAATGACTCATTTAAACAGGATTAAAGGAAGTATTACCTCGAATGCTCCAGAAAGCACTGTCTGACATTTCAATTGTCAAGAGCTTTCATCTTACCTGTGGTGCAAAATGTGGCTCACTTCATTTTCCTGGCACGTTCGTCTTAGCCGGAAATATGAGTCAATGGGCTTAATGGCTGAAACAAGGAAGAAGTCAGACTGGTTATGTTAGTCCAGTTTTTCATAATGTCACATAAAAAAAGTGTGGCTTGGTAGTGTAAGCTTGTTGACACATTGTAGGGCTGTATTAAATATATTTATTTATTTATTTTTTAAAGATAAAGTAGAAACACTTAATAATAATAGTAAACATAATTACAAAGCTCTTTGAGCAGCTTTCTCTTATTCATTAGCTTGTAACAAGACTAAGTGAGGCTGCAGGTCTTCAAAGACTAAGTGAGGCTGCAGGTCCCCTCATGCTCACTGCTGTATGCATGCAGGCGTCAGTCTGAAGTTCATTCAACTCATTTTCAGATATGTTTAGAGCTTGTTCATAACCGTTCCGTGCATCCTGTCCCCTTTGTGTGTAGCTCAGCACCACGAGTGATGGAAACTGCAGCTACATGAATACGTTTTGATTTTACACAGCAATTTGAAAAATAAACTATCTCCACCACACCTCCACACATGTGTTATAACAACAATTTCCGTACATATATTATATATTTTTTGTAGTATTTTATTATTCTACTTACCTCTCCAGGGACCAAAGGTGGAAAATATGAATTTGACGGGGGATGGGGCAAGAGGCCGGCTGGTCTTTGCGAGTGTAAAATTAAACCGTTGATCGGAAAATAATGCAATACGGGTTTTATCAACCTTTTAAAGCAAATTACAATTCTAATCAACTTGAAACCATTTAAAAACCCTTTCTTTTATTTAAAAAAATGTAACGCTATATTACATATATTTTATATCTTGTTTTAATCTGTTTTTAATCTGTTTTAGATCACTTTTTAAATCCACTCATTAATAATGTAAGCAAATATAACACCCTATTTTATTATACTGTATGGTTCCTTTCATGGAATAATTATTTTACGAATAAAAAACACCTTATGAACTCAAAACACCCAAATCTAAATAACTTTTAACCTCTTAAAGTGAAATGGACTGAAAGAATATATCACCTCTCAAATTACAACATTGGTTAACAGCAGTTAAAGCAGTTCGGATGGATTTGAGTTTGAGCATTTCAGCACAATCATAATATCCCGCCTTCCTCCAATGCAGCCCCACCCCCTCATTCCTATCCCCGTTTTTTTTGTTTTGTTTTTGAAGAAACTTAATTTAGGCTACACAAGCAGACTTACTTGCTTAATACTGTCTCCGTGCACAAAGTGAGTTATATTGTGGCTGAAGAAACTGGTGGCTGTAGTAGGCTACCGGTACCGCGCTGATCTGCTTGTATCACTGGTTTCACTTCAGATATGTCGGCCAGAACACCACTTATGCTTATAATGAGACTAGGAGAGGAGGAGTAGGGTTTTATCTGCTCTTTATTTTCCTTCTTTCACAGGCACAGCCGCATATAGATCGCGGAAAAAGAACAAAGGCTTAAACTCCGCTCGTGAGGAGACGTTTGAACAGCTGTTGCGACTCGCGAATCGCAGCCGCTAATAACATGCACAAACTATAACTTATAACAGCGATCGGGACTACATGTACATACTCACACACGAGTGATTCACATTTACACTCAGATAAACACGAATGATGGCTTACTGTGGCAACTTGCTCACACACATCTCACCGAGGGAGAAGCGAAAGGAAACTTACTGAACTGGCTCTCTGGCCGACTGACGTCACGGCCCAACACTAAAACACAGCTTAACACACTGTAAGAAATAACAAGAAATAACAACACTGTAACCTTTTCTACAATGGTCGCTACTCGCTAGGCTACTGTCTGCCGTGGAATCAAAACAAACCCTTTCGTTGAGGACGCGCGTGCACGAATGCGCGGTACACAAGCAGACGGCAAACAGACAGGTCTGTCGGCCAATTAAATCGTTCGGTCCGAACGATTTGATTGGTTGTAGTTTTCACCTAATATTATGAGACTGAAATAATTGTTTCTTTTTATTCCTGGTGGGTCTACCATGCATTTTAGAGTGTAAAAACCTTATTTATACCATTTTAAAGTCATTTAAAATAAGTGTAAAAACTCTACAAAGGTAAGAATAGCTTTAACCCCAACCCTCCCTTGCAAGGAAAAAATTTAAATATTCCACAATTTGTGTTCTTTAAGGGTATATGTTCCCACGGCTCTATTTGTAAGTAATCTACCTACTAATAGCGAAGGGTGTGTGTGTGTGTGTGTGTGTGTGTGTGTGTGTGTGTGTGTGTGTGTGTGTGTGTGTGTGTGTGTGTGTGTGTGTGTGTGTGTGTGTGTGTGTGTGTGTGTGTGGGACCATCGGTCTGTGGGACCATCGGTCTGTGGTAACATAGGGATGACCCCTTCTTTTACACTGGCAATTATGAGTCCTACCTGGTTCCAGCAGACAGGCAAAGGTTGGATCAAATCAGGAACGTCCCATCCACAGGGCTTAGCTCGCCACCACTGCTGAAGTGAAGAGAACAGCAGAAGAAATTTGCTCCATAAATCCAGCAACAAAAAGAGCAAAAGATCTTGCCTAAAAGGCCAAATATACATTTACAGTGCATACACTTTTAAGTTTAAAAAACCATAAACTACAATTATCAAAAATACTTTCAAACCAATTTTTCTTATAGATGAAATGATGGAAATATAAATTAGTTGCTTTGACCCCACCTCTATTTCACCTTTAAATGTACCGTGCCATGCAAAACACACACATGATTGTAGCATTTAGGGCTTCTCTTCAAATTGTATTCCAAAAAAAATCACCCAGGGCTCTACACTTACTTTTTCACTAGTAGCGCTGGTGCAACTCAGGTGGTTGCATATTAATCAATGAACTTGCATGATATTGAATAGTATATCTGAGTGTTGCAGTAGTCTAGTGTTAAGACCGACAGTGACATCAGTGTCAGCATCTATCATAAATGATAGGCAGGAGACAGAGGCTATTTAATCAGATGTCTTTTCTATGAGATGTCCTGTCATTTTTTATGATCACAAAGTTTTTTTAAATGCGCGTCAACTCCCTAAAAGTAGTCAATTGCTCACTTTTAAGCAGTCTGATCGGAGAAAGAGACAGAGAGCGAGAGCGATGTATCCGACCCGTCTTGACCGCAATTGCATCGTTAACTCATTCATCACCAACAGAAAAGCTCTCATTTCACACTGCTTACTGCAGGCCAGGGGTACTGAGACGATGCCCCCTACATGCACTGTGCATTCCCGAGCGAAAGTTACCATGAAAAGTTTCACAAAATTTACCGGAAACTTTCCATCCCTTTGCAAACCTAACCTAGTAGTAATTAAGACCATGTTTTTTTCCAGTGCACACACAGTATGTTCAAAACGCAGATCGTGGGGATATATTCACTGATTTTGACAAAAAGTGATTTTGACAACAAACATTCCACACATTGCTGACCTTAAATACAGGTTGAATACAGCTAAACCATCCACAGGAAAAACGAAAAATTCACTCACAAGAAAGTTCAATGTCAGGTTCAATATCCTACTGAAAAGCCACGATTCACAAACTCCAGTTATCGATTCACTTTTGCAGAACCAGTTGACATGGGAATAAAATCAGCATTTAATTAGCTGCTAGCTTCTCAAAATGATCATTTCCCAAACGTATGTATGCAGCTAATAAACAATGGCTAGCCTAGCCACCTTCTTTCATACAGTCTATGCTAGCAACCCCTGATGCGAACAAAAGAGAGGCGAAGCAATTTACGTCTCCTTCGAAGTAGCATGGTGAACAACAGCTAATCCTAGTCGGTTCAGCACAAGCATCATATTTGTGGAAGGAAAAGGTAAACATAGGCTATGAGGTTTTCTCGACTAAAAATCCACAGCAAAGTATTCCAACGTCCTTCTCATTTCCGTCTGTCACCTACGGTTGCGGATTTTTTTATTTTTTTTCATTTCTCCCGGTCGCGCATAGAAGCTGAATCCTGATTGGCTGGTTACGTATATCATCCAATAGTATCCAGCTGCAGCCCCGGAGAACAATAGGGCTGCAGCTAGACTCTACTCATATCATCCGGTAGCTAGCATGCACGTGTCACATGAACTAAAGGACTAGTTCACCCAATGTCAAATGAAAGTCTGCCAAATGGAAAACAATCACATTAACTTCTATTAGAGTAAAAATAATTAACAATATACCGATAGGCTATAAACGTTTTCTTTTCTATTTATTGAAACACAGTGAACTAGGCTATTTAATTCTAAAAGCTCCTATTTAACAAACTACAGTTTTTTTAGTTGAGTGGTTAGCAGTGCTTCTAAAATGGTGGGGCGCGTCCCCCTGGGGACCAGGGCCGGCGGTAGCCAGGGGCCAGGGTGGGCCGTGCCCACCCAATCAAAAAATAATAATAATAATTTTTTTATTTTAGGTGGAAGTCCAGACCCACTATCGGACAGACCTGTTCATTCGCTGTCCAAGAAAATGTCAAATAAAATTCAGACAATTAATTAATACTAAAGAATATACCATTACCATGCATTGCTTCTAATTGTATTATTGGGTGGGCAGGACAGCCTGCCTCCAAGTTACCCACCCGCTTATAGTGGTCACCAGGGGGGGGCATGACAGAAAATAATTGAGAACCACTGGGTTAGGGCCTAGTAACCTGGGTTGCATGTTTGTTTTCATTCTCCAAAACTATCAAGAGCAGCTTGGTTGTTTGATTTGGTTTGCATGTAAAAAAAAAATTATAATAAATATTAAGGGTGAGAGACTCTATGGAGTGTGTGTATTTTCGGGATAATGGACCGTCGGACCGATGGGAAAATGTTGGACTATTGAGCTGTTGGAATAATGTGTAGTCCTTATCAATCCTGTAAAAATATTTGCTGGTGGGATTTAGTCAGTTATTCCGACTGTTGAAGACAAACAACAGAAAAGAAGGAAGTGCTTGACACACATGGTTATGAATTACACATCATTTTTATTTACTCAAGTGAAATACAGAAGACTTAGCACATGTCGGTGATACGCCTCATGCTCATGAACCTAGTGCCGCTCATGCCCATGTCCTGAAGCTCCTGTACTCTCCGGGCCTCATGTACATCATCTTGCCTCTGAAGTGGGGCTGCTCGTACATCAGCCAGTGGCCGTCCATGACATTGCAAGACTGGCACTCAGACATACGGTAACGGTCCTGGATGTTCTCACAATCCTCCATCAGCTCGTTCATCTGACCTCCGAAGTTCTCCCTCTCGTAGATCCTCATCCTGAACTGGCCCTGTGCTGTAATTTCAACACAAAGAAAAATGTAAGTATGAAACATTTTAACAAATTAAAAAGTGGAAAAATTCAATTGGATGTAAAGTTGAGGTTTCTTACATAGGGGATCATACGGCAAGACCTGATGTTGTCGAACATCATTCCCATGCTCATCATGCGCTGCATGTCGTGGTACTCGCCCCTCCTCATGAAGAACTGCATGCCCATGTAGTTGGGACGCTCGTAGACCATGAAGCAGCCGCTCTCCACCCTGCAGGACTGGCACCTGCTCAGGTAGGAGGACATGTCGGTGCAGTCGCTCATGCACTCATAAGAGCGCCCTGGAAGTTCTTCTCCTCGTAGAAAGTGATCTGAAAATGGAGAAATGGAGTTCACAATCAAGTAAGTGTAATTTAAATATATTATGTATTTTTGTGTAAAAACATTTTTTAATTTACATTTTTTTTTTTTTTTTTTTTTTTTTGTAAATGAACACACTAGTGAGCATCCCATTACCTTGCCCATGATGATGGTTTAGGTGGTTTCCAGTGGATGGATGGTTCAACTTGCTCTGCCAACTCCATGACTCCACGGCCTTTTTATACAACACCCAGGGGGACCCCGTGTGTTGTTATTCAAATGTGCAAAGCTGATGAATTAGCAGTATGACTTTTGCTGAACGGGGCCTATAAATGTGAAACAATGGATTTCAGTCCATACATTTCTGGCAGCTGTGATCTGCATTGTCTATTATGAGCAAAAGCTTTGTGTCTGTGACCCACTCTCAGTTAGAAGGTTCTCCACATATAGTCTATCATAGCTGTGGGAAAGAACGCAACATCGGGCCACATCTCTTAACAAACCCCATCCAGAACCTGTACTGATGGTCAGTTGGTATAAAGAATTAGACATACAGACTTTTGTCTTTTTAGTTTTTTTTCCATAACAGTTTCCCCCCGAAAAAAAAAAACTTTACTTTGTAAATTATTACTGTGATGTCACAGTTAAAAGACATCACTAGTAATATTTACAAAGTAAGTTTTTTATTAACCTATATTTCTCTTTCTGTGATGTCACGAGAAGGAGAAATATAGGGTTAAAAAAAAACATCTTTCTGCCTTTTCTCAGGCTAGGATGAACCGATTTAAATATAATCGCACATTTATACTACATAGGATCTCAGAATTCAATACACCTTCATATTCAAACCGGTGAAGTAGGCCTTTAAACCAATTTAATAAATAGTATAAAACTGCTGGACAGGGATTTCATTTGCAGTAATAGTTCATTTGATCATCAGTCAGTGTGTGAAAAGGCAGTGTAACCCAAACCAATGAAGACCGTAGTTGGTCCACAGTCAGTCCGTGTTTCCATTCATTTGTTTAATCTGTATTTTGTATTTTTGCGCTTCAAAAAAAAGTATGGACAAGAGTTTTTAACTTTGGCCTAGGCAGAGAGGTTGATGCAACGATACAATTACATTTTGACAATGTACAATTGAATAATCATATCATCATCATCATCATCATCATCATCATCATCAACCCGACAATTGAAACATATTTCATAAAATACTTTTATAATTCTATAAATGGAAAGAACAGAAATGCCATATTTCCAGATCATTTGTATTTGTGTTTGAGGTTTGATATCAACTCATTGCTCTTCATCTCCTGCAATGATTGACTGAACAGACTGAAGGATAAACAGCCTCATCTCTTCAACTCAATGCACCCAACTCCTAATATTCTCATAATAGTAGTGAATACTGAGTACTGAAATACTTGGTACAGATTCATAAAGAACTTGTTATAGTCATAGATTCTGTCTATCTGAGATAAAACTAGCAAATCAATTTGAGTTATATTGAACAACATTTTGTAATTGTTGCATACAAAACATACAATTGGGTTGCATTAGGTGCATACAATAAACATTTTGTCAATGGTTTTAGGATTGTAATGTGAGAATGTTGAAATGAGCTTTGTTGGAAGACTCCATGACGAAATAAATATAATCAATCAATCAATCAACAATCAATAAATGTGATCAGGATAAAATAAAAATAGACAATTTACTTTAGAAAATATTATAAGCGAGAAGTTTGTGCTTTAAAAACGTACTTTCTTCACAAAGAAAGGCAGTTGTGCAGGAGTGAACAGAATAATGCAGTTTTTAAAAATGTGCATTATTGTAACACATTAAAACAAGTGTGGAGACTGTATGTTAATGAATGTTATTTAAGATATAATGTGGGGCTTCTACCTGTGAACCCCAGACCCAAACAAAGGCAGCAGGTAGTTTTTGTGAATGGAAAGCCAGTGAGGGATCATCCTCCACAACTTCTGTCATGTGTTGGATGAAGAGAAAACTCTGTGTGTTCCTTATATCTATGCAAAAATATACATATTTTATCAAATGTAATCACTTATCTAGTATCCCATTTTATACCAACAATGTAATTGATTGAACTGTGCCACAGGCTGTACAAGGTAAATAATGTATTCATTCAAGTTTATTGATATTAAATTATTATAACTTCTATAACCATAATCCTAAAGGCATTGTATTATCTTAAGACCTCATTCGTTCATTGTTACTTGACAATACAACCCCAAAAAAATGACTTACATTTTACAATATTTATATTCCACCAAATAAGTTAAATCTGTTAATAATACCAATTCTATAACTTTAAAGAATTTAACACGTATTTATTGTATGTTTTAATTATCATTAAATAATTGTATAAAACAATGTAGCGCAGGAAAAATGTGGTGCTATATAGGCTATAGTTATATATTTAAGAAATGTAATTATAAAATGGTATTGCTTCTTTGCTTATTACTCTGTGAACTGAACTTTTTTTTCTATTTTTTTTATTATTATTATCTTTTTCTTTTTATAGTTGGCTGATCTCTATTTTGTTTAATTTAAACAATTTTTATTCAATTATGTCAGTTGTGTATTTTTACCTTGTTTATGTCAAAATATGAATCAAAATACAGTGACAAAAAAATGTAGTTGATATTTATTATAATTTAGATTTTAGAGGTTACAATAGAATAGAATCAAATCAAGTATCACAGATGAAAAGGTTGAATACGTGTTGTCCACTTCATGGGTAGTTTATCTAAAGCTGCTTACTCATCTTATTCCTTATACTTAAGTTGTCAACACATTCAGAAAAGTGTGCATTTTACCCTGTTGATCATACAATGTCTGCAAACCACACAGAATTAGAGTTTTCAGCCATTTTATTGTTTACTCGAGTCTCCTTTTCACATACTCAAGGCCGGACGATCCGATCACACCTTTAGATGCCTTTCAAAGCCGACAACAAATCAATAAAAACACATTCAGAGAAGGAGGTTAAAAATTCAACATCTTTAATAAACAAAGTGTTTGATATTTACAGCTAGGTTGTTGTTGTTGTTGTTGTTGTTGCAGTTGTTGTTTTTTTTCGCTTATCATAATGGCTAAAATTCGGTGACCCTCCTGAAGGAACCCACGATGGCACAGGTGGCGCACCAGTCGCGATACCTGCGGTACTCTCCGGTCCTCAGGAAGTACTGCCTGCCTCTGTAGTTGGGGTACTCGTAGAAGATCCAGTAGCCATTCATAACATTACAGGAGTAAACGTGGCGGTGGTGGAAACGGTCAGACACACAGGGGCAGTCGTCCATGAACTCCATCATGTGACCGCTGAAGTCGGGCTTCTCGTAGATGCGCAATCTGTAGGAGCCTCGATACTGAGGGACCAAGGGGAGAAAATAAGTTACAGTCAAATTATGATACGTCTTCATGACAGATTCAACTTGCCATTGGAAAGTGTTACACTGTCAATGCTCAATCCTCACTTTGTACTAAGATTCTGTAGCTTTTTAACACTGAAAAGTGCTCTACAAATAAAACTTTATTATTATGATTATTTTTCTCTATCCACGAGCTTATGACAAATCCAACTTGAGAATGGAAAAGTGATATACAGTCAGTGCTAAATTGCAGAATCCTTACTTTGTATTAAGCAATCCTAACCAACTTTAAAGCAGAAACTATTCAAAGTTTTGGAAAGAAAAATCCTAATGAATTTATATAGCACAATTCAGACACAAGGCAATTTCAAGTGCTTTACAGGGGCATACTTTTTTTTTTTTTTTAAATAAGCCATAATAAAACAAAGTTGAAGTCCTTGAAGTCTCCCCAGTCTTTGCAAATACACAACCCACTTACCAACGGGATCATCCGACACGAGCGGATGCAGCTACTGAAGCCCATCCACCGCTGGTAGTCGGAGTACTCGCCCCTCCTCATGTAGTACTGGTGGCCCATGAAGTTGGGACGCTCGTAGATCATGAAGCAGCCGCTCTCCACCCGGATGGAGTTACATCGGCTGAAGTACGAGTGAAGGTCCGTGCAGTCATTGCTGCACTCATAGCTCCGACCCTTGAAGTCCTTGTCCTCGTAAAAGATAATCTAGGTTGGAAAATAAAACGCTGTGGATGTTGACTGGAAAACCAGAATTCTATCTAACTAAATCTATCAACATGAAAACATACTCAGAGCGAATTGAGGAACTTTTTAAAACTTTATTACTTAACTTTTATCTTTTTTAAGCTTATAAACTTATAATAAATGTTAGTAGAGAGGAAAAAAACAGTACTCACCTTGCCCCCCATGGTCTCCGTTGGAGAGATTCCCCATGTTTTCAGGGCTTTTTATACCACCTCTCGACAAACAAAGTATTGTTATTCAAATTCTCTCGTAGTTATAATTGAAGGCTACTGGCACATGTTTACCTTTTTGTTGGAGCACAACATTGGGTCAGAAATATAGATTTGTATTTAAAAAAAGGGATAAATAATTAACCGGATTGGTGTTTTGACATGCATGGACAAAGGAAAAGACTAGTATAGTATCCACACGTCCAGTGGACAATGGCAACAGAACAATATGGAAAGGCCCTTTCGCATTAAATATGTTGCTTAACAGAGCAGGAAGCCATTCTCTCTCCCTGATGCTGTACTGTACCTGAGCAGACCCACTGTACGCAAATAAGTAAGTGTGAACCATGCTGTCGGCCTGTGCACTGCGCTGGATGTAAACATTTTATCAGGGTTTGTACGTTCATGCAATGTGCTGTATCAAATCTTATCATTTTTTTTTTATTTATATACAGTAGCTCAATATCACAAATAGCCATTTGCCTCAGTGGGCTTAGCAGTCTGTACACAATATGACACCCTATGCCCCTTATACCCTAAGCTCGACTGAGGCAACGTTGTCTATACTTCATTGTATGTTTGTGGGATGCTCATGTCAACTTTAACTTTATATACTGGCACACATTTTTTCACACGCATTCTGGAGAAGTTTTGTTCAACTCTCGAACTGTTTTGACTTAAAGGACTACAACTCCCTTGATGTACCACAGCCATGTTGGACATTTCTGAAGACTCCCCACTCAATAATATAACGCTGTAAAACAAGTTTATGGTCCAAATATAGAAAATAATTTATAATATTCTATTTTATGAAACTGGAGTTCTGTGTATTGCTTGTCATAGATATAGATATAAATATTGATATTTATATACAGTATGTGAATATGGTCCATCGTGTAATGGTACTCGGGATAGATAGATAGATAGATAGATAGATAGATAGATAGATAGATAGATAGATAGATAGATAGATAGATAGATAGATAGATAGATAGATAGATAGATAGATAGATAGATAGATAGATAGATAGATAGATAGATAGATAGATAGATAGATAGATAGATAGATAGATTGATAAACTTAAAATTAAAACGTATATCTATGTTTGAATGTTATTGAAGTTGTTAATCATGTTTGATTAGAAAGTTTAATATGTTTTAGTTATAAAAAATCATAACCTTATATAAAACGTTTTTTTAGTGAATGAGGAATACTTAAAAGAAAGAGAAAAACAAAGGAGACCTGAAACAGATGAAACTTTTATGTATTGTATATTTTGTTGGAATCTTTTTTTTTGTCAAAAATATTACAATCGTACAAATAATACTATCGTTAACCGAATGTGCTTTATTGAACTACTTTTTATATATATATATTTTAAGCTATTAAAGGTAGTTAGCTACATACTAGTTAAACAAATATAATTTTTTCTATATTTTTGTTTGGTGAAAGATTAAGAGTTTGTTAAAGAATAATTTTTGATGTTATGCTTATGCAAATATTTGTTTGTAATATAAGTCATATATTACACGTCATTTAGCAGACGTTTTTGTCCAAAGCGCCGTACAACTGGAGATGGGCAGTTAGTATTAAGGGTTTCCTAAGGACCCTCACTGGACCTGATAGGGTAACAAACCCTATTTTCCAGTATCAATGTCTGTGGTGTGACATACTGAGCTATCCATCTGTATCCAGTGTATATATAAAACTTAGATGCCTGTTATGCCTATATGTGAGCTGCTCTACTTGAACCATCCTGATGTTTTTCTAGTTATCTCATATTCTGTACTGTTAAGCTCCGTCCAGAATCATTTGTTACATTCATCTGACTTTTTCTTTTTCATATCAGTTCCTGTCTCACACACTGCTTTGTTGTTTTGGGGCTAATCGTATGGATGAATTCCTCGACTGTACAGATGGCCTAATCCCATTGGAGGGGCACAATGTGGGAGAGAGTAACTCTTGCATTGTTTGGTATGGTATGCCTACGCAAAGAGGAGATTAAACTATAGTGGTGAAGCTAACCAGAAGCTATTATAGGTAAACAATGTAACTTGTTTCATATTTGTCATTTAAAGATTGAAATTAAAATTGAAAAAAATAAGCTATGATAGGGTTAATTGTTTAGCCATGCAACTGTAAGAAAAAATCTCCACATGTATTTTACAAATTATTACATATCTGTGTAGTAACTATAAATAATAGTGGCAATAACTCACAACACAATGCAACATGAGTGTTTTTATCAAGCAGTTTAATATTTATTGGGAAAACGGACAGTTAAATTCTGGGGGGGGGGGGGGAGATGGAGGGGTGCTTAAAGATGCATTTAAACGAAAACCCGAGTTCAGTTGAGGTCGGCGATCCTTCTGATGGAGCCGACCTGGGGCTGACCCTCCCCAGTCGCTGTATCTCCTGTACTCCCCGGGCCTCAGGTAGTAGGCACGGCCCTTGTAGTTGGGCTGGTCGTACAGCAGCCAGTGGCCGTCCATCACGTTGCAGGAGTTGAAGTCGGACATGCTGAGGCGATCCTGGACATTTGGACAATCCTCGTTCAGCTCGTGCATCTGGCCAGACATGTCGGAGCGTTCGTACAGCCTCATACGGAAGTTGCCACGGTGCTGGAAAAAGAATGGATAAAAAAGACTTTGTTAGGAATGTCAAATCAAAATCGAGTTGAATCAGTTTTTATTTTTATTTTATTTACCAATAGCCATTTGTCTCAAGGGTACAGTCATGCACATCTCTGGTATCCAGAGATATTTAGTTAGAATATATCAATCCTATTAAGTGAACAAGTGGCCGATAAGATGCAAGACTCAGACTGACTACTTTTTAACACTTTATGTCTGTTTTTCTGTTTTTAATGTTTTAGGTCTGCTTAACTTGATAATAGACATTTAGTGTTTGTAAAATCTTGTTGTTTTAAACCATTTCAATGCATTGGTCTATGTCTGGTTCAGTTGGAGAGCAATAGACACATTGGCACCCCAGTGGAAAACAAAGATATATTCCATTCGATTCTATTTAATTCAGTTCTGTCCTACTAGTAAGTGATTTACACACCACTATACATAGTGCCAATTGGGCAACTTTTTCAGCACCTTAAATCAAAATCTCTTTGCAAAGTCTACAATCACATAACTAATTGGATGATTTTCACAAAATCCTAAATCAAAATGTTCTTATCATAGTCTTTCTTGACCTACCTGAGGGATCATACGACAAGATCGGACACAGTCGTTCATTCCAATCACACGCTGGTTGTCGGAGTACTCTCCTCTCTTCAGGTAGTACTGGTTGCCCATGTAGTTGGGCCTTTCATAGACCATGAAGCAGCCGCTCTCAACCCTGATGGAGTTACATCTGTTGAAGTAGGAGTGAAGATCGGCAGAGTCGCTGCTGCACTCGTGCGAGCGCCCTTGGAAGTTCCTGTCTTCGTAGAAAATGATCTAAAAAAAAAGTGGAAAACGTTTTACACACACAAAGATAGTTTTAACAACCTTGCTGCAAATGTCTACAAAAGATCTATTAGGTAAAGGCAACAGATGAGTAAACAAGCATAAAATGTTGTGTTCTTTACCTTCCCCATGGTCATGATTGGTATCGGACTGTATCACCGCTGAATGCTGTCCCTGAGCCAAGCCACCGTGCTTTATAAAAAAAATGAAAGAATGGACTGCTGTGTGATTGCACAGCATAAAGTATTGTCATTCAAATAGTGACGATGGATCAGGGTCGGGGGTGGGGTGGTCAAAATCTGTTTATGTATAGACGACTCTTGGTTTGTGATGAGTTATTGTTCTTTCCTCTAGTTCATCACAATTTCCCCCTCCACCCCCTGGAAAACGCCACTGTACAATAGTCTGATAGAGAGCTTACAGCACAGCGTCAGCAAGATTACATTTATATTTTATTGAGCTGACACCTGGAAATCCGTTCCGTCTATCAGATAAAGAGATATGTAGAGATTGTTTTTTCTTCAGGAAAGGACATGGACCAACGTTAGTTCTGATGTACAAAAAGATGTTAGATTTACTTCAATGTTGTTTACTTGTAGACACTGTGCAAAATTTAAAGTTAGGAAAACTCAAGATTTCAAGTGAATTGTCACAATATGTTGGGTTTTTAGGCCAACTAAAACTCTAAAGTTTGCAGGGAAACCGCCGACAATCGAGCTAACTTATTATGTTTTATATTATATAACTTATCATATGTAATGTACCTTTTGAGTTCTACATAGTATTCTAAGACGACAAAGTAAAAGTTGTGCCAACTTAATATTTTTGAGCTTTGAGGCCAACTAAAACTCTAAGGGAAACTGCCTACATTTGAGGCCACTAAATAGTACTTTGTTGAGATAACTTTTTTTAAGAATTAAAAGTTGTGCCAACTTATATTTTTATCATAATTTTTTCAACACAGTTTAAACAGTTAAATGTTTGAATCAACATTTTGACCGACTTGGATTTGTTTTTCTGTATGACAGATGATTATGTTATTGAAATTCTTAGCATACATATATAGAACTCTATGAGGGTTTTATGCATGTGAAAGGTACATGTTCAATACATATGAATGATGAGTTATCTCAACAAAAGACCGGCTGGTTATGAGTTAGTTGTCTCAAATGTAGGAAGTTTTCCTAAAGATTGAAATCACCCATTTGTCCCATGTTCCTAAAGGTTAAAGTACCCAAGCTGTGTTTTTCAATATCATCTACACAACTGAATGGACTATGAAGACTCGATTTTGCAATTGCTTTATTACAACATTAAGTGTTTGATCAGGAACAGGTCAAAAACATTTTGTGTGATGTATGGTCCCTCTTGTGCAGTCTATCCTATCAAAAGCTTTTGCAGGACACAAGGCTTAATCCATGTCTTCAAAACTGGTCCTAATTTGAATCTTTGAAGTAAAATGACCAACTTTTACCAGAAGAACAGGCACACACACCTCATGAACAGTATTTCGTCGTTTCAATAGTCGTGTATGCAATTATTTCGGCATTTCTAGTGTCCTTCGAGACAGATCAATAGTCCATGATTCTCTTGATGGACCGACCCTGGCATTCCTGCTGCCCCACTCAGTGAACCTTGTGTACTCTCCGGGCCTAATCAGGTACATCCTTCCCTGGTAGTCAGAGTGCTCGAAGAACAGCCAGTTGCCGTCGCTAACTTTGCAGGAGAAGATGTCGTTGATGTGGAAACGGTCCAAGACGCTGGGACAGTCCTCCACAAGGTCCATGATCTGACCCCCGAACTCGATCCGCTGGAACAGGCGAACGTTGAACCCAGGCTCCTGGTTTGGAATGGTGGAAAGAAATTAGAATAAGTTTTGTTACCAGATGGAACTTTCATGCATACAGAGAATCCGATCCAGCCATGGTTATACATAATTTATGATAATACATTTTTATTACAGTGTATGTTTAGGAATTGCAATGTTTGTTGGTTTATGGGTGTCATCAAACAACCAACATTGCATGTTTCTAACCAGAAACAGCTCTGCTCAAAGTAACTCGCATTGGCATCACCGGCTCCGCACTTTCCTGGTTCAGATCATACCTTTCAGACAGATTCCACTTAATTAACAACAATAATTGCAAATCCATAACCACTCCAGTCACACATGGTGTCCCCCAAGGTTCCGTACTTGGTCCCCTTCTGTTCATCCTATACATTCTCTCCCTTGGTCACACCATACGCCACCACGACAACAATTTCACTGTTACGCGGATGATAACCAGCTTTATATCTCCACAGACCTGGTAAGCCCAAACGGGTAGTGCAGGTGAACTGGGAACATAAGTATGATGCCCCTGTTTGAGAGATCATGAACTCACTCCTAATGCTGAGCTTTTCTGACATCCCTGTGGAGGTTCGGGGCATTAAACCCGTACGGCGGCAGCTGTGGTCGGGATGGGTTGCAGTTCGGTGGGCCGAGGATCTCATCGCTTATATGCTTATATCTCCACACTGGCATTGGACCGCCTCGGGACACCCCGGGTCAGAACTAGTTAATGTGGCCTGGGGAAGGGAAGTATGGGGTCCCCTGCTGGAGCTGCTGCCCCCACGACCTGACCCAGGATAAGCGGTTGACGATGAGGATGACGAAGAATCCTTGTATGCAAATTGTTCTAAGACAGGAGAATCTCCTTCAAATCAACATGTCAAGTGACATGATAATGTGTATATCCAATATTTAACTATTATTATTATTAACCATTGAACAGTATCTGTATAACTCTGGTTGGTGCACAAAGTTCTGGCTTTGCCCCGAAACAGATCCTCACCTTTGGGATGAATCGACAGGAGCTAATGGAGTCGTTGATGCCCGAGCATTGACGGAAGTCCGGATACTCTCCTTTGAACAGGTAGTACTGGTTACCGTCGTAGTTTGGTTTCTCATAAACCATGAAGCTGCCACTCTCCACCTTGATGGAGTTGCATCCATTGAGGCAACTCATCAGGTTGGCGCAGTCACTGCTGCACTCATAACGGCGCCCAGAGAAGTTCTTGTCCTCGTAGAATATAATCTGAACATGGGAAAAATTGGAATGAAATTGGGTTTTGTTTAGGAATTCTTTTTTTTATGTTGTTGTTGATCATCCTATACAACTTCAACAGAGAACTATACAGCGACTGTTCCTGCTTATTTTACCCTTTTTTGGGTATTTTCCATGTATTCTTATCAACCAAATCAAATCAAATCTCTTTTATTTACATAGCCAAATATTACAAATAGCAATTTGCCTCCATGGGCTTTACAATCTATACAACAGAACAACAACCTATGTCTTTAGACCAAAAGCTCGACTGAGGAACAATTTGAAAAAAAATCGTTGACACTATTATAAATATGCAGATAATAAAACACATGAATAGAGAAAATTACCAAATAAAAACCAATGATCACTCTCAGTGAAGCTCAGTAATTCAAAAGAAAAGCCCTGAGGCCTGTTTGCAGTTTGTTTACATTTGTTCCCCTTATCACATATAGACATGAACAGCAAACTGCACCCCACTCCCACTCAACATCCCTCCCCCCACACACACACATACACACACACACACACACACACACACACACACAAACACACACACACACACACACACACACAGAAACAAACGCTGCCATCCTGGGAGTGCGTGCAATGTTTACCTTCCCCATGTTGGCTTTGCTTTGCCTGCCTGTGCCTTGGCCCGTGTGATCCATTCAGCCCTTTGAAGACTCTCCCACCTGTCACATATATAGTGAATGTGAAATGCAGACTCGGCACGTGTCATTCATATTGTAATAGCCAGGTATCTCTGTTTTGGAGTTATGTTGTTTTTTGTATTTTTCTAGTTTACACCTTTTACTTTTACACCAAAGCTGCCTATATGGACGATTTCTGCATGCCATCAAAGAGTTATTTTTTAATACAAATCTACATATTAGTTTTTATATCAATGTCAATGTCCAAAGTTCAATTTTTTACTTTTATTTTTAATAATTCTAGTGTCATGTGTGGTAAAACATTTCATTTACCCAGGTCGCAAAGGATCATAGCTCCTATATTTTGTAAATGTGGTATTTAAAGTGCAACACCATTATTTTATATCTTTTATAAGCTGTGTCATCAAATTTCACTACATTAATTCACAGCATTGTAAAGGTGTGTATGTATGAGTATATGTTATTTTTTGTCAACATAATGTTGGTTTGACCATCCTAGCATTGCCCTCTGGTGGAGCGCTCAATTTCTCTCCAAATAAATAAAATAAAATTGTAACTACACACTGCTGAAACAGTAAAGTCTATTATTTTAAAAGAAATTATCCATGGATTAATATAGTAGTATTTTCTTTATGCATTCTTTGTTAAACTAATGATCTTGGAAACAAAATATTTATAATTTATTTCTCTGTTTGGACTGTATCTTTTGACCAGGGAAGAGTATAGGGCCACGGGAGAGAGAAAAAATTAGAGGAAGATTTTTTTCTTCATTATGCACTTCAAGAAAAAACTCAAAATGTTGGAATAAATCCAACAGTTCAAGACTGCGGTAAAGATAGAAAGCTATTGACAGCTTGACTCCTGTGTTCAGTTAGAATTTGGTTGTAGCCGATTGTCTGCCTTATGATGACAGCAAAGACGCATCGTTTGTGTTTTAATAATGTTTTGGTTATGAGGTACTAATCCCGGAATTTGAATCAGTCAAAATCTTTCCAACTTTACCCCATTCTTGAACTGTCGAGTTAAGTCTTGAGATTGTATTTCATATTTACATACTCGACATTTCAACACTTTTTGCTTTATATGTATAATGAATGACTTGAAAAAGACTCTGTATTTTGCAGTAAATGTGTGTGGGAATATTACATTGATCTCTACAATAGATAACGCTTGAGTCTCGATGTGTTTTTAGCGGTAGCTCTTGCAGTTTTTATTCAAGCCTCTGATGAGGGTCAAGATATCGGGCCACGAAGACCCCGTCACATCCTCGCTGGAAAACAGGCCCTCCAGGCGCAGAGAGCAAGAACAAAACTGAATACAATTAACCACTGACGCCATTTTATTCAGCGTGTGAAACAAGGCAAAAAGCAGACATTTCACAAGGATCGTTCTCTCTCGTCCGTTGTTGTCTTCTTTAGAGGTCCATTAGGCGCTTGATGGAGCCGATCTTGGAGTTGTTGCCGCTCCAGTCGTTGAAGGTCTTGTACTGGCCGGGCTTGAGGTAGTAGTGGCGGCCCCTGTAGTTGGGCTGGTCGTACATGAGCCAGTGGCCGTCCATCACGTTGCAGGAGTTGAAGTTGGCGCTGCGGAATCGGTCCATGACGTTGGGGCAGTTGTCGGTCAGCTCCATCATCTCACCGCTCATGTCGAAGTGCTCGTACAGCCTCATCTTGTAGTCGCCTTTGTGCTGCGGGACGGCAAGAAATATAGTCAAATAATGTTATAATGGTCTTAATTTAAAGATGTGTTTTTTTAGCATTTTCAAGCTTTATTAGATAGTACAGAGTTGAAATGAGGAGACAGAGAGATAGAGAGAGAGAGAGAGGGGGATGACCTGCAGTAAAGGTACACGGGTCGGATTTGAACCCGCGACCACTGCAACGAAGGCCGGAGCCAATATGGTACGCGCTCTATCCACTATACCACCCAAGCGCCCCGTAATGGTCTTATTTTACACACCTTATTCAGTATTATTCAACTTAAAAGTAGATTCAGCGATTCTGGAGAAGGCTTGTTGCAGAAATCACTTTTTTTCTGTCAAAATAAGGCCTCTCTAAACTGGGATGTAAACAAAGGAGGCCCACCCTTGCCAGCACCATGCCCGTTTACAGAACCTAGGCTGTGTATTTACAGGTTCAGGTAGTGGATCATGAGGAGATATTCAGTGATCGTGACAGAAAGTGATTTTAAAAACAAGCATTATCCAGATTCAACTTCAATCTATAGGCATGGTGCAATCTATACCAGCACTTCATACACTTGTACAAATGATGCGATGTGCAATAACTTAAAGGCCTACTGTCTAACCCTACATTTCTCTTTCTGTGACATCACAGAAAGAGAAATGTAGGGTTAGACAGTGAGACATAAAACACTCTTTCTGCCTTTTCTCAGGCTAGGATGATCCGATTTCAATTTTTTTTGCACATTTATACTTCATAGGATCTCCGAGTTCAATACACCTTCATATTCCAACCGGTGAAGTAGGCCTTTAAGCACTTTTCATTTCTCAGCACTTTATATTAAATTTCTCTGGTCCCCCAAATTCTGAATCAGCTTCGCGTCTGGCCAAACAACGCCCCTTAACTGTGGTATAATGAGCAAATTCCACAGCCTCCTGTTGTGAGCTATTGCTTAAGTATATCATCCTGCATTAGGCCTTACCATGGGGATCATGCGGCAGGACCTGACACAGTCGTTGAGGCCGGTCATACCCATGTAGTCGGAGTACTCGCCCCTCTTCATGAAGTACTGGTTCCCCATGTAGCTGGGACGGTCGTAGATCATGAACATTCCGCTCTCCACGCGGATGGAACGGCAACGCTCGAACATGGAGTGCAGGTCGGCGCAGTCGCTCATACACTCAAAGTGACGGCCGCCAAAGTTCTTGTCCTCGTAAAAGATGATCTGATAAAGAAGAAAAAGAAAGAAAGAAGAAAAATGTGTTATGTTTAGTTTGTTTGTAATAGCTACAGTAAAACATTTAAAAGTTAGGGAAACTCACATTCTTAAGGCTACTGTCTGCACAACATTTTTGAATTTCGATAAAACTCTTGAGTTTTAAGGAAAACTGCCTACATTTGAGCCACCTAATGATCTTTTGTTGAGATAAATTATCATTCATAAATTCATACCAACTTGGTTTTCTTTGTTATCTGTATGACAGATAAATAATTGGTAACAGCTGTAATTCTTTGTGATTCTTAGTATGTACTATGTAGAACTCAAAAAGTTTTTTTCTACATATGAAAGATATATTTTCATTAGATATATATGATAAGTTATCTCAAAAAATATATTAATTTGGCTCAAATGTAGGAAGTTTCCCTTCAAATATAATAGTTCTAGTTTTAGCCTCAAAACTTAAAAATATAATGGAGACAGTTGCCTTGAAAATTTGAATGTCACTTTGTTATAATGTAAATTTTTTTTAAAGATTATTAAAAAATTTAAAAACAAACCTTCCCCATGATGGCTGCTGATGTTGGTCAAAGTGCTTCCTGCGTTGTTGTGATTTTTCTATTAACACCAAAGGTGGAGTCCATGTTTTTATACATTACCGCGTGGTGCGTAGGACCTGCTGTGTGTGTTGTTATTCAAATGAGACCCTGGTGTCAGCACAGACTGTGCAGGAGTATTCCCACTAATGTTTGTTAAGAGTTGATACACACTGGAAAGCTCCTAACAACTAGAGCCACAGCCATGGACACCAGCTGCTGGAACATTCACTCTTTTAACCCATTTTCTGTTTGCTTTAGAATGGGACAGATTAAACATATGCATGTGCTATGTAAGATACTGAAAATATTCTCTAAATGTGTGTGTAAAGATTTATTTTAAACCTCAAAACAGTGTTTTTCTAAATAGGTTCTGTAGTGTAGCTGCTAACATATGAATGGTTTGCCTTTAACCCCATTGTCACCACTGTTGTTGTCAGCATGTAAGTGACCTGCAGGCCAAACAACAGAGAACAAATGAACCACAATGGGAATTGCATGAACAGGAAATGCTTTCTTTAAATGATATAAATCTAATCAACATTAAATACTAAACTCTAAGTTATAAACAATGTAAAAAAAAAATAAAAAAAAAGGCAACTGCCTTCATTAATTTTTTAGTTTTGAGGCTTAAAACTTTTAAGTGTAGGGAAAAGTATCAATTTTAAGATAACTGATCATTCATATGTAATGAAAATATATATTTCATATATATTTCATGTGTATAAAAAAAATCTAATTTCGAGTTCTACGTACTAAACATTTCAAATCTGTAAAATTGTCTAAAAAAACTTAAGAAAAATGGTTGAACATTTACTTTTTAAAGTCTCAAGACTCAAAACTGGAAGTTACATTACATATGAATACCAAGTTATCTAAAAAAAGAGTTGACTCAAATGTAGCAAGTTTTCCTTTAAACTTTGAGGCCAACTAGTTTGAGTTCAGTGAACTTTTTAATTTTTACGTCGTGGCAATTTTTTGTTATAAGAAAGTGTGTATTGGTGAGGGTCAAATATAATGTAGTTCATACAAGATTTAAACCGTGTAAGTAATGTCTAAAGTGTAAATTGTGGGAAACAGTACTTATAATAACATACTATCAATAGTTATATTAACTCAAAAGATGGCTTCTTTTTGAGCCACTTGATAAATCACTCAATATCAAAATATGTATTGACAAAGACAGAGCAAAGAGTTTACAACAGATTCGTTTATTTATTTAGTTTATTTTAAAACAATATCATATTGAAATAGCCAAATGAAACACCCCACTCCTTGTTGTACCGATGCAGACACACATTATTTTATTAACATTACACAGTTTCAGAGGAGAAAACAATTTTAATTTTAATTTTTTTTTTAATGAAACTGAAATGTTAAATAAAATCTTCAGAAATCACGTGAGATCCCTAAATTAAAAATCTGTGATTCTGCGGAAGGAGCCGGTGGTGGCGCAGGTTGCCCCCCAGTCGCTGAACTTGCGATATTCCCCGGGCCGCATGAAGTACTGGCGCCCGCGGTAGTTTGGGTGCTCGTACATGGTCCAGTAGCCCTCCATCACGTTGCAGGAGTAGATGTCGCGGCTGCGGAATGATCCTGGACCGATTCGCAGTCCTCGCTGAACTCCATCGTCTGACCCTGGAAGTTGGGACGCTCGTAGATGCGCATGCGGTACGGACCCTCGCTGGTCTGAAGGGGAAACAGGGAAAAGTCAAGTTAGAACTGGAAGCATTTTGTCATGGAGATGTTTACAGAACAGTAATACGGCCACAGGAATGATTTTTTCTTTCTTTCAAAGGTTTTTTATTCAACAAAAGATTTGTGAAGCATTACAGTACAATGATTAAGTTTTTTCCCCTTTTTCCTTCCCCGAACAATATCCACCCAGGAATGATTTTTTTAAATTTAATAAATAATAATATATAAAAAAATGTAATTCCTCTTTTAATTTTTTCTCTCTCCCGTGGACCTTATGATCTTCCGTAATTAATAATTAATAATAGTTATAATTATGAGATAAAAAGTTTAAATTATTATCTCATAATTTCTATTTACCATAGGGATATTGTCATTATCAAGGCAAAGTTTTCATCCTATTTTTATTTTTTTTCACTTATTTTTTTTTACTGGCTGAAACTGATTTCCATACCTAATAGATCATATCTTAGTTTAATTTAATTTAGTTTATTTCACATAATACACAATAAAACCACCCAGATATTGACTCACATAGGAGAAGGTACGGCAGGAGCGAATGCTGTCGTTGTAGCCCATCCAGCGCTGGTAGTCTGGGTACTCCCCTCTAGTCAGGACGTACTGGTAGCCCGTGTAGTTTGGCTTCTCATACAACACCCAGCAGCCGCTCTCCACCTTAGATCAAGTTAAATTGTAGTTTAGGTTAGTTAGTTAGTTTCAGTTTATTTCGATCAAAACATATTCACAACATTACTTACATAAGTTAAAAAAATAAAATAATAAAAAAAACACACAAAATTGTCATCGTAATTTATATATTAATTTCTTATAAATAGTATTGATCGAAAAGGTGTAGGCTGAAGCATTAGCTTATTGCGCCTACCCTTATAGGTCATTCACACATCATCATTATATAATAGATAAATAATTTCATGATAAACTTTATGGCAATGCAGAAATGAGGGAACCCCAAAATACCTCCAAATAAGCTACTTTAAAAGGTGCTCCGAAGAACTCTCAGTTTTTTGTAAATTCTTGTGCCAGTTCTGTTGTTCCTGGGTGAGCGTATACCCATGACAAAGGCATTAAGAAAAACCATATCAGATAGCATTCTTTGCACTGATGGTCTCTGTTTTGCTGTTACATGTAATTTATTAATTAATTTGACTGTTTCAGAAATATTTAAAAGTTCCTCGTAGCACCTTTAAGCTTTTCGGAAGAGGCCCAATAAATGTGGTATTAACCTTGATGGAGTTGCAGCGGCTGAAGTGCGGGTGCATATCAGGGCAATCGGTGTCGCACTCATAGGAGCGGCCCTGGAAGTTCCTGTCCTCATAGAAAGTGATCTACAGGGAAGTAGGGATGGATTGAATATTGGTTTGTTAAAAACACACACAATAACAAGTCCTTCAATTACTGATTCAAAATAAATATACATGTTATATTTGTATTATAAGTAGGTTTTAATATACATTTGCAGTCATTTTACATTAATTTATTTTTCTTTTCTTTTTTTCTCTCCAATTGTTTTATCAGTTAAATTATTCTGATATGGTTCTACAAAGCAAAATAAAAAATTTAGGAATACACAAAAATTCAAGGTAATCAATTATTACATGTTTTATGGTTTTGGCTCTTCTTAACCAGCTTTTTGTGGGACAACCACTGTTGGGACTTCTCTATATCGTTGTATTATCTTTGCATTGTCTTTTGTTTGTTTTTTCGCAAATGAGGGTCACCCCAAAATGTGCAGCAAGATCTTAAAACAAAACTGTAACGGAATAGAACAAGTTAAAAACATACGCAAACATGATCGTGCCAGTAAATAAACGTTTATTCTGAATATAGCCTACAGCTGTTGCAGTTTGAATCAGGCCAGTGCTCGTTTGATGATCTAGACATGATGTGACTTGACAGCTGCATTCCTCACATTTTAACCCATTCCTGGCACCTTAACTTTCTGTTTTCACAAAGAAACTGATTCTAGTTGATTATGGCTCACAGCTCATGAAAATCAAAAATCCAACATCTCAAAATACTAAAATATTACAGAAGACCACTCAAAAAAAAAGGAATATTGTTACACTTTGAGTGGCTGGATTTTTTCACGAGATATAAGCCGTTATCATCAAATATAAAACGAAAGAAGAGGTTACAGTTTTCACTTTACGTGTAATTGATCTATAATATATGAAAGTTAAAATTTTAAAAATTAAATTACAGTAACAAAAAATGTTTTCCATGATATTCTAATATTTCTAGATTAACCTGTATTATCTGTATTTCTCAATATATCCTGCACTTTACTGCTAAAACTTTTTTGTCACCGATTTGCTACCAAGTTCATAAAGATTTTGACATGATAGCCCGAAAAAAAAAACACAACAATGCCGATCTCTTACCTTACTACTCATCCTGAAAAGAGTGCTGGAGCCAGTAACCTAGGGGAAAACGTGGGTCTCACAAAGCCTGACCAGACCCCGCTATATAAACCTCAATCAAAAGGTTAGCATAGCCCACTTTGGCACTTTTTTCAATGCCAAGGGATTTAACGCGCTGGTATCGCTGCCAAAAGTCTTGATCCTGGGCATAGAAATCAAAAATCCCTGAATCATCAATGCTAAAAAAAGTCCCAGCAAGGCAAATTACTGAGCCACTGTGAACCTCTTTATTGATATCAGGGAAACGTTTTATCCACTGATCTGTCATAGAGTGGATTAATCTGTTTGCAAGGCAGAATGTCAGGGGTCATCACAAAACAAACAACACAAGCCTTTCAACCCCACGTGTTCAATTTGAAACAGAGGGAATTGAAACAGTAGCATATGTATTAGTAACAAGGGAACTAGTCCAGATAACTATATCATATTATATGCCCTTATTATTATTATTATTAAGCCTCTTCTACTGTATATCGGGCTGCACACATTTTTTATTGATCCATTTAAAAAATTTAACTACAGTCCTACATTTTCTTAATAACAAACTACTTAATTTTAAGTCAGGTTGCAACATCTACATTTTTTTTAGCTTTGAATAACCTAAGTGTTGTGTAAATTGGTGACTACGATACATTTGTAGCTCTGTCCAATCTAGAGAGCTAGCATTTATGTAAATAGTAAGTCACTGCAGCATTGCAAGCTATACCATCACATCCAAAAATGACAGTTTTAGAGTCGCAAAAGCCGGTAAGTTTTTTGCAAAAGTATCTGAAAAAAAGATAGGGATAAGATAGGGACTGCACTCTTCTCAGATATTTGCAAGCTCATTTTAATTAGTTTAATTAATTTTTTTAGTTAGTGTAGTTACATACAGGCCACTTACACTGTTTAGCAGGTCACCACCACCACCATGATATTAATGTTGTCATGATCATAATCATTATGTAGTTTTGTATTCATCAACAGCCGACAAATGCTCAATATTTTTTTGTATAATTATTTTTATTTTGGTTTTTTTGTAACAATAAGCAAACAAACAAACAAACAAACAAACAAACAACACCAGACAATACATACAAACTAAGAAAAGAGAGAAAAAAAAGAAGAAAAAGGACAAATGTGTATGTTGTTCATAATTTGTAAAATACTTTTTACATGAAGTTATATATTATGTCAGCAGAGAGGAATAAGTAATTCATCGCATGCTCAATATTTTAGTTACAGTTTAAAGATTGAAGTCTAAAGAAAGTCAGTGTGGCGTTATAAAGACAGCCCTAAAAGGTACATTTAGTAGAAGAGGGGAAACTGTAAAAATCAAAAACTTTTTTCCTCAAATACCACACTTTCTATAGTTCATTTATTAAATGTACTTTATTTATACAGCCCTTTACAACAGTCCTTTCGGTGTACCAAAGTGCTTTACAGGATTGAGCAAGATAAAACACGATAAGATAAAATCAAACAAGACAAAATCAAACAAGATCAAAACAAGATAAGATCAAAATCAAAGTGTCATCACGCTACTGTGTATTAAAAGCCATCCTGAATAAATAGGTTTTTAGCCTGGATTTAAAGGGGCCCAGGTCAGAAATGAGACGCATGTCAGTGGGGAGCTTATTCCAGAGCCTGGGGGCAGCAACAGAAAAGGCTCGGTCACCCCAGTGCTTGTATCTTGACCTAGGCACTTCCAATTAAGTAAAGTTAAACCTGCAGTGTGTAGAATTTGGGGTTTTATTTCCTAGCAGATTTTGTAGAAAGTAATTATAATATCCATAAGTACATTTAATTTAGTGCATAATAGCTGAAAAAAATGTTTTGAATTATTATTTTTTCCCCTAGAAAGGATCTCATATATGTCCATATTTCTGCATATTTTGGACCAAGGCCTAGTGCCGCCATCTTGAAAGTGTCATAGTTGGAATGTTATCAGGTGCATTGTTTAAAATTTAGAATTGTTCTTGTCCTTGAAGGCCACTGTAGCTTCTGTTATTATTCTAAAGGGTTGGGGTTACCCAGGGAGCGTTGCATTCTAGAACTTTGTAGAACTTTCTTGATGACGTCATATTACACACTGCACCTTTAAGTTAAGATACTTTATTAGTCAATTGAAACGTATCTTTTTGTATATCCCCTCTGAAGATACCACACTACGGAGGGCAGACGACCCCACAGTGCAGGAGACTGTCTTCAGTCCTGTAGAGACTCCAGAGAACCCTCGTAGTGCTCAGCTCTTTCCTCATGACGATTGTTGCCGTGCTGAGAGACAAACAGAGAGATAAGGATGGTGTCTGTTAAGGTCCAAAAAAGTGAATTACATGCTAAATAAGTTTTAATAAATAGCAATGTGTAGGTACTGGGCAAGGCAAGGCAAGTTTATGTATATAGCACAATTCAGACACAAGGCCCTTCAAAGTGCTTTACAGGGGGCAAGATTAAAATACATAATACACATTAGAAAAGCGAATGAAAAGAAATAAAACATTTAAAAGCTAATGAATAGAAATAGAACATTTAAATACAATAACATTGCAGGTTAAGATGGAAACAGAAAAGTCAGACTACTAGACCTTCATCAGGCAAAGCAGTGATGATGTCAGTTTAAAATCACTAGGTGGCAGCAGAGGCCTTTCATCCATATTGTGAACAAAGATCAATTTATGAAAACTTCCCTTTCCTCTTTTTATAGTTTTTTTTCCTAATCATACATCCATAGATTTTTTCTGATTGCTTAGGCACTATATCTGAAACTTTTGGATGTTTTTGCAAAACTCTAGCAAACTATTCAAGGGGTTTGAGGAATGTGTTCTTGCATCATCAAAACATTTTCACACAAACTGTTAGAAACTTCTTCAAAAAATATTTTGCTTTAGAAAAAATAACTGAAAAATATGGGATTAAAGATGGGGTATGTGATTTCTGATTGGTCAAAATTAACATGAGCGGTACACTTTGACCAATCAGAGCGAGGCTCCGATTCTAAAAATAAATAAATAAATAAAAATCCGATTGTCTGTTCTTATTGGCTGTTGGGACTGTCCATTCACTTTGGCACGACTTTGTTGGTGTAGAGCGTGTCAGGGAGGGACCATAGGGGGAGGGACCAAAGAGAACAAGTGGAGCGGTTGAGGTATTTGGATTCAAATCTCTAGCCCAACTGCTATTTTCTCCCCAAATCCTCCACCCCAGCTTTAATTAATAATCATGATGCTGTGTCTACTCACGCTGAGGAAGGAGTGAGACGAGGAAGAGGATGATGAAGAATGAACTGACGCTCGTTCAGGCAGAGCGCTGGCTTTCATCCTCTCTGACAGCCACCGTTTCAACTTCTCACCTTTGGGAGAATTTTAAGGATTTTGAAATAACTTTTATATCAGTGGTTTGGGATAAATCTGAGGATTATTTTTTAAATTTATCCAAATATATTATTTTTAATGACCAAGTATCTTTGTCTTACTTTTTTTTTTTAACTTATACTGTATGTTCATATTGAAAATGTACAGTATAGTTCAATTTCTTGCATATTTATTTTCTTTAGTAAAAAAAATATTAACTCATTATTGATATATTTTAGTATCAAAAAAAAAAAAGGTAAACTAAGAAAGAATAAATAAAAAAACTCATTAAATAAATAAACAATGATCACCCAATGATAATCAAATAAAACACCCAATATTAATATGTATTCCCACTTACTGTGCTTCTTGGAATGGTGCACAGCCTTGTAAGAGCCGAGCATTGCAAGCGGATGGTAGGACAGAGTGAAGGGATAGACGATCGCACCCTGCAGGTAAAAAAACAATGGGAATAAATGTTCAGTGTCTTTTGTTTTACTCTTTAGAAGCATATGTTTGAGTAAAATGAACATTTTGATTTTATAATATAAACTACTGACAACATTTCTACCAAATTCACAATAAAAATATTGTAATTTAGAGCATTTTCAATAAGTTATATAGAGATAAAGATTTAAGAAAAATCCAGGGGGGTTGTAAATGTTTGTATGTTTGCATAAAAAAGAAAATTCAATAAAAATCGTTAATGAAAAAAAAAAAAAAAATCCAGACGGGTCTCTTAATTTTTTCCGGGTCTGAATATTAAATAAAGCGTATAACTATAAAGATACCCCAAAGTGAGGACACCTTTACCTTTGAGCGCTGGCTGTGGAACGAAGCTGCTGGTTTACATCTGTACAGAGACAAGATTTCCTCCACTGGCAGACTGTCCTGAGGGTTTGGGTTAATCATAGTGCAAATGTTATTCAACTAGTGAATACAAAATATATATATATATATATTATTATATATATATATATATATATATATATTATTATATATATATATATATATATCATAGCAGTTTAAACAATACAGTAAACACATTCTGGAGAACTTATATTGTCAAAATCAGTGAATATCTCCTCACGATGTGCACTGAAAGAAAGTCAAGTGTTAATACACAGCCTAGGCTCTGCAAACGGGAATGTTGCTAGCTATGGTGGTGGCCGCCTTTGTTCACATATCCTTTGTTTACACACCAGTTTACAGAGCCTAGGCTGTGTATAAACTACAGATCTTTTTCAGTAAACAAACAGGTAGGGACAAGTAGTGGATTGTGAGGAGATATTCACTGATTTATTTGACGTAATGCGGCCTGCAGCAGGTAAATGCTGCTGATGCTGATTTTATTTTTGTGTCGCTGATGACTTTTATTTTTATTTTTTATATCTTGGGTTGTTGATGACTTTTATTTTTACTTATTTTTATTTCCTGGCACTTTATTTTTATGCACTGTGTGTTCTCCTCAGGCTTGTGTATATATTGTTGTGTTATTGTGTCCTGATGTCTTATTTGTCGTGTGTCGTTAAACTTCTCCTGCTGTACACAAATTTGCCCTCGTGGGACATTTAATAAAAACCTTGAACCTTGAAACCTTTTCATTTAAAAGCTTCATGCATCATGTGTGTAAATCCTATTGACACTTTCCATAATGATCCCGGCAAAGGAGGACAGGATCATGGCCTCCCGCTCTAAGCGATTTGGATACTGGGCACTTCCTGCGCTGCTTGTTGCTCCGCTGGAAAAAGAAAAAAAGAAAGTAACTAACACATATATTCAGAATGGAAACTGGATTTTTCTTTTTTTTTCTTTTTTTAAAGATATTTTTTTTTGCATTTTTATGCTTTATTGATAGTGTAGAGACAGAGTCGAAATGGGGCAGAGAGGGGAGTGACATGCAGAGAACGACCGCAGGCTGGAATCGAACCAGGGTCCGCTGCTGGCTGAGGCCCATGGGGGGGACGCCTTACCAACTGAGCTAAAGGCACCCCCTTAGGAAACTGTGGATTTAAACTCATTTCAACACGGTCCAGCCTCAAGCGGTTTTTGTGGTTATTGAAAAAAAAACCTTTGCCTATGTCCCACATTTATTTTTATGTCTTTACAAAACCATTGATTACAATGAACCAGTAGTAGGAAGCACGCAGATTCTTAAGTTAAAGACCTACTTCACCGGTTTGAATATGAAGGTGTATTGAATTCTGAGATCCTATGTAGTATAAATGTGCGAAGAAAATTTAAATCGGTTCATCCTAGCCTGAGAAAAGGCTGAAAGAGTGTTTTTTTAACCCTATATTTCTCTTTCTCGTGACATCACAGAAAGAGAAATATAGGGTTAAAAAAAAACTTACTTTGTAAATATTACTGTGATGTCTTTTACTGTGACATCACAGTAATATTTACAAAGTACGTTTTTTTGGCTAGGATGAACCGATTTTAATTTTTTTTGCACATTTATACTACATAGGATCTCAGAATTCAATACACCTTCATATTCAAACCAGTGAAGTAGGCCTTTAAGTTAAAGTGCTAACACCACAATAATGTAACGTAAAACTCACTAATGTTACTGGTGCTTGTTTGTTTTTTCTTAGGTTTCTTTCTATTCGTTTTTGGAAATTGGCTTTTTATTTTATATTTTGTGTTTTATTTTAAAATAAAGATTGTATTCATTCATTCACTTCAGCTTATAGTTACAGTATTGTGTCTTAGTTTAATCTATAGTAACACGAGCTGCTTACATGATGTCCCTGTCCAGCACATCCCGTCCCTGTTCTTTGTCCAACCACCAAAGGGCAACACTTATGGCAAGGTCATAGTGAGCCTGTAACACACACACACACACACCACACAGACAGACAGACAGACAGACAGACAGACAGACAGACAGACAGACAGACAGACAGACAGACAGACACACAAAGAAGTATATTTGAATTATACTTCATAGAAAAAAACTACAATTTACAGTTCCGTGATGTTTTTACCAGGTCATCCAGCATCGTTGAGGTTCCTTTCCCCTTTGGATCAAAATTATTCTCTCTGAGTTTCTGTCCAATGTAGTCACCACTGCTCGGATCAGAAAAAAGTATTAATTTGCCATGTAGCCATTTTGAAAAATATGCTTCACATTAAAGACCCACTTCACCGGTGGAAATATGAAGGTGTATTGAACTCTGAGATCCTATGTAGTATAAATGTGCAAAAAAAATTAAAATCGGTTCATCCTAGCATGAGAAAAGGCAGAAAGAGTGTTTTTTTTTAACCCTATATTTCTCCTTCTCGTGACATCACAGAAAGGTTTTTATTTTTTTTGCACATTTATACTACATAGGATTTCAGAATTCAATACACCTTCATATTCAAACCGGTGAAGTAGGCCTTTAAGCTTTTCATACACTCACATAAGGGCCTCAACATCTCTTTTCAGCTGCCGTGCCTCCATTTTTTTAATGAACTCCTTTCATGGGACTTCTGCAAAAAAACGACAGACAACGCCAACCACTTTCTTACTTCTTAAAGCTATAGTGCGTAAGTTTTGTCATCCCCCATGAGGAATTCTGATGAATTACAACAACACTGTCGGTGCATCATGAGGTAAAGCCTTCAGTGATGGTTCATAGATTTTATACCTTCTGCTAGTACGTCCAGGTTTTTTTTTTCTTAGCAGTAGAATCAACAACTGAAACATTTCCTGGGCTCTTCTTGGGATTTTTCAGAGCTCCTGCACCAGTGTCAGAGGGGAGGGGGGGGGCGCGACACCAGTTTGTAAACGCTGCCATACTAAGATATACAGAGAGAGTTTTGTGGAGCTGATAGGCTCACTCAACTTTGTGTCAACTCATTTGGCGATGGCTTGTATGTAACCGACATTCATTTATATGAAAAAGGTTACGCACTATTGCTTTAAATACAGTATTATCTTCATTAAGATCAGACTGACCACAAGTGAGTTAAGTGGAAATCCCTTGAAAGAACTGTTGTTTTTGCCACAATAAAGACTTACTTATATAACATTGTCTTAAATATATTTAAGGGTTAATTCACTGCTGAGGAAACCTGAAACTGACAGCACAACGGCCCCCATACAGAGAGATAACAAACAAACAAAAATGTAGGCTCGAGATTGCAGGTGAATAAAAAACTAATGTTGAGATAATCACTGTTAAAAAAAAAAAAATAATAATAATAATAATTGTTTTAACTGTATCAGTAGCTGTGTATCTGAATCTTATGGCAGTGGGGGCGGGACCTGATAAGCCTTTGGCTTCTCCTGCTTCCCTTCGACGATAACACAAAGTAATATGTATGAATATGCAAAGAGAAAATTGTGTATTGTGTGTAATTGTCCGGAAGAATAATAAATAAATAAAATAAATAAATAAAGATGATTGTATAGGATACATAAACAGACGCAAACAAGACAAGTTTTAGTCAAATAAACACCTAAATGTGCGTTACTGGTATGAATGAAGGTGGAAGTAATATACCGGTAGAGTAGACAAACTCTCAAAATTGACCAGCGCTTGAAAAAAATAATGCTACTACTGCTGCTTTTTTTCCCCTGCAATTTCTCAGCTTAAAAACACATTCTGTTACTAATGCCAATACAGCTTAGTGCTAAAGAAACCAACTTGAATCCATCTCTTCTGTAGAACAACACATTTTAATGAACAGATAAAAAAAGGAAATTCAACATGCAATCTTTTGTACTCACCACACAACTATGTAGAACTTAAGTAAACAAAGTCCATCGGTTTCTTTACATGATACAAAACTTAAAACGCGGTCGACCGCTGTCTGTCCTGCTACTCTGAAAGGCGGTACCCTTGTTGGGAACACAAGCTCTTAGCAGGGACTAGGAACACAAAACTATCAGGTGAACGTTGAATAATTTATGAGGAAACCTTGTGTAAATCCCTCAGACCATTTACAACCAGATATATGGGGAAATAAGTGGTTTAGCAGGACTGTTTGTAATGTGAATGTTCATCACACAAACACATTGAAGTCTTGAGAACATGTTTGAATGAAAAAGACTAATATCAAAAAGGTGCTTATCAAGCTTAATAAAACATTTGTCATATCAAAATATTTAATTTATTAAGCAAGCTTTAAAAAAATAGTTAATTAAAAATCCAACGAAATCTCCATCTTGGAATTGGTCGCAGTCTTGTTTTTCTTCTTCTTCGTCTTGCCGTCCTTGAACACCGGCGAACTCAGAAAGGTGCAGTCTGTGTTTTTATCTCCACGCCTTATTTTGCTGTTCAAAAAAAAAGAAAAAAAAAACATTTATTATTCAACGCTTACGATTGTTTAGAAAGGTTCATCTTTCCGGATTTTGTCTGGCTGGGTATTGAGGATGGAGTTTTAAGTACATTTCTTTTTGCATTTTCCTCAAAGGTGCTAGTACAAGGATTTCTTTTTTTAATATTTCTTAAAAACAGTCTCTGTAATTTTTCCTCTGATGATCATAAATTACATGTAACAGCAAACGAGATCATCCGTGCAAAGAAAGCTAATTTTATAAAAACCTTTTCTTGGTAAATAAGAACGTTAGATAAAATGCGTTGTGTTGCGTTACGTCCTCACCTGTTGAGTTTTGGCTCTTTGTAACTGACGACCGCCCGTTTCTTCTCCTGCTTCTGCCTTTGGTCTCAGTGTCTGGGGTTGAATGGTGTTAGTCAGTGACGTTAAGACTCTTCCTGCTGCAAGACACAATAAATCACAATTAACTTGTTTTAGGATAAGAAAACCCTTTTTTAAGCATTTTTTTAACTAACAAACAAAGTACAAAACTGATCAATTTCGTCAGCAGTTGCACGTTGACGTTTCATTTTATTACAAAACAAAAACTAGTCAAAAACGTTGCCAAGACAACAATAAAGGTGGAGTCAGCGATTCTGGAGAAAGCTTGTCAACTTATTTTTTGGTCAAAATCAGTAAATATCTCCTCACGATGCGCTCCCTTGTCTGTACTGTGTGCGCGCTGGAAAAAAAAAATCCAGTAGCTGTGTGTATACATACAGTTAGGTGTGGTGATATTCACTGATTTTAACATAAAAAGTCATTTCGAAAACACGCAGTCTCCGGAATCACTGACTCCACCTTTAAAATAAAAACAAACTACAATGGATGGCCCACCTTTTTCTTTTTTTAACCTTTATTTATACAGGTAAATCCATTGAGACCGAAGACTCTTTACAAGGGAGACCTGATTTCCTTTCCCACGTTACCATTCACACTCACATTCATACAACCGATAGCAGGCTAACTATCGACATTCACACGAGGCAAGGTGGTGAAGTGTCTTGCCCAAGGACACAACAACCATGACACAGGTGGCAGGGCGGGGATCGAACCTCCAACCCTTTGATCATCAGCCGACCCTACTTACCCACTACCTGGAGAGGCTTCGGCTGTGGCCTCAGGAGACTCCCGGATCACGGCCTTCCTGTGTGCCTTCTCCCTCCGCGGCGTAGCGAGCACGGAGCCCAACTCTGTGTCTGCGGTGCTCACATCCACATCCATGCCTAACCACGGCGGCACCTCATCCGTCAGACACTCTCCAAGCTCCCCACGACCCGCATTACCATCTGCGGTGTCCACGATTTGACTGTAGGCTGCTTGTGACAGACTGGGCATCCTCGAAACAGTGTCTGGGGATGTTCCTTCATACACGACAAATGTCTCCCTTAGATTTATTGTCGATTCGGTGAGTGTGTGCGGCTTGTCTGGGGATGTTCCTTCATACACGACAAATGTCTCCCTTTGATTCCTTGGTGTTTCCGTGAGTGTGTGCGGTTTGGGGGTCTTTCCAGTCTTTCGCCGTGTCACATTGCTCTCCCTGCTGGACTCTGAATTAAACAGCTGGTCAAAGATGGCCGCACGTTCACCATCGAGTTCAGAATTTAAGCCGAACACTTGTAAATCGTCTGTTTGCTTCTCAATTCTTTCAGGATCGTGGTCGCGAACGTGGCGAGACAAGGCATCACTGGGTTCTTCATGGTGACACGCTTCAAGCTCAGTTCTAGAATCTTTGTTGCTATGGCTCCCAGTTTTATTCTTCTTCTTCTTCTTCCTCCTCTGCTTTTCCCCTTCGTTTACGCGATCGCCACACTCCTCCCTCGGCGCGGATGTCTTCTTACCAGACCGACCCGTCTCGTCTCTCCTGGCCTTTTTGGGCTTTTGAAACTCTGTATCTGAAGTGTCTTCTTGGTCCAGTGGTGGCGGTGGCAGTGCTGGAAGGTCATCGCTTTCAACACTACGCAGATGTTCCTGGGGGATTTCTGAGTCCAAAGTCGCCACCCGAGGACGCTTACACGAGCTTGGCGTTTTGACCTCCTCCACAAATGCTTCGTCGCACGGCCGTGTGGACTCGATCCCGAATGTAGCCGAACTTCACTCGTTCCGTCCGTGACTGTTGTCGACTGTTCCTCTTGTACCTCGCCGATAGAATGAGGGTTAATGTCTTGCGATGCGGCACCAACTTCTACTGCAGACGCCATCTTGGACGCCGATTTGACCAACCCCCTGGATCTCGATTTGGGAGTGTTTCCGACAGATTTAGCGGCCGTCTGCATCGTTTTCCTCTGCGCCTTCTTGTTCGCGCTGCTGAACTCCGGAATGGCGATCTCTTCGGCACAAAATGGCGGCTCTTCTGGCATTTCATTTTCTTCTGGCGACTCGTGATTTACTTCAGCTTCTTCATTGCAGACCTGTTCCAATTCGGACGTGCCGTTCTCAATTTCGTGCGAAGGCGAAACGTTAAATATTTTCCTGATACCTGAAGTCATCCTCCTGCTTCTAGCCGTGGACCTCCTGAAAGTGATTCTGGAGCTTGGTTGTTCTGCGCTGGTATCCTCCTCCGATGGTACCGGTGCACTTTCGCTGGCTTTTGAATGTCGAATTTTAGGATCCGTGAAATAGTCGTCCAATGCCGGATGGACAATGTCATTGGACGGTGATTTATGCTTGGCAGATTTGCGTCTTTCCTTCAGTGTTTTCGTACGGTTGCCGGCATTGGGCTTGGTCAATTTGGGGATACGAGATGTAGCGACACTCTTGGACTGCGTTGTGGGTGAGGGAAGCTCAGTGACTTCTGCTTCTCTAGTGCTTTCCGGTACATGATGGTCCGTTTGTAACAAAGGTGCAGCGGTGGCAATCTGGACTTCCCTTAACTCAGAAACCGCCTCAATTTCAACTTGTGGATTCTCTGCCACATTGGACACACTGGCTTGTTGTTCCTTCTTTGTCTTCTTGGATTTTGGCTTTCTGGCCTTTGTTTCCACGGTGACTATCGCCGAGGAGGTGCATAGCGTCATATCCATGGTCGTATTCAGAAGCACGGTCTTCTCTTGCTTGTTGGAATGTTTTGGTTCCGTTTCCTCGACAACTTCAGAGAGAGATGGTTGGGGCTCTTTACACGCGCTCACAACCGAAGCGGCGGGCTGTTGACTGTTCAGGAGAGGATTGGGGAGGATTGATTTGCTATCGAACGCAGATTGAGATAAATTCGTTGACAGCCTCCGGACTTCATCCCAAAAGCTGATGGACGGACGGGGTCTTCCAGTTTGGGGAGCTTGGAAACACTGGCTTGACACTTCTTGCCTTTTCTCCACATTGGTGTTATCTGTAAAAACAAGTTGTCAAAAATAAAAAATCGATTACTTTTTCCGAGGAATTATACATCAGTATTTTAGGGCATTAAAGGCAAGACACCTTCGGCAAAAAAACATTGTTTTTATGTGTGTAATATGTTGTAAAAAAATAAATTATCCAACATCCACATTTTTAATTGTTAAAGAGATCCAAATGTACGCACAAATAGGTAGCTAATATCCCCACATGTGTATTCAAGAATTTCAGAAAAACTTGTAATACAAAAAAAGTATTGTTTTAATGCAAGCAATCAACTGGCAAAGTTTCATGATGATTTCCATAAGTTAAAATTTTTATCCTTTTCAACACCAAATATTCTAAAGCTCCTTACCATTGTTGATATCAGCGCCCTGTAAAATATTTCCACAGATGTTTTTTTCTGGCAGGTCAGCTGTTACTTTTTGAACAGGACACAAGAAAGCCTCCGAAGTTTTCGGCCGAGGAGGAGGTAACTGATCGGTTAAGCTAATAATGCGAGAGAAAAAAAAAAAAAAAAAAAAACATGAAATATGGTTAAAAAAAAACATAAAAATCTTAGTTCTAATCACATTATATCAAGCCGAGTACAGTTAATTGCTCACCTTCCCACTACGAGATTTTCTTTGTTGTTGTCACCAGATAAGGTGTTGACTTCCTCGGACAGTATAGTAAGATCCTGTGGGTCATTTAATACAATCACAATCTCAGATTAGGTCTGCCATAGTTTGATATCGCTTATTATGAATTATGTGTGAATTTGGTTAGATAGCAGTTTGAATTTTAAACTCTGTGCGGAAACAAAACACAGAAAGTAGTTCACAGTTCTCAAGCCAAATTTGGACAAAAGGTGTTTAACTTTTTCTCGTTGGACTTTCAATATACAAAAAAAAGACGAGAATATTGATATCAAGATAGTGCTGTGCTACTTGTGGGTCTTAATTGGTGTCTAAAGCCCAGTTCACACCAAAGATTCGCCATGCAACTGCTCACAACGAGCTGGCCTTGCTGTTCTAAAACTGGACCTGGCGATCTGACATGTTGAATCTTCTGCGACTCCTTGCAACGCGCTGCAACGAGCAGTTCACACTGCAGCGACGTCTCCCCCGCGACGTTCTAAAACCGTCTCGTTGCAAGTCGTTGCGAGGCGAATCTTTGGTCTGAACGGGCTTTACCAATACATCAAAACCTTCCATACAGTTGGTAGGGCGTCCCCTCCGGGCCGGGCCCAGCAGCAGACCCGGTTCGATTCCCACCGCGTCGTTCTCTGCATGTCACTCCCCTCTCTGCCCCATTTCACCTCTGTCTCTCTGCACTATCAATAAATAAAGCATAAAATGCCCCAAAAAATATCTTTAAAACCTTCCATACAAAAGAGCAAATTGATAGAATCCTTACGCTGTCAGAGCACAGCTCAGCCACCATATCGAAGTGTTGCACGGTGTTGCTACGGAGGTTTTGCATGATGAGGAGCTGTGAGGGACAGACAAAAAAAGATGAACGTCTAATTGATGTGTGAAAGGGGCTTTATATACTTCTAAATAGCTATAAGTAAAAGGTTTTTATACAGAGCTCTCCACAGACAGGGTCACAAAGTGCTTTACAATGTGCATAGAACATAAAAGCATAGTAAAAAAATACGTCTAAGAATAAAATGAATTAAAAAACAACAGATTAAATGAGCAACATTATAAAAGACAGAAGTTACCCAAAAGATGAACTTGTGTTAAATGCCAATGCAAAAATGACAGACAGACAGACAGACAGACAGATAGACAGATAGACAGATAGATAGATAGATAGATAGATAGATAGATAGATAGATAGATAGATAGATAGATAGATAGATAGATAGATAGATAGATAGATAGATAGATAGATAGATAGATAGATAAGACAACAGCAAACTAACCAGTTTCTTGTGCTTGTAGTTCTTGCTGCACAACTCAAAGCACAGAGACTCTGCTTGTTTCTGAAGGTAGACGATGTCCTTCTGTAGCTGTCTGCTCCGCTCCTTCTCCAACTGCAGGGCAACAGCCAACTCCTTGTTGTTGGACTTCAGAGAGACTTTGAAAAAGGACGACGAGTCTGGTGTGGTCATGAAGACAGAGAATATTTTAATTGGCAAGTGTCTACCGTAATAATGATATTGAAAACTTGAAAAGTCCGACATTCTAAATTGGGGAAAAAAACTATGAAATAATTAAGACTTTTCAAATGTATTCCAATTACTTAGCAGACCCAAATTTTGTGTGTGTGTGTGTGTGTGTGTGTGTGTGTGTGTGTGTGTGTTTATTTTTTGTAAAAGTACTGTGCTGCATTTGTTCTTGATATATACAGTAGCAGTGATTACATTGTACATGTCAATATGGATTTCTACATCAGGCACAGACATATCGGTTCTATAAATGTGTTCAAACAAATATGACAGACTCACTGAGAACTTTATGTTTGATCTTCAATGCAGCAATTTTCTTGGAAGACATTGAGGGCGTCATTGTGATTTTCTTGACAGGCAACGCCATGAGTTGACCTGGAATAAAACAAACCAACTTTTATACACCAATGAATAAGCAGCATGTGAAAGACAGACAGACAGATAATAGGCCGAACTACCAACACTGTATAATTCAGCTAAATGACAATCCAACACACTATGCTAACAAAGCAGCGACAGTGTGAAAAAAAAAATGAAAATAAAATGACAAATTATAGTATAGTTGCTTTGTTATATATAGATATGAGGCAAAGGAGGGGAAAAGCCAGATTTTCAGATGTATATATATATATGTCTTAATTGTGTTGACAGTCACACCGTAGTGTGATGTGTCACCCGGACCGCCCGACGTTATAATTTGGGCGATAAAAAATAAAGCTGGCACAAATGTCCTCATTGGGAACACTGAACATGGCTAACACAGAGCTAGTGTAGGGGATACACTTTGCAGACAAACTTTCAAAAAGCAAAACATTATTTAGCCGAGGTATCTTCAGCTAACTAGCTAACTAGTTTAACCGTTTATATCTAAAAGATAGACCAAACTTACCGTTATTATACGTTAGCCGGTGGGAAAAGTTGCCTTTTTATAAAGTTATCCCATAAAATAACGAATTTATTTGATAAAAGAAACGTTTTTCAATGATTTAGTACTAAACGTATCGTGTGGATGAACGCAGCCGAGTCCATTTTCAAACATCAACAGAAAGTCCGCCGTGTTTCTGCGCATGTGCAGAAATGCGCTTCATCTAGACTGTGGGCCAATCAGAAACGAGACAATTGATTTTTAATTTTTATTCCCCGAGTCTGTCTCCTCAGGCATAAATAAACGGCTCCATCAATATACCTACGTTTATATTATATGGTTAGATTGTAAATGCTATTTTGATATTGTGTGGTGTGCAGTATGACATCAAGTTTAACCCATGGTTTAACCCTAAGAACTCTGTTAACTCTTTGTTTGCATTAGTGCAGATTACCTGTTGTAAGGAGTATGTGTCCTCTGCATAGATAGTATAATAAAGGTCCTCTGAATATGTCCATTAACAGAACACGGTCAGCACAATTTACAGCACTTCTGACCCAAGTCATTTCAATTTATAAAACTAAGAATACAAGTATATTTTTTCCTTGATAAATACCTCAAACACACGCCACACGCGCACACACGCACACGCAGCGCGCCACACACACACACACACACACACACACACACACACACACACACACACCATAATAAATGATTTGTATCAACTCCCTTCATTTCCTGGTATTTTTCAAATAATCAACACAAAAAACACACAGAGGAAAGGATAAAGAAACCTGTGTTAATAATCTTTTAATAGCAACATAATCTCTGTACATTTACAAACTTTAAATTACACAAATAAACTTGATTACCGAACTATAAACCACAGGCAGCGGTTCGGACACAGTTGGACTCGTGGCACTAAAAAATTGAAAAAAAAAATATCTTATGAAATCATTAAATTATGACCTGATAATACTACAATGAGAGGTAAAAAAAAAAAAAAAAATGGAAATATCTACAAGTGCATCTCAATAAATTTGAAATAAACATGGAAAAGTTAATTCAAAAGGTGAAACTTTCATATATTCTAGATTCATTACACAGAGTGAAATATGTCAGGCCTTTTTGTTTTTGTTTGTTTTTGGACTATAACGACTTACAGCTCACGGAATAAAAAATCCAGAATCTTAAAATATAGGAAAATTACATAAAAGCATTTCAAAAAAAGGATTTATAATACAGAAATGTCATCTTCTGAAAAGCATGTTCTTTAAAAAAAAAAGTAATTTCTTAAATAAATATTAAAGTTTCACTTTTTGAATTAAATTACAGAAAAAAATTGAACTTTTCATTGACATTCAAATTTTCTGAGATGCACCTGTTTACATGATGCAGCCGTCTGCTCCAATGGAATGATACTGAGCTAGCAGCCAGCGATTCTAGAAAATTCTTGTTGACGAAATCACATTTTCCCCATTGTTTACATACCCGTTTACAGAGCCTAGGCAGTGTATTAATGCTGGATTTTTTTTCCAGCTCACACACAGTACGGACAGGTAGCGGATTGTGAGGAGATATTCACTGATTTTGACAAAAAAGTGATTTTGACGACAAGCGTTCTACAGAATCACTGACTCCACCTTTAAATGTGCACTTTATTCAAACAGTTACATGGTCCAGTCCAGTGTAGTAAGCGTTCACAAACTGACGCCTTCTGTCTCTGTGCATAGAAAGTCTTTCTGTCGTTGTTTGTTTTCATTCGTTTTTTTTAAGTCAAACATCATCCCACCCAGCCGCTCAGCAGTTGACCCCCAGCCCTGTCCAGTGGTCCGGCACCATCAGGAAGTACTTGTCCATGGCTTCGCAGAACCGCGCTCGGTACAGCTCAGGAGAGACAACCGTGGGCATCTTCCCTGGGTGGGTACAACGCAGAGAATAACAATGTTAGGAACCAAGGAAAGACATTCACACACTGAAAAGAGTATGATCTAATCTCGCTTTTTGATCTGTCTGTCTGTCTGTCTGTCTGTCTGTCTGTCTGTCGTCTGTCTGTCCATGTTTCTATCAATCAATCAATCAATCAATCAATCAATCATCAATCAATCAATCAATCAATCAATCAATCATCTATCTATCTGACCTATGTGGTTCGATTTTAAAAAGGTACAGTGTGTAATATTAGAGTATTAAGCAACATCTAGTGGAGATATTCTATATTGGAGCACTCCCTTGCTAACCCCTAACCCTTTGGGAAGAATTTACAGAAGCTACGGTGGCCTTCAAGGACAAAAGAGCTATAGTTACTAAAGATGGCATCATCCACCACTGCCTCAAAAGTCTTTCCACAATATCAAGTGATGAGGTGAAGATGTATTTAGTTATTTATTCTTTAGAACAGTGAAAGTTAAGTTGAGGCTGACCTTGTCCTCCCAGGATTCCAGTAGATTTGACGACCATCTCCAGCCTCTTGTCCCAGGTAAACGTCCGGATATAATCTGTAGAAGAAGAGTAGAGTTAAAACCATTGTAGTAGAATGAATACAAGTTAAAGTTAGTCCAAGGAGCTTTCAGTTAGTGTTCATTCTTGCCCCCCCCCCCCTCCTTTGGACAAAAGCGGTAGTGTTTTTACTACGCCAGCTGTTGTTCCTGGGTGAGCGTATACCCATGACAAAGGCATTAAGAAAAACTATATAAAAATAGCACTCTTTGCATTGATGATCTCATTTACTGTTACATGTCATTTATGATCATCAGAGGAAAAAAAGACAATGTTTCAGAAATATTTAAAAGCTCCTCGTAGCACCTTTAAAAAAAACAAAAAATAAAAACTCTCAAAAACCATCCCCTCACCTATAATCACCTAAACCTCAAAAGTCCCATTGATATCATATTTATTCTCATATAAATAATGGTCATAATAATAGAAAAATTTAAGAGACCACTCCAAATGTTCAGTGTCTCTTGTTTTAATATTTATAGGCCTATGTTTGAGTAGAATGAACATTTTGGTTTTATAATATAAACTACTGACAAGATTTCTACCAAATTCACAATATATTTTTTGTCATTAAGAGCATTTTCAATAAGTTATGTAGAGATAAAAACTATTGGAGCTGTAGTTGTATTGCCATATGTTTGCGGGTATAACAGACCCCCCCCCCACAACCCCCACACACCCCTGCCCTGCCACTTGTGTCATGGTTGTTGTGTCCTTGGGCAAGACACTTCACCCACCTTGCCTCGTGTGAATGTCGATAGTTAGCCTGCTATCGGTGTATGAATGTGTGTGTGAATGGTAACGTGGGAAAGGAAAACAGGTCTCCCTTGCAAAAGAGTCTTCGGACTCAATGGGATTTACCTGTATAAATAAAGGTTAAAAAAAACAAAAAAAACACACACACCTATGATCCCGACCACCAGTTGGTCTGTGGCGTCGTCTCGTCCCACCAGCAGAGAGTAGTCGATGATGAGGTGGCTGGAGAGGAAGTACGCGTCGCTGTGAATGGCGGCGCGCAGGATGGCCTTGCAGTGGGAGCGGATGTACAGCGGGTTGTCATGGATCAGCTTCAGAAGGTTCTCGTCCAGGAGAACCACCTCACAGCTCTCCTTCCCCGAGTCCGTCTTCACGTTACGGTTCCTCAGAGAACCCTTAAGGTCAAACACCTGCGGAGGAGATTTAAGAACGAATGAGATTTTATTTATGCACGTTTTATCAATTATGAGTCCAAGGATGTTTTAACCCCAAAAAGCCTTATGAATAAATTAATAGGCCGATTTTTTTATTTATTTTAAATAATAATAAAATGATAACGATACTTAAATATGATTTAATTTTTATTTATTTATACCTTTTTAAAAAAAAGTATTACTGAAAAATAGCTTATTTTTACAGCATTATTTTACAAAATAACTTTTTTATTTTAATTTTTTTTATTTCATCTATTGAGTACATTACGGTTCCTCAGGGAGCCGATCAGGTCAAACACCTACCGAAAAGATATGTACGTTATATTAACTTTGAGTCTCAGGATGTTTTAGCCTTTAAAAGCCTTATAAATCAATTAAATTGTGGAGCGGCTAAGTGCTACAATCTTTCAATTTGTGATACAAGCGTGAACAAATTGGGCATGAGCAGTCTCAATGGGTCACTTGGCTAGAAAATTGTCCGAGACAAAAAATGAAATAAAAAATAAAAAATTTAATGAAAAAAACCCAATACATTTCTATGAGAACTTTAAAAAATATATATATATTATTTTTTTACTGAAAAATTATTTTACGAATATCTGCATCACAATTATTGTTGTTATTTTAACAGCATTATTTTACAAAATACGTTTAATTGTTTTTTTATTTCATCTATTGGGCACTTTTTCAGAATTTCATATTTTCAGTTTTCTTTGACTTGACAATTTCTAAATTTAAGCAATAAATCTCTCAATTTCCAACTGTATTTTAAGTTTTATTATATATAAATATAAAGCTTTTAGTGCAGACACAGGTCCATATAACACATCATACAGTATAGAAAGGCCTTATATAGCCGTCCGGTCTGACCTGAGCCATCTTGCGTCCGTAGAACAGATTCTCCATGACGAGCAGATCCAGTTTCTTCTCCGTGTTGTTCTGAGAGTTCTTGTATCCGATCCTGTAAACACCCAGGATCTTTGCCAGCGCAGTCGGACGCTATAAAACAAAAATATCTTAGTAATTGTCTTACGTTCTACACTAATATGATTGTTATTGTCTTATATTCTACACTAATATGATTGTTATTTTCTCATAATCCGCCAGTAAAACCCCCTCAGATTTCAACACTGTATTGTTTTTCTTTCTTCTTTCTATGTATTTATTCTCATTCAAAAAAGTATACAGAGGGGCACCCTTAGCTCAGTTGGTAGGGCGTCCCCCCCATGGGCCTCGGCCAGCAGCAGACCCGGGTTCGATTCCAGCCCGCGGTCGTTCTCTGCATGTCACTCCCCTCTCTGCCCCATTTCATCTCTGTCTCTCTCTACACTATCAATAAAGCATAAAAATGCCAAAAAAAAAAATATCTTAAAAAAAGTATACAGCATGTGTTGTTGTTTGTTCAACTGAAAAGGTGAATTATACTTTCTCCTTGTCATGACCTGTACATTTGAATGTATACATTTAAAATTAGAATTTGGAAAAAAAAATAATTAAAAAAGTATATAAATAAATAATAATAAAAGAGATAAACACTTTTAAATGCTGCCTACTTTCTGCTTCTATAAACGCTGTGGGTGGATGGATGGATGGATGGATGGATGGATAGATGCAGTGTTTCCCCTAGAATTTTTTTTAGGCCCGGTGGTAAAAGCTGATAAAGAGTATGCGCGCGGCGTGCGTACCAAATTTCTAGTAGAAATTGACCAAAATTAACCGTATTATGGATGAGCTTCTTTTGACAGCCCGCTACAAATTAGGGCATAGGGTTATGCCTTCACATTTGGTACGTTTGTACATTTTGAGTTTCCCTCAGGATTTTTTGAGACTGCTGGGGGAGAATGTACCTTCTAGTGGGGTCTTGGGGCATGCCCCTGCGGAAGAAAACCTTTACCATTTTAAACTTAAGTGCATCAATCTGGTGCACTTTGAGAAGCTAAATCTGATTTTTATTTTTGCTCTGTAAACAGCTGTCATATGTCCTGCCTAAAACAATTTTCTGGAATAATTTGGAGACACAAGCCATATAAACTATTGAAGAAAAACACATGGATATGAAAATAAAATACAATAAACACTAAAACCTAATATTAATTTCTGGAATAATCTGGATCATGAAACATTTTCTTTAATTTATCAAATATTAATTTAAAATAAATGAATTAACCTAGGCTACACATCATGATTAGCCTATCAATCAAAATGTGTGCAAACTTAGCCAAATTTCATATTTCGACCATTATATTTCATGTAGCCTAGTTCTCAATTTTAAACATAAAAATAAAGTAGCATTGAAAATACCAAAAAATAAAGCTTGTAGGGCTACAATAGCCTGCTGTTTTCAATATAACTTGCTGCGCTGTCTCAGCTGTTGATACAGATTGGTTGCCACAGCGACGTAGCGACTTTAACTTTCTAAGTTTTGCTCAGCACTTTTTCCTGTTCAACTCCCTGTTACTGAGTCCTAAATATCTCCAGTGTATGCCATGGACCTATAAAGGAAGGTTCTTTCTCGTCAGTTTCCCTGTTTGACATGTGCACTCCGAATGCACATGCAAAAAAAATGTTATGATTTTTTTTTTTTTTTTTTTTTTTTCTGCGCGGCGCGATGCGCAGACAAAAAAAAAAAAAAAAAAAAAATCATAACATTTTTTTTTTCTTCTTTTTTTACTTTTTTTTTTTCGGGCAGCTGTTGGCCTGGCGGGGGGTCCCGTTAGCCTGGCAGGGCCGCCAGGCCTGTATAATGGTAGGGGAAACACTGATAGATGGATAGATGGATAGACAGATAGACAGACAGACAGACAGATAGACAGATAGACAGATAGACAGATAGATAGATAGATAGATAGATAGATAGATAGATAGATAGACAGACAGACAGACAGACAGACAGACAGACAGACAGACAGACAGACAGACAGACAGACAGACAGACAGACAGACAGACAGATAGATAGATATCCACACTATATAGTTTTAGACGCTGCCTACTTTCTGCTGCACAGCTCCGGTGATGTAGGTGAAGTAGTGAGGAGCAAAGTCGAGGAATGACTGGACCTCTAGTCTGGGCATCTGCTTCAGGATGAACCGGTCGTCTGACGGGCGGAGAGGAGAGGAGATGATGTAATGCATTATTACTGGTTTATTGGTCTTAGAAAACGAGATTTGTTGACACCAGCATTTTCCGTGCTTATTGCTTGTGTACACCACTCTGCTCGAACTCTGAGATCCTAAGTAGTATAAATGTGCAAAAATGTTTGCAATCGGTTCATCCTAGCCTGAGAAAAGGCAGAAAAAGTGTTTTACGGTCTCACTGTCTAACCCTACATTTGACAATTTGTGACATCACACATGGTAATATATAAGGGAAGTCTGAGGAAAGACTGAGGGAAGAAAAATCTCAGTCATTATATTATAATAGCGATTTTATAATGATAGAACGCCGGTTCCATATGGGTGAAGTATAGCCTGGTGCTACCAGACCATCGTACTTCATTTCATTTGTACAGAAGGTCTAGAAGTGCTGTAATTGGCAAACGTTCACTCACTTGGAGGCGGGTGTCTGTTGAAGTTTAAAACTATTGGATCTGCCCAGTGCCACTCTGGATTAGCCAACCAATCGCATCACGTTTGGTCAGACGTATGTCACGAGCCGGTGGAGCCAGGCTAGGTGAAGTAAGTACAAACCTTCAGTTGCGTAGAACACAGCCCCAGACTTCCCGCCTCTCGCCTGCCAGTTGACACAGTGGGACAGCGAGCGCACAAAGTCCTCCTCTGGACTCTCCATGATCTCCGCTCTCATCTTATGGAACTCCTCAGCGTAGTAGATACGACAGTAGAACTTTGCATTGGCATCGGAGAACTCTAGATATTAGACAAACAGAGGAAATGGATATTAGCACAGCTGGGATGTATTTAAAATCAATATAATGGTTAATACTTTAGATGAAAACCAGGTGGCATTTAAAGGGTTAACATCTTTTTGTATGGTCAAGACTGAAGTTGAAAAAGAAAGGTAAAACAAAAAAAAAAAAAAAAAATCCATAAAATAATGGGCGGAATGAAGTTCAATAATGAAGTTGATATTTATATTTATTACATGGCACTTTGAGAATCGGGCTCCTGCTTCAGCTTGTCGGTCTTTATTTCTAGCAAGTGACCCGTTCGCTATACTTTATCCCTTACATAATATTCCTAATGGCCCCTTAATGGTTAAATAGGGGTTTTTTAAATTAAAAAAAAATGAAATACTCACGTAGCTCGACGTGTGGATTCAGAGACTGTTTCTTCTGTTTATCTGCTGAGTCGGCGTCTTCTGTAGAAAAAAAACAGAAGTAAATGGTAAATGGACTTGAGTCACTTATATAGCGCTTTCTAGACGATTTTCTCAGCCCCAAAGCGCTTTACATATCTTACCACATTCACCCATTCACACACACACTCATACACCGATGGTAGTAGCTGCCATACAAGGCGCTCTCTGAACCATCGGGAGCTATTTGGTATTCAGTGTCTTGCTCAGGGACACTTGGACATGTGGCAGGGAGACGGGGGAACGAACCTCCGACCCTGCACTCCAGAGGCGACCTCCCTACCCACTTCGCCACTGCCGCCCCAAAAGTGAAGATTTTCACCTCAACATCTAAATTGATCTAATATATACAATTTGAATGAGTTATTTGGCTGTGTGACTTACTGAGTGTGTGTGAGTGTGTGTGTGTGTGTGTGTGTGTGCGTGTGTGTGTGTGTGGTGTGTGTGTGTGTGTGTGTGTGTGCGTCTTACTGAGTGGATCAGCGTCCACACTGCTGCGGCTCTGCTGAGATGAGACTGACTCATTGGGTCGGGCCGGGCTGCTCTTAGCTCGACTCTCACTGAGACTGAGGAGGAAATATAACAGAAAGAATGATAGTTTAGATAACAATGCTTTAAATGGTTTATTTGCACACTTCAAGAGAGGTTTAAACAACATATTCAACATTTTGTCTTATTTTCTTTTCTTAATCTCAACTTTATGAAAGAGTATTAGGGCCACAGGGAAGAAAAAAAAATTTAGGAGGATTTTTTTTTTAGAGGAAGATTTTCGATTTTTTTTTAGGAGGGTTATCCTTGCATTCAGCTTGAACGAACGTGACCACCTCTTGCAAAAGAGAAATAATTTATTTGTTACTTAAGCCGTACAGTTTCATTAATTCATCTGCGGCATTTTGTTGAGGCAGTCATATGAGCTGTTTGATGTAGTCTTAAAAAGGTGGACAAAAAATTTATAAAATCTTCCTCAAAAAAAAAAAAAAAATCTTCTTCCTGAAAAAATGTAACTTTCACCCTAGAAAAAAAATCTTCCTCCAAAATTTTTTTTCGACTTTATTCTCAAAATGATTAGTGAAAAAAAACATTCCTCTACAATTGTTTTTTTTAAATTCTTCCATACAATTTTATTTTAAATTTTTAGTTATTTTTTTATCCACGTAAAGCGACTTTGAGGGCTAAGAAAGGCGCTCATGTTAAGTTATCTTTATTTGTCAGTTGTACACGAGGCACATTGAAATTTGTCTTTTCGCATATCCCCTCTCAAGTTACCACACTTCGGAGGGGGTCAGAGCGCAGGGTCAGCCGCAGTACAGCGCCCCTGGAGCAGTTTTGGGGTTAAGTGTCTTGCTCAAGGACACAATGGTAGAGATGGTGGGCACCGTAGACACAATACCAGCCTCTGCTAGTTTTACGACTCACACCCTCCTGTCCGGTGCCGGGGATCGAACCAGCGACCAGCGAATGGTTACTGGTCGGCCACCTTACCTCTAGGCCATCCTACCACCCCCATGTCATATTGGTGTTATTACCTCGTGACTTGTGGATTCTCGTCTCCTCCTCCATTAGATGCCTTTGAAAAATCATCCAGCGCCGTTTTATATTCCTTACAGCTGGAAGGCATTAAACAATAAAAATCATTATTAATCACACTTTTAAAGATTTTTTTGGGGGGGGCATTTTCAAGCTTTATTTGCTAGTAATAGAGAAAGAGAGTTTAAATGGGGAGACAGAGAGAGAGAGAGAGAGAGGGGGGATGACCTGCAGTAAAGGTCCACAGGTCGGATTTGAACCCGCGACCACTGCAATGAAACCTGAGCCAATATGTACGCACTCTATCCACTACGCCACCGGAGCGGCCCATTTAAGTCCAATTTTATGGAGATACTGTACATAAACTGTTTGTTACAGAGTAGAAGTTCAGTGTATCCCCCCCTGTCTCCCATGTTTGGTTACTGTCACTCTATGTCTCTTGGCGGGGTATAACTGTAAACAGATTATCGTTGTTCTGTAACATGTACAATGACAAAATAAATCATCTTGAATCTTGAAGTTGGTTGTTACCTGAGAGCGAAAGCTATGATGGAGCTGGGTTCTCGCTCACACACTGCAATGGGAACCCGCTCGTGTTCATACATCAGGTAGTGTTTGTCCGGGTCACTGTCAACACACACACAGACAGACAGAGAGAGAGAGACAGAGAGAGAGAGAGAGAGAGAGAGAGAGAGAGACAGACAGACAGACAGACAGACAGACAGACAGACAGACAGACAGACAGACAGACAGACAGACAGACAGACAGACAGACAGACAGCCAGCCAGACACACACACACACAATTAAACTTTTTAACCAAGTGTTCAGTTTCTCATTGTCAGCACTCAAAATCAGACCACTCCTAGTATGATAAGACCAGATTATTTGACTCACAAAGGGAATGGTATCGTGTTGTAGCTGTTGCCGGGTAGGAAGTTGGCGAGGATTGCCTTCATGGTGGATTTCTCCTTCACCTGGCTGTCAGTGGAGCCCAGCAGGTGTGCATCAAACACATCTAGCAAGTGAAAAATGTATGGTATATTATTAAAGGTACAATGTGTAATAAAGCTGTATTTAGCAGCATCTAGTGGTGAGATTGTAGATTGCAACGCTCCCTTGCTAACCCCTCCCTTTAGGAGAATTTACAGAAGCTACGGTGGCCTTCAAGGACAAGAAGATAGTTACTAAAGATGGCATCATCCACCACTTCCTCAAGTCTTAGGTGTGTGTGTGTGTGTGTGTGTGTGTGTGTGTGTGTGTGTGTGTGTGTGTGTGTGTGTGTGTGTGTGTGTGTGTGTGTGTATGTGCGTGTCTATATGTGTGTGTGTGTGTGTGTGTGTGTGTATGTGTGTGTATGTGCGTGTCTATGTGTGTGTGTGTGTGTGTGTTTGTGTGTGCATGCTTGCTTGCCTGCGTGCGTGCGTGTGTGTGTGTGTGTGTGTGGTGTGTGTGTGTGCATGCCTGCGTGCGTGTGTGTATCTGCGTCTGTATCTGTGTGTGTGTGTGTATCTGCGTCTGTATCTGTGTGTGTGTGTGTGTGTGTATCTGCGTCTGTATCTGTGTGTGTGTGTGTGTGTGTGCGTGTGTGTGTGCGTGCATGTGTGTGTGTGTATCTGCGTCTGTATCTGTGTGTGTGTGACTGTGTGTGTGTGTGTGCGTGTGTACCCTCTGGCATGCTGATGGAGTCCTGTTCGTTGAAGGTGGGTCCAGGGGTTAGGGGTTCTGCTCCGGGGTCTCCCGGTGACGGCAGCAGGGACGAGGAAGTGGAGGGCAGAGTGCAGAGGTAACGGTCCTCTGGCAGGAGAAAAACAATGAATGTCAATAGTTAGCCTGCTATCGGTGTATGAATGTGTGTGTGAATGGTAACGTGGGAAAGGAAAACAGGTCTCCCTTGTAAAAGAGTCTTCGGTCTCAATGGGATTTACCTGTATAAATAAAGGTTAAAAAAAAATAATAATAATAAAAAAAAAAAAATCATCAGTTTACTACAGCTACCACATTTTTTTATTTTTATTTATTTTTTAGCATTTTTTAAATTTAAATAACAAATACATATCAACCGTTAATATACTTTTACAATTCACTAGATCTTTCCATTTGTAGTCACATTGTGGTTTTGTTGTAAATAAATAAAGTCTTAACATATTAAATTAAAATGTTGTATTTTTTTGAGGGCGCCCTTAGCTCAGTTGGTAGGGCGTCCCGTTCCCCCCATGAGCCTCGGCCAGTAGCGGACCCGGGTTCGATTCCAGCCCGCGGTCGTTCTCTGCATGTCACTCCCCTCTCTGCCCCATTTCAACTCTGTCTCTACACTATCAATAAAAGCATAAAAATGCCAAAAAAATATATCTAAAAAAAATAAAAAAATATTGTATTTTGGTCTGGGATCAAACTGACCTTTGTCTCCATTCTGTACCACAGGCGAGGGGTTACGGGGCGAGGTATCCAGGGTGCTCTACAGAATTAATAAACAAAGAAAATAAAAACAGGCAAATTAAAATTTTTTACTTCAGTTAACCTGGTTTGTTAACGTTCACCTCACTTCTTACATTACTACTACTATCACACGTTTAATGTTTTTTTTTTTAAATCAAAATCTTTTTATTAGTTTTTTTTAGTATTACAAAGTGGTTGTTTAGTTGTTACAGACAGGTTGTGTAAAAAGAATAAGTAAAAACAACTTATGCCACTATATCGAAACAACACGTTTGATGTTTTTTGCTTTAAAAATAGAAAAAGGAAAATCCGGTGTTGCACTGAAAGCTGTGACCTGTCAGAATATGTGACCCTAGAGGGCGCTGTTCTTATTTCTTAACTGATTTCAATAGACTGTAGGCATTTAACAACCCAGTCTCACAGTGAAATGTTTTAATTGTTAAGTTGTTTGCTTCCAATTTAAAATGATTGCACAGTGGAAAAGGTATAGCCTATGCATTTCACTGTGATGGGTAGGCTAACTAGGTTGGTTATTCACCTTTAAAAAACACCTAAAACAATCTGACCATTTCAGTGCCAATTTTGAGAAACTTACATATCTTCTATTTCACTATGAGACTGGGTTAATCAATAAGAACAGCGCCCTCTAGGGTCACACATTCTGACAGGTCACAGCTTTCGGTGCAACACCGGTTCCAGTGACCCGTTAACTATAGAGTCCATGTAATGAATGGTGCTACTGACCTTGCAGTCGTCAGCATTAGTGGCCGTTGTCTGTCTGTGTCTGCCGGGACTCGGAGGGACAGACAGACGCTTCCGGCCTTTCTCCTGCTGGAACAAGTCCTGTAATCTGAGAGGAGAGAGGGGGAACAGAGAAGAGAGGAGAAGAGAAGAGAAGAGAAGAGAAGAGAAGAGAAGAGAAGAGAAGAAGAGAAGAGAAGAGAAGAGAAGAGAAGAGAAGAGAAGAGAAGAGAAGAGAAGAGAAGAGAAGAGAAGAGAAGGAGAGAAGAGAAGAGAAGAGAAGAGAAGAGAAGAGAAGAGGTTAAAAAACTACCTCACACAGCTGCATTTTTTAAATGAGGCAGTAAAAAGTTAAACGTTTCTAGACAACAGTCAAAAAGGAGTTTAGGAAGTTGATCAATTTCCTGCAGTTTTGCAAGGTGTTTGCAAGAGGAGGAACTTATAAAGCTCAACAAGTCCATTTACTACAGTAGGGATACGAGTCTCTTTACTGGGCTAACCATCCAATGTTCTCACGATTTTCTTTTACAAAATGAGAGAACAGACTAGCTATGACTGATTACCATTTATGCACACACACACACACACACACACACAGACTCTTTACCTGCTGTTCCAGGACTGCAGCATCTCACACAGACTCTGTTTCTTCATGACCAGAGACTCGAGAACGGCCTGAAGCTGCTGAGGAGAGTCCAGACCACAGGCCTGCAGACGAGCCTGGAGCTTATCTATCCAGCTACGCAGCTCCGCCTCCTCCATCTGGAGAGGGAGGGAGAGAGAGGAAGAGAGAGAGAGAGAGAGAGGGAGGGAGGGAGGGAGGGGGGAGAGGGGGAAGGAGGGAGGGAGAGAGAGAGGGGGGAGGGAGGGACAGAGAGAGAGAGAGGGAGAGAGGGGGGAGAGGGGGAAGGAGGGAGGGAGGAGAGAGAGAGAGAGAGAGAGAGAGAGAGAGAGAGAGAGAGAGAGAGAGGAGAGAGAGGGAGGGAGGTAGAGGGAGGGAGAGAGAGAGGGGGAGGGAGGGAGAGAGGGAGAGAGAGGGGGGAGAGAGAGACGGACAGACACACACACACACACACACACACACACATACATACAGAGACAGAGAGAGAGAGAGAGAGAGAGAGAGAGACACACACACACACACACACACACACAGACAGACAGACAGACAGACAGACAGACAGACACAGATAGGCACAGAGACACGCAGAAAGACACACATACACACAAACACACACACACAGACAGACAGACAGGCAGGCAGATTAAATACATGTGTTAATAATCTTTAAAGAGTTACATAATCTCTGTACATTTACAAACTAATAATAAAACTAAACTATATGAAAACACTCACGTCTTTCTGAGCGAAGAGATCCTCCATCTTCTCCTCGCGTGTCTTACTGAAGGTGTCTGTCTTCAGGGACGTGAGACGGTCGTCTATGGCCAAGTAAACCTGGGTCACTCTGGGGAGGGAGAAGCAGGGGATTAATGAATAGGATTTTTTATTAATTTTTATTAGGGCTGTCAAGCGATTAAAAAAAATAATCTAATTAATTACAGGCTCTGTGAACTGTATAGGCTTCTCTCTATTCTCTCTCTCTCTCTTTTTTTTTTTTTTTAAATCGCGTTAATTTTTCTGTGATTAATTAATCGAAATTAACGCGTTAATTTGACAGCCCTAATTTTTATACATTTTAACTTTTTTAAATTAGATATTTTTGTATTGTTTAAATTTTAAAAAAAATTGTTTAATTTTATTTATTTTTTTATTGTGTTGTATTCTAATATTTAAATGTTTTTTTGGTTTTCATACAAGTCAGTGATTCTGGAGAACGCTTTTTGTCAAAATCACTTTTTGGCTAAGAAAAAAAAAACACTATTGTCTATGAAGATTAATATAGATTGTATTTTTTTTAGATCTTTATCTTAATTTGACCTATGGACTGAGAACAATAAAACTGTAGGGGCCTGATTTACCGGTACTAACTGTACGCACTGAAAATCTTGTGTAAAATAACAAGCGCTGTCCATTTAGTACATTTCTGCCTTAATGAATATGAAATACCAGATGTTTCTACCCGAGTTCGCAAAATATTGTGAGAGGCAGAAGCAAAATGGCCACATTAATGGTATTGACAGAGAGAGAGAGAGACCGACACACACACACACACAGGTAGACGAGTTCGGAAATATTGTGAGCTGCAGATGCAAAATGGCCACACCAAAGGCATAGATTTACTAGAGAGAGAAAGAGAGAGAGAGAGAGAGAGAGAGAGAGAGAGAGAGAGAGAGAGAGAGAGAGAGAGAGAGAGAGAGGAGAGAGAGAGAGAGAGAGAGACCGACACACACACACACACACACACACACACACACACAGGTAGACGAGTTCGGAAATATTGTGAGCTGCAGATGCAAATTGGCCATAGATTTACTTGAGAGAGAAGTCCTTGAGGTCCTGCTGGAGGCTGCCTTTAGACGGACCCTGGTGTCTGATGAAGATCTTGGGACGAGGAAGACAGATCTCCAACAGACGCACAAAGGTGTAACTGAGGAGGGAGAGAAACAGAGAAATGTTCAATAATAATAAACTAGGAGGCGCCCTTAGCTCAGTTGGTAGGGCGTCCCCCCCATAGGCCTCGGCCAGCAGCGGACCCGTGTTCGATTCGAGTCCGCGGTCGTTCTCTGCATGTCACTCCCCTCTCTGCCCCATTTCAACTCTGTCTCTACACTATCAATAAAGCATAAAAATGCCAAAAAAATATCTTTAAAAAAAAATAATAATAATAAACTTTACTTGTATAGCAACTTTCATACAAGAAATGCAGCTTTATTATTGATTGATAACAGTCAATTTGGGATGAAAAAACTTAGAAAGTCTACACACTTTTCTTATATGTTTTACTTCAGTGGTGGTTTGAGACCTTATAAGCGAAAACTTAAGATAGTTACGCAATTCGCATATGCAATCTACAATCGCTTAATAAATACACCATTTCTACCCAGGGATCCGAGAATAAATTTGACAGAATTTGGCGCCCCTTCCTAAATTATTAAAAAAAAAACAATAACTATAGAAGAGTAGCTTCCTCTCCCCTCTTTTATTTGATTTAATTTTATTTCTTTATGTGTTTTTTTTTTGTTTGTTTTTTTCATATTGATTGTTTATTTTTGTTTCTTGTAGGGTATATTTCCTGTTGTTGGGTGTGAGGGTGGGATGTGGGTAGGGTATGTTTGGAAAAAAAGGGGAAAAAATTTGTACTCATTGTGCTACAATGTCTTTGTTACTAACATTTAATAAAAAAACCTTTGAAAGAAAAAATACACCATTTGTTTAAGAAGTCACTAGGTAAATGAATGACAGAGGGGGCAGTGTCAGACCTGAATGAAGCCACCATCTGGTTGTAGGAGAAGTACTGGTGGTAGTCTTTGTGGATGGAGTGTCCACAGGGCTCTGCGTTGGCCCGACGCGTGTACTGGTGACCGTAGAAACGAAGCTCCAGGTATTTGGCAAAAGACATCGACCAAGAGTCGTTAGACAGAGGCACCACTGGAGTCACCTGGGGAGAAAGATGTGAGTGAGTGAGTGAGTGAGTGAGTGAGTGAGTGAGTGAGTGAGTGAGTGAGTGAGTGAGTGAGTGAGTGAGTGAGTGAGTGAGTGAGTGAGTGATGTGAGTGAGTGAGTGAGTGAGTGAGTGAGTGTGAGTGAGTGAGTGAGTGAGTGAGTGAGTGAGTGAGTGAGTGAGTGAGTGAGTGAGTGAGTGAGTGAGTGAGTGAGTGAGTGATGTGAGTGAGTGGGAGTGAACAAAGGAAAATGTTGTTTTACTTCATTGGTTCTGCTAAAAGCCGATATAATAATCACAAATGTAGGAATAACAATCCTCCTGCAGTATTAAGACATGTATTCGGTTCACTCGGTTATTTATTTGTCATAAGTACAATAATTACAGCAGAAGTAGTTGGCATTGAGTCTCGAACCCCTATCGATGCAACATAAATGATTTTGAAAATAAATAGATGGCAAATAATTAATTAATAATATTATTATAATATTTGTATATTATAGTTCCCACACAATATATAATTGCATTAATTGGTTTGCTAAATACATTGTAATTGCTTCAGTTTAAAAAAATAAAAAATCTAAATGTTGTCATGCATGAAGAGGAAAAATCCTGGCTAAATTTGTTGTATATCATATATTGATTTCTACTATTTCAGACCAGGTTTCCGGAGCCTATATAATGTTAGTTACAGATACACTGACCTGTTTGCAGATGCGGCACCAGGAGTAGTTGAGTATGGTGTGCTGGTATCCGGGGACAGGAGAGTCGAGCTCCTTCAAGACGATCTGAACGCAGCCGCTGCCGTGGACAAACCGCCGGATGTGATGCACCATGGGAGTCTCACAGAACGCACTGGGGCACTGGTAGGACGGCCTGGGGAAAAGACAGACAGACAGACAGACAGACAGACAGACAGACAGACAGACAGACAGACAGACAGACACACACAATTTGAAAAGCCGCTGACTAAGAATTTAGATTTAAAAACAACAAATTTAACACATTGTTAATAGAAATTTGAGAAACTGCCTGAGTTTTTCATCAAGTATAAGAGCATCAAAACTATTATTTATATAAACAAAATACAGATTTCCTCCATATTCGCTGATATTGAAGCTCTCGTCAAACCATTACAATTGTATGAAAAATACATTTTGTTTTCTCTTACCTGAAACAATATCGCTCCAAGAATACACCAAGTGAGAGGTCGTTCTTTCCCATAGAACTCCATTGTGACAATCCTGTTGGAAAACAAAGGGCAGTGCACATTTAAAACATTAAAAAAAAACTAGTAAAACGAGGTATATAAGATGTTTTTTGTAAGTTTTTTGATCAATTAGATGTGTTATGATTATGATTGAGAAGATTTGTATGATATGATTTATGAATGAGGTTTGTATGAGGGGTTTACCAGGGGCTGACGCAGGGGTTTGGCGCGTTGTTGGACTGAGCCGATGAACTGCTGAAGAGAACACACAGTCTCTGGTGGTTGACTGGGTTCAGACAGTCCAGCTGAGGAACACAACAACAAACACAGTCAAGATACATGAAAAAATAAAATAAAATAATTATATTATATTGTTTAAGATTTATCATAAAATAGTAAAAAAAAAAAGTGGTGACTTTTAAAAATAGCTTGTTAATGTTCCAAAAACCCAATAATGTTCAATTGTTGGTCCCCAGAATAATAAAACTATTTCTTTGTTAACTCGGGTAAGAACTCAAACTTGTAAAAATATCATAGCACATATCTGAGCACATACAGTAGCTCAGAAGAATTTCCATTTATAAAAAAAATAAAATAAAGAAATAATTATTTATCCAAAGAATAAATAAAAAAATTGGATACAGCCCAACCTTCCTGCTCACCTTGGGGGCCCAGACATCACTCAGCTTGCTGGGCTTTTCCTCCTCGCTGTCGGCTTTCACTAGCGCCTTAACCGTGACTTCCACCGCTCTGCTCTGCCCCCCCAAAGGTGCTGGATTACTGGGTGTACTGAAAGGGTCTATGGCCTCTCTCTGCCTAATACGACCTCCCGTTGCCCTATAGTCCGCTAGCATTTTAGCTAGATCCTGGCTACTGCTCAGCTGATCTGTAATGCGCGTGCTTGTGAGGTTGTGTGAAGGCAGTACGTCTATGGGCCTGGGCTGTGGGACCATGCCATTGGTCGATCCACTGGCCAATGAGGAAGGGGCAGAGTCTTTGAGCAACTGCCGCTTTCTGCGCCCGTCCAGTTCCTTGAAATCCTTGTTGAGGAGAGGAGAGAGGAAGACCTAGGAAGGGAGAGGGGGAAATGCAGGTGAGCGTGGTGGTAAGATGGAAAAATCATTGATCTTAAGAGAAATTATCTGTAACTTTTTATACAATTGATTGTTTATGTCATACTTGACTTTTACATGCCAGAAAGATAACCACAGTATTATGGAAGAACATGGATACACCTGCTATTGGAATATGGACAAAGTTCAGTTTTGGAGAGAGTAACTTATATTGTAAAAAATAAAAATAAACACATTTTATTTGTTAAAATGTTAATGTTTTTAGCTCAGTTGGTGCCCTACCAACTGCGGTCGTTCTCTGCATGTCACTCCCCTCTCTGCCCCATTTCAACTCAGTCTCTACACTATCAATAAAGCATAAAAATGCCAAAAAAAAATCAAAAAAAAAAAATTTAATATGTAAAACTCAATAATTTTTTTTTAATTAAATTGTTATTTTTGTTACTAAACGTTTCTAGTTCCAGCCTTTAAGATATATATAACATGTGTTTTTGACTGATGGTCAAACATCTGAAGGCATCCCCTTGGACTTAACTCGACGTCATTGTAAATGAGGGTCACCCCTCAATTTGTCTCTCGAGGATAAATAAAAGTTAAATGAAATGAAAAAATGACTTGGATTAACATATAATTATTGGAAAAAACAACCATGATGTTAATTGATAATGAGAGGATTGTCAGTTGCAGCTTTAGATAGATTTGATTTTGATTTTGATTCAGTTTTATTTCAGACATATCAAAAAAAGAAAAAATTAAAAGCATGAAAATACAATAAAAATGATTTCACAAATAAAAATAAACAAAAAATAAACAAATAACATATTGAATTGATATGCCTGAAAAGGAGTAGGAAGAAGTATAAACTTAAATAGATAGAAAAAAAAAAAAAAATCTGGTTACCTGTTCGGGGAAGTAGTCCCTGCTGGGGCAGTGCATACCGGGGGGCGTCAGGAGGAACGGCTTCTTGAAGGTTATGAACGGTGAAATGCACAAGATGATATCCTTCAGCTCCTGTTTGAACGTCGCCGATATTGACTTCAAATGGTCATCGCTTGAGGTCACCTGCTCTGCCACGAACATGCCCGTATCATCCTGTAGCGGGTCCCTAAACAAGCGTGGCGTGGGCGTACCCGGACACTCCCCGTCCTCTGTGCCTATGGAGTCTTCTTTCACTAGGCTTACATCCCCGTCTCCATCGCAATCGGACGTTGCTACGAGCGTATCCGAACTATTCTCCTCAATTTCCTCCATGATAAACGGAGGAGACACACACAGGCACGGTACGGGGCTCGCAAACGTCGAAGAAGAGGGAATTCTCTCTTTGTTAGGAGCGTTTTCGTTTTCCGGGATATATGGCGGTGATGTGGGGTTCAATTTGTCTTGGAGAGCTTCTGTATCACCATTTCTTTTGGACTCAACGGAAAGCCCTATTTCTTCAGGAAATTGTCCTAAAAGTGTAGATCCCTCAGTTTTGTCCAGGCTATCTCTGTTCGTTTCTATGCTATCTACAATTGTCTCGTCCTCTTCCTCGATTGAAGCGCTTTCCAGCAGGCACGGGAAGGAGGCACTTTGGGGTAGGCTAGGCGGCATGGCGAATTCATCCATGAGGAAAGAGATCTCGAGTTGGGAGTGATAGGCCACACACACCATCAGCATAATGATTTCTTTGACCCGGGCCAGTTCGTAGTCGGCGGCACCGCGTAGCTTTATGGAGCAGCCCAGGTGAAGAGAACAGCCCTCGAAAAACATCAGGGTCTTTGCTTCATCTGAAAGGACAGAAGGAGACAATTAAAATAGGATTGGGGTTCGTGGGATAGATTTGACTATTTTTTTTTCTTTCTGACAAACATTTTTCGTCATAGTTTTCGTTAACAATTCTGAAGGAATACTTATATGCACCCATATGGAATCAGCGTTCTATCATTATAAAATCGCTATTATAATATAATGAATGAGGTTTTTCTTCCCTCAGTCTTTCCTCAGTCTTCCCTTGGCCCAGCTGTCCTGTTAATCCTAACCCTACATTTTCCCCTGCGTGATGATGTCACATATGGGAAAATGTAGGGTTTAGACAGTGAGACCATAAAACACTCTTTCTGCCTTTTCTCAGGCTACGATGAACCGATTTCTAAAATGTTTGCATATTTATACTACATAAGATCTCAGAGTTCAATACACCTTCATATTTCCACCGGTGAAGTAGGGCTTTAACTATATACAGAGAGTAGGAGTGGAGCGTCTTACTGTTGGCTAGGGTGAAGGGCTGCATGTAGAACTTGAGGCAGGTTCCTAGTCGAGGTTTGGTAAGTAACTGGTCCATAGACATCACCAGGTCCCCTTGTGTCATACGACTCACTCTGTCCAAGACTTGCTATAAAGACAAAGGCAAGGCAAGGCAATTTTATTTATAGAGCACATTTCAGGCACAGGGCCACTCAAGGTGCTTCACAGGGTTAAAATCAAATAAAGAATACAAATACAAAAAAGGAACAAATTTAAAACATGGATAAAAATACAACATTTAAATAAAAGAATTAAAACATTTTACCAAAAAAAAAAAAAAAAATTACAGGTTAAAAGGGAAACAAGAACGTTTTGAGACCCGACAAAGAAGAAGAATGAAAAGTTAGTAACAGTGGCAAAGACGAAAAGGTTATTTTATAGGTGTTTTATTGTGTGTGTCGCTAAAAATGTGATGTACTACACTTGTGTTAGATCGCTGCTTAGATTTTTTTTTTATTTTGTAATTCTGCAGGTCCTTATGTGTGTGTATTTCGTATTTGTAAGGAGTTTTTGTCGAAAGATCAAACAAAGAATAGATATAATGCAATTTAATAAAAAAAAATCCTTATTGTTATTCTTTTATTCATACCATAAAATCATTTGCAATAAAGATTTCATTTCAATCTCATTTATGTTGGGCTGAATTTGTGTTTTTGTTTTGCTATATTAGTGACATGTGTACAGTGCAAATAAAGAGGAGGCAATGATAATGACAGCCTGATTTAAGGGACAGTTAAAAATGCATTATGTATATGTATAAGAATACTAGCGGATGCAAAAGTCATATGATGAATGTGTTTTTTTTTTCTATATTATCTTCATTTTGTGCATGTAAAGCAATCTGAGCTGAATTCTATGTATAATAATCTTTATTATGGACTCAGATGGTCCACTCACATCCAACATACACACACACATAGAACACATTAAAATACATTACTCAATAAAATACTGTACTAAAATAGGTGCGAGCTATCATGCCAATGCTTTCGAAGCCTGGATGTGAACCGATAGCCCATCATAGGGTTAGTTAAGGCTATAATGATGCTATTTTCTGATAAATCCAATCGACACATGAAATTGAACATTAAAGGCCTACTTCACCGGTTGTGACATCACAGAAAGAGAAATGTAGGGTTGAGACAGTGAGACCATAAAACACTCTTTCTGCCTTTTCTCAGGCTAGGATGATCCGATTTCAATTTTTTTTTTGCACATTTATACTTCATAGGATCTCCGAGTTCAATACACCTTCATATTCCAACCGGTGAAGTAGGTCTTTAACTGTATGAAGGGTGCTATACGAATAAAGATTATCATTATATTATTATCATTATATAGCAGCGATATCACACTGACCGGTTTGACGTTGATGACCAGAGTGATCCCGTGCTCCAGCAGCATCTCCTGAGCGATTCTAGAAACCGTCTTCTCCACTAGCACCAGGTTGGGACGCACGTCCACTATCCGCTGGACATAGTTCTTCAAAAACTCTCGTTCCTAAAAGACAGAGAGACACAAAGAGAAAATATTTGATTAGATTAATGAGATTGGAGCAAAATGCAACTGTGTATCAGTGTAGAGTACAAGTACAAGTACTAAATTAAAAGCAGAATTTGCATACATTTAGAAAAAATAGAAAGTCTATAGCTCTGGAAAATAATTCTTTAAATATACATACAGTATATGTATTGAAATTGGTTCATCCTAGCCTGAGAATTCTGAGATCCTATGTAGTATAAATGTGCAAAACCCTACATTTCTCTTACTGTGATGTCACAGTAAGAGAAATGTAGGGTTAGACAGTGAGACCATAAAACACTCTTTCTGCTTTTTCTCAGGCTAGGATGATCCGATTTCAATTTTTTTTGCACATTTATACTACATAGGATCTCCGAGTTCAATACACCTTCATATTCCCACCGGTGAAGTAGGCCTTTAACATAAATAAACCGCTTACTTCACCTTTAACTTAACTATTGTTGACTGTTAGTTTCCCACTGAGTGACTGACCTGCAGCACAATGGGGTCGATGCAGGTGAACTTGGTTTCCTCTCGGTACAGATACTCGATCGAGCATTTCAGCAGCAGGATCTTTGGATTCTTGATGTACGGGTTCATCTGAAAACAGTTTGAATTTTACAGTTAAATATTAACACTTCAAACAATGGCTTTTGTCACATAATGTATATACTCATTATAACATTTTCTGAACATTATTGCCGATGTGAAAGAGGTGTGTGTGTGTTAATTTGTGATATTAATTCTGGACACAATAAAAAAACAGTGGAGAACACTTTTTTATTATTTTTCTTTTCAAAATTTTTAAAATATTTTTTTTATTTTTTTTCATTAAATTGCCTATATGTTTTTTTTTAAATAACTTCATAACATTACACAAAGAATGAGTGTCCCTCTTTTGAAAAAGAAGGCATGGTTGAGTATTATATTTTTAAACACAATGAATGAATGTTCAGTTTTGTCCGGAATATTTTCTACCTTCTTGTGTGCGATGTTCTTGGTGCATACGAAGCCGTTCACCACCGTCGAGTCGAACTTCCTGCCTCCAGGAATCTGAAACAGAAATGACTCAGTTATACTTATGCATTTATTTTAAGCCATAATATAAAATAAGCTAAAACAGGCTGATAAATTTAAAATATTATTATTAAAAATAAAAATAAATTGCATTTTAAAGACAATAAAAACAAGCAAATGATGTTTTTTTTAAAGAAATCTCAGGGAGAGTTGGGATCCCTCTCCCAGGACGGACATGCTGCAATAAGAAATGCATAAGAAATGTAGCAGCAAACAGGATAATGTACAGTATGACTACAGTTTGACAGATTTGTTTTATACATCATGCCTATTATTATTATTATTATTATTATTATTATTAGGGGGCCAAGCCCGAGTAGGGCTGGGAACCCTATTGTTTTTGTTGGGCCTTTTATTATTCTTTGGACTTACGTAAAAGTGGTGCTGCAGCCCAAACCGTAAAGGCTTGCGACATGCCACTTGCATGGCTTATCCAGGTCCGTGCCTGGTACGCAGACACACAAATTCAGACATGCCGGCCACTAGGTGGCGCTACAACAAAGGAAAAGGCGTTTTGGGCTATAACTTCCGCACCGAAAGTCCGACAGTCAAAAACTTTATATTCACAGATGCCCACAAGTCAGCTGCATCTTTTGAGATAGGCCACGCCCATTTGCGTATATATACATTTTTCGCTACATCGCAAAAACTGTGTCGGTCACCAAAACATACTCCTCCTACAGTTTTTGCCCGATTTGGACGAAACCAAAAGCATTATGCTCTACTGACTCCCACGAGCAAAAGTTGGTCAAATAATTTTTCTACGACCATCGGAAGACCAAACGGTAGCGCTTTAAAGATTTGCCAAAATCCGTGAAAAAAAAAAAAAGAGGGATTTTCTTGAAACTCAAGGGAGACTACCATGGGGCATACCTGACTCTATAAAAAAAATATGGCCAAGAAATTCCTATGTATGCTGGACTTATTAAAAAAAATAGTTTTTCAATTTTTTTGCCTCTTTTCGCCATTTCCTAAGTCTTTTGGCGGGAAAATGGGAAAATTCAAAAAAGTGTCTTTACAATGGAGAGGTTGACAATTTCATTTTGCTATAACTCCCCAACCAAACATCGCCCATTCAAAAACTTGACATCCACTTCTTTGGTACATTGAGTTGCATCTTTCTATCAAACACAGTTTTGCGAATGTCATCCATAGGGGGCACCAAAACCACAAAAAGCAAAGAAAACGCGTTTGGGCCTATAACTCCCACACCGAACATCGCACATTCAAAAACTTTACATCCCCGGATTCCGTGAAGCGAGGGGCCGGCGCCGCGGACGACGACGCCCGATCCCGAGTCGCGTGGGAGGCTTGGCCCCCGTTCACAACTGCTTGCAGTTCTAGTTATTATTATTATTATTATCATTATTATTATTATTATTATAAGGTTTGCATGATTCATAGCATAAGAATTGTAGCAGCAAGCAACATGATGTACAGTATGACTACAGTTTTACAGATTTGATTCATATATTGTGTGTCAAAAGTGACCTTCTAACAAATGTAGCAGCAAAAGAGATAATGTCTGACTACAGTTTGACAGATTTGATTAATATATCATGCCTGACCTTTTAAACTTTTATTTTAGTGGTTTGCCTGACCTTCTTGACGTGTACCAGTTGGCGTATGTCCATGTCGTCGTCATGGTTGCGTACGTCTGGCCGTACGGTCTGCACCACCTGTCTCACCACGGGGACGATGATGTCACGCCACGACAGAGACAGAGACTCGCTGTAGAGAAGCTGCTGCAGCAACGCCATCATGTGACTGTGGTTCGCCGAGCTGGAACACACAGAGAGGTGTAAGGGCAGAGGGTTAGATAAATGAGAGTTACGATTAGGGTCGGCCCTATTTAAGGTCTAGATTTAGCTTTAGTCTGTCTCCTAGAAAGGGTGGCTATTTTTTTTTTTTTAACCTTTATTTATACAGGTATATCCCATTGAGTCCGAAGACTCAGGGAGACCTGTTCCCATTTACATGTTACCATTCACACACACATTCATACACCGATAGCAGGCTAACTATCGACATTCACACGAGGCAAGGTGGGTGAAGTGTCTTGCCCAAAGACACAACAACTATGACACGGGTGGCAGGGCGGGGATCGAACCTCCAACCTTTTGATCATCGGCCGACCCGCTCTACCAACTGAGCCACAGTCGCCTCATATTATATTTGATGTTTAATCACAATGGACCCAATCAGTGTGTGTATGTTTCTGTCCACTCACAGCAGCCTCTCCATGGCCTTCTTCTCCCCGTTCTCCTCCCGTAGTTGGTCCAGGGAGCTGTGGTGCCAGCCCAGCGGAGTGAACAGCATCTCTTTGGCCTTTTCCTCCACGCGACGGTTAAACAGAGACTCTGTGGGAGAGTGTTAGGTTCAAAGAAAGAAGGACAAGGTTTTATTAGCTATTAGGGCCAGTGTGTTAATGTCTGGTTGAATGAATAAGGAAGTGCAGAATTCCTACCTTTAATGAAGGCATCGCTTATGACGATGTTCTGCCCTCCGTCCTCCGCCACAAGGAACTCAGCTGAAAGAGAAGAAAGCAATTTTAGACTCTTTATAACTTTTCATATAAATGAATGTTGGTTCAATTCAAACCATCTCCAAATGAGTTGACACAAAGTTGATTAAGCCTATTATCAGCTCCACAAAACTCTCTGTATTTCTCAGTATGGCAGAGTTTACAATCTGGGGTCACACACACTATCAATAAAGCAGTGTGTGTGTTTGTGTGTGTGTGTGTGTGCGTGCGTGTGTGTGTGTGAGCATGCGTGTGTGTGTGTGTGTGTGAGCATGCGTGTGTGTGTGTGTGTGTGTGTGTGTGCGTGCGTGTGTGTGTGTGAGTGAGTGTGAGCATGCGTGCGTGCATGTGCGTGCGAGCATGCGTGTGTGTGTTGTGTGTGTGTGTGTGTGTGTGTGTGTGCGTGTGTGAGTGTGAGCATGTGTGTGTGTGTGTGAACCTCTACCTTTCTGCTCCGTGCCAGTGCCAGACATGACGTGCGGGTACTTGGACTGTTTCTTGATGTGGAAGTTGACGTTGTGTTGCTCCACGTTGAGGTTGATGGAAGAGGCAGAGTCGCTGTCTACCACCGACTGAGAACTGCTGACTGACGTCCTCTTACTGGGGCTGCCTGAGTCTGGAGGGAGGGAGGGAGGGAGGGAGGGAGGGAGGGAGAGAGGGAGGGAGGGAGGGAGGGAGAGAGAGAGAGAGGGAGGGAGATGGAGAGGGAGAGGGAGAGGGAGAGGGAGAGGGAGAGGGAGAGGGAGAGGGAGAGGAGAGGGAGAGGGAGAGGGAAAGGGAGAGGGAGAGGGAGAGGGAGAGGGAGAGGGAGAGAGAGAGGAAGAGGGAGAGAGGAGGGAGGAGGGGAGAGGGAGGAGGGAGGGAGGGAAGGAGGAGGGAGGGAGGGAGGGGAGAGGGAGGGGAGAGGGAGGAGGGGAGGGAGGGAGGAGGGGAGGGAGGGAGGGAGGGAGGGAGGGAGGGAGGGAGGGAGGGAGGGAGGGAGGGAGGAGGGAGGAGAGGGAGAGAGAGAGAGGGAGGGAGGGAGGGGAGGGAGGAGGGAGGAGAGGGAGAGGGAGAGGGAGGATGAGGAGGAGAGAGAGGGAGGGAGAGGGAGGGAGGGAGAGAGAGAGAAAAGGAGATGGAGAGGGAGAACATGATTATTTTTTGTGATACATCTTTCAGCCGTACTGCAGCTTATAATAAAAACAAAGCACTAGACCCTCCATACGTACTGGGCATGGTGTCCTCGTCTGCGGTCTGCTCCGGGTCGCTGTCGTCAAACTTGATGTCTTTGAACCATGACGGCTCAGAGTGTCCCTCCACCGAGTTCACACTGTCGCTGTCTGGAGACGGGGTTTCTGAGAACTCTGTACTCTACACAACAGACACACACACACACACAGAGAGACACACACACACACACACACACACACACACACACACACACACACACACACACACACACACACACACACACACACACACACACACCACATTACAATAAAAACATTTAATTTTATGTTCGAGTCATTGTAACTGAAAGAGATGAACAGGTTCTGATCAGTTTGAAGTGGAGTCAGTGATTCTGGAGAATTCTTGTTGTCAAAATCACTTTTTCGTCAAAATCAGTGAATATTTCCTCACACTTCAAAAAATATCAAGTTAATACACAGCCTTGGCTCTGTTAACAGACATTTTGCTAGCTACAGTGGGCCCCTTTGTTTACAACCTATTTGTTTACAGACAACAGAGAGTTTACAGAGCCTAGGCTGTCTATGAACACTTGTTTTTTTCAGCACACATACAGTACAGACAGGTAGCAGATCTTGAGGACCTATTCACTGATTCTGACAAAATTATTTATACAAGCATTTTCCAGACTCACTAAATAAGAACCCGGACCCAGTTCTACTTATAGGAAAAATATGAGGGATGGAACACACACTAAGTAGACCACATAGAACACATTTCTGATGTTTTCTCATTTTTTTTTTTTTTTTTTTTTTTTTTTTTTAAATTTAATTTTTTTTTAATCCAAAATATTATCCAAACTTTTTTTTTGAACCCTAATATTAGAATGTGTTGTCATTAATTTTTGTTTAAATGTGTTCAAATGTACTTTGAATTTAGCAAAATAACATATTAATTCAAAATAAATGAAACACTAAAATTAATTGATTAGCTTATTACCATTTTTGTTATTGTGACAAATACGTCACTCCAAATTTCTATGACTATTTTGAGGCTCACGGCCCTATGTGACCTGTACGTCACAGCGATATTTACCTAACTTGTTCTATATAATTAAAGTGGTTAATGAAATATGGTCAGACTGGGTTAAATGTAACACTGTGGACTGTGGACTGTGCCCCCTCCCCCTCCCCCTCACACACACACACACACACACCACACACACACACACACACACATACACCCCCACCACCATTAACTTGGGTACTACAGACTGACAGCCAGGAAACTGTCAAGGACACTCATTCAGCACTTTATTCAGACTGATGTCTGTTTTTATTGATATGTCTGCGTTTGCTTGTTGTTTTATATGAGTCTGATCATTTTTAATTATTTTTTTTTTTAAACACTGTATGATGAACTAGTGAGAAACGGCATTTCGTTTCATTTTCTGTATGGAAGTACAGTCTGTTGGAATGACAATAAAATGAATCTTGAATCTTGAATTTAACACAGGACACCCTATTAAAGCATTAGAAGTGTTAAATGGGTTTTAACTCACCTCTAGTAACAAAAAACAAGCTTTTGAAATGTGCTCATTTCTCCAATTGTGTGCAGCTGTCACACTGCAATGTTTGGGAAGTCACTTCCTGACACAGTCACATGACTGTCACATGACAAGCACACCAGGATGTTGAGTATATGCCACTAAGGGAGAGAGGCACCTATTTGCAGACGCATGGGGAAAGTGGAGCTCCACCGGAAGTGGATTTCATTGGTCAGAATTGTAACCTACTCTGAATTTGTTTTCTTCTTTTTGTTTTACTGCCGGAGTTCACCTAGCGGTGAATAATAATACACGGTTTCCACCGGTTATGGTGCTAGTACACAGTAAAATACGTCAGTTTGTTAAGGGTCCCAAGTGGCCAGGACGGTGGTAAAAAGTACATGTTGAGGTAGAAGATGAATGAAGCAACGAAGCTTTGTGTACATCTTCTGAAATCCGTCTGTTTAATTCACAATCAGTGCAATCTCTGCTATCAACAAATGCACGTTGTTCAAGCAGCTGATCAAAGATAAACAAACCTTGCGATGTCCAGAATAATACTGCACGAGGGCTGAGAACTACGCTACTGATCAGACACATGATCGATTAAACGTAACATCATCAGGAAATTATAAAAATGGAGATTTCTATGGAGTGATTTTGCTTTAAACTGTACAGGGTCGCGTTGTTGCAGTGACACTCTTTCTTCAGTCGGAGCTGCAGCGTAAAGTGAAAACAAACTCAGAGTAGGTTACTATTCTGACCAATGAAATGAGTTTGGGGCGTGGCCCCATCTTGCTTCCGGTGTAGTGGAGGTCAGTTTTCTCCATGGGTCTGCAAATAGGTACTCTTAATGAGTAAACATCTACTATACTATCTATGGTAAAAATCTAGTATACCTTCTGTATACTTTCTGTATGAGGAAAATTTTGGGACATTCAAAGTGTGTGTGACCTGGATGTCACCGTGGGACCTTATGGTTTTTTTTTTTTTTTTTTAAAGATATTTTTTGGGCATTTTTATGCTTCATTGACAGTGCAGAGAGACAGAGGTGAAATGGGGCAGAGAGGGGAGTGACATGCAGAGAACGACCGCGGGTGGGAATCGAACCCGGGTCTGCTGCTGGGCCCGGCCCGGGAGGGGGACGCCTTACCAACTGAGCTAAATGCGCCCCCCTAGGTCCTTATGGTTTATCACCACCAAAATGTCTCTTTTTGGGTGCCTGCAGTTCAGGTTGTTACCTGTAGGGGCCGATAGAGGGCGTACTCGTCCCTGAACAGCTGGTCGTTGTGAGTGACACAGTCCAGCCAGCGCCCGTCCACTAAAGCCTGGCCGATCGCGATGGCCTGGGGCCTGAAACACACACACATCAGATTGGGAGACGTTAGAGTGATTGATTGATTGATTGATTGATTGATTGATTGATTGATTGATTGATTGATTGATTGATTGATTGATTGATTGAGTTTTATTTCAGACATATCAAAAAAAGAAAAAATTAAAAGCATGAAAATACAATAAAAAAATATGTTCAAATGATTTCACAAATAAAAATAAACAAATAACATATTGAATTGATATGCCTGAAAAGGAGTAGGAAGAAGTCAATATTGCCGATATTACGCTGTTGTTGTTGTTATTTTTTGCATTTGAAAAAATACAACTATTTAGTATTAATAACAAATAAGAAGCAAAGTAGAACCTAAATGAACATTTATCAAATAAATCTAGACAGAAAATGTGTATCCATAGTCTATTGCACTAGGTCTTCCCTTCTGTTGGCGCTGTTAAATAGAAGAACACTTTTTTTCCAATGAGTTATAAGTAAGAAAGTAAATTTTGTATGTGTGAGTGTGTGTGTGTGTGTGTGTGTGTGTGTGTGTGTGTGTGTGTGTGTGTGTGTGTGTGTGTGTGTGTGTGTGTGTGTGTGTGTGTGTGTGTGTGTGTGTGTGTGTGTGTGTGTGTGTGTGTGTGTGTGAGTGAGTCAGGCACTTTTCAAAAGCTAGGCTACAATGTTGTGCATAACAAAAGGACACATTAGCACACAATACAAGAAACATGTGATGAGAGAGTCTACCTGGTGGAGATGGTCCCATTCCTCAGCAGCCAGTTGACGAGCTCTTTTCCCACAATGCAGTTGGGGTAAGTCCTCAGCCAGTATCTGTGGTCCTGGAACTCCATCCCCGTGTTGTTGTGACAGATTTTCTTCCAAAGGTCTTTCAGCTGGACGAATCCTGCAGGATGGAATAATGTGTAATGTTTTACAATGATAAATATATTATATTTTATTTTATTTTATTTATAAGATGAGTTAACAGGAAGCATGAAGGGATCAGCGTGGGGGAAAATGAGAAAAGAAAAAAACTTTCAAAAAAATTAAATTTGCAACAATTGATTATTTTGACCAATTGGGGAAAGCGGAAATTATTTACGAACACAACATAGACAGTGACATAGAAAAAAATGTATGCGTCTGTTTTATTTTTTTATTTTTGGAAATAAAATACATTTCAAATTTATATATTTCAGTTTCTGTAGAAAACACTTAAAAAACAGATCAAGCCAGCCACACTTTGGTGCCCGTCTATCCGTGGTTATTACTGTGCACATGCCGAACTTGCACTGCACTAGTTTAAGACACCATTTAAATTAAAGGCACTTTAAAAGAGGGATTCAGGGGGCGCCTTAGCTCAGTTGGTAGGGCGTCCCCCCCCCGGCCGGGCCCAGCAGTAGACCCGGGTTCGATTCCCTCCCGTGGTCGTTCTCTGCATGTCACTCCCCTCTCTGCCCCATTTCACCTCTGTCTCTCTGCACTATCAATAAATAAGTGTATACTTCTTCCTGCTCCTTTTCAGGCATATCACATCAATAAGATAATTTTTTTTACTTTTTGTGAAGTCATTTAAACATACATTTTGTTTATTCTATTTTTATGCTTTTCATTTTGTTTTGTATTGTTTTTGATATGTCTGAAATAAAAAATAAATAAATAAAAAGCATAAAAATGCCAAAAAAAAAATAAAAAAAAAAAAAGGGATTCAAATAGTGAAAAAAAACTAAATAAAGTATCCACCAGCAGTATCTTCCTCTCCTCCTCGCTGTGGTCCAGCTTGGCCCCGCTCTTGGAGCTCTTGCTGCCCGACGGAGCCCTGCTGGCCGGGGGGGAACCGAGCTGTCGTAGGCCGGAACCATGGAGGAACCAGAGCGTCCGGACAGGGTCGTCACCTGCAGACTTGGAGACTGTGGGAGAGAGAGAGGACAGTTTTAATTTGTACATTTTGACATCTAAGAAATTATGAAGTTACATAGCGTGACAATACGTCTTCAATAAGTCGTCTTCTTAGTCAGATCCGTTAGAATCTGCCCCATTGCACCTTCTCTCCAAACGTATAATGAGCTATCAATAATGTCCAAAAATGATCTTAGAATTACTGTACCCCATTCCCGTGATTAGGTTTTTGCTTTGTTATAGCATTAAGGTATTTCAAAAGTTAATGCTGTTTTAAACAAATAACAATAATCTTCACACAACAGACACCAACCTTACTTTCTGCAAATTTTGTCAATTTATTAATTTACCATCTAACTTGTAATAAATTAATTTTGTTAACAATTCATTTGGTGGTTACCTTTTACTCTAATTTACTGTGCTGACAAATTAATCGGAACAGCTCTCTTCAACTGTTCTAAACGATTGGCATTCGGAATTGGTACCCTCAGAAAAATGTCCAATGCCAAAGTGTCATATTTGTTTTGCCTCTATTTCTAGCATGCTACCTTGGGAATTTCACTAACTTCAACACTGGACTCTCACCATAATACACATGAAATATTGTCATAAGGTACGTAGAGTCCTTCTTCCTTGCATCCAGTTCGATCTTCCCAAAAGCAAAATAGGGTTAAGACCTGACATCGGTGGCTTCCAATCTTTTTTCAGTTTCATTGAGCATGGGTTTCTCGGTGGGTGTTGGTCGTTATCATGCACACGCACACGCGACCACCACTATGAAGACGGGGGGGACATCACCACCACATCAGTACAACACACATTACAATCAAACAACTACACTGTAACCCCAGCACAGCAGCACTCACACCCCAACCAACACTCCAACCACCATAGCTTTATATGGTTATATTACACATCCTTGTTTTGAGCTAATCTAATGGTAAGTGTTTACCAGCACAGGCTAACACATACTGACAGCCAATAGTTTAGGAATTCTGGTCAAAAAAATGCAGAAACCAACAAAGCTAAGAAACTCATCGTTCGTTTCGTCTTCAGCAATTTTTTGGGAGATGAGAGAAAACATTTAGAGAGGCTTTGGGATGAGATAGATAGAGCAGTAGATGAGAGTGCAGGCGATGGTCTGAGCAATAGACAGGTTAGAGCAGAGCACTGGAGCCAGGGAATGAGGAGAGTCAGAGCAATTCAAAGCAACTGTGTAGACGATGAGACGTGCAGTAAGATCGAAAAGGGACGAGGGTGGTATGCAGAGTAGACGAGAGAGAACAGACATGAGAGAGAGAGACGAGGGCTGAAAGAAGCTGAGGGTAAAGAGTTAAAGAGGAAAGCAAGATCCAGACCTGAATCAAACACATGCTCTAAAAAGGACTCAGTAAAATGGCAGCGAGTAAGGGCTGAAAGTTACATGTCCCAGTCGTTTACTGACAAAATAAAAGGGTGGCAAAAAGGGTCAAATCAAGTGTGAAGTTAGTGATAGCATGAGTGAGGGTTAAGCTGACTGACTGGAAATAATGGTGCAATGTGCAACGATATTGAGTATTGTGTGCTTTGTAATGTTTTCTATGTGGTGCTCATATGCTGTGTTGAGCAGTTGTATACGTTGTGCTGTGCTGTCAGTTGTTGTTGTCTGGGACTGTAATTTCTCTGTTTGACAGCTGTACACTGACTACTTTACATTGTATCAAAGTGTAATTTATTCAGTGTTGTCCCATGGAAAGATATAAAGAAAAATGTGAAGAAATGTGGGGGGTTGTACTCACTTTTGTGAGATACTGTATATGCCCCATTGCACCTCTGTCTCTCCAAACTGTCCAATAAAGCATAAAAATTACCAAAAATTATCTTAGAAGTCTTATATATCAGTTGAGCTTCTTCTTCTCCTGTTTATATGCGGATCGTTATTTGGATTTTGTGCAGTCAAATTTTCAAATGAATTTGCTAAACATTTACTCATATGCAAAATATTATGTAAATTATTTTGTAAATGCTACATAGTGCTACTTTAACTGTGCAGCAAGTCACCATTCTTCACAATCTAAAAACAAAAATCAGTGATGAATGTGTGTGAATGTGTGTGTGACTGGGTGAATGTGTACAAAAAACAATGTAAGCGCTTTGGGTCTGTGAACAACGGAGATAAAGCGCTATATAAGTCCATTTACTCACCTTTTCCTAGTCGGTGATTTTCCCAAGTCTTCTTGTAGCGTTGTCAGTCTGGAATGGGCGCTTGTTCTGAGTTTCCTGGTGAATCATACTAATACACACACACACACACACACACACACACAAGACACAGACACACCCCACACACACACACACGCACACACACACACACACACACACACACACACACTTATTATTTATATTATTTATGTGGTTATATATACACATCCTCTATTTGAGCCAATCTAATTTGTGATAAGTGAATTTGAGCATGCAGAAGGCTAGCATTACAGACAGCTAATAGTTTAGGAAGATCTGGGAAAAAATGTATGAAACCAACAAAGCAAGAAACTCACTTCTTCCTCATCCCAATGGGAGTTTTTCTAGGCCAGAGGAGAGGAGAGAGAGAGAGAGAGGGAGAGATGATAGAGAGAGAGAGGAGAGAGAGAGGAGAGAGGATGGAGAGAGAGAGAGAGAGAGAGAGAGAGAGGAGAGGGAGAGAGAGGGGAGAGACATGGAGAGAGGGGGAGAGAGAGAGAGAGAGAGGGAGAGAGAGAGACGGAGAGAGGAGAGAGAGAGGGGGAGAGAGAGCATGGAGAGAGGAGAGAGAGAGAGAGTAAACAAGTTGAAAGAGAAATAAGCAAGAAGCACACCGAATCAAAACAACTGCAGAAAAACAAGCACAGGGTTATAACTGGCACAGATGAAGGAGGCTGGAAAAAGTTACAGTCGCGTGTTTCAATCATGACAAAATAATAAGGTGACAAATCCACGGAGAGTAAATCTTGTGTGTGTGTGTGTGAGGTGTGTGAGTGAGAGTGACGTGACTGACTGACTGACTGACTGACTGACTGACTGACTGACATGAGTGTGCACGTGCATGAGTGAGTTAGTGTGCGTATGTCGTTCGTATGTGCGTGCTCATGTATGCGTGGGTGAGTTGTTGTGTTGTCTGTTGTCGTGTGGTGTGTGTTCTGGTCATGTTGCTGTGCATGTTGTTCGTCGTGTCTGTCTGTCATGTTCTCGGTGTCTGTGACAATGCCCATTACTTGACGTTGTTCTGCGTGTGTACTGCTGCACGGTAATGTCGGTATGTGTCAAACTGTCCTTGTCTTAATACAGTAAAGCGTATTGTCTTACCTCTGCCATTGGCTTCTCAGAGTCTGGTTTTGTCCCCCACAGGTGTGCGTGGCTCGCTGGGCTCAGACACATCACAGAGCTGGGAGAGTCGGACAGAGCGCTCAGGTCTTCACCGATAGAACCAGAGTCTGTTGAGTGAGCGTAGCTGAGAGCCAGCTTACGGCAGTACGTACACGCACGCAGGTCTCCTGGGTAGAGAGAGAGGAAGGCATTGAAGGTGGATGAAAAGAAGGTATCGTGAAGGTAAGTTAAGTTATTCAATTGTATACACAGGGTACATAGAAATTAGTCTTTTTCGCATATCCCCTCTCTCAAGTTTTCCACCGAGGGGGTCGAGGCCGGGTAATCAGTACAGCCCCTACAAGTTTTTTCATGACAATCTCTGGAATGGTATTGAGGAGAGGAGAGGGAAAAAAAATTAAAAAGGATGTTCTTTCCACTTTATTTCTTTCAGATATAGCCTCAATTGTCAATAAGATAGGACATGTAGTCAATAATAAAATCCAAATAATCTTCAGTCAAGACTGCGTTAACGTGTAGCAAAATTGCTGGGGTCTGCTCAGTTGGCAGCGACTGCGAAGTCTGTCCACATGAGCTCGGCAGCGGTGGCGGGTTCGGGTTAGCGGGTGTTCTCTGCATGTCATAACCTCTGTTTCACTGCTGTCACATCCAGTATGCATTAAGATCCCATGTCTAAAGAGGAAAAAGAAGTACAATAATCATTCGAAAAATAGGAAGATCTTCTCCACTATTTCTTGTGGCCAGATTTTAGGATAGTGTGTGTAGTACCAACGGGATTCTTGTACATCAGGCCAATTATTTTAAATTGAAAGAGTGCACTCCTATTTCAGTAAATTTATTCCAGTTCAATTCATGTTGCGCTAGTGATAGTGGTCCTGAGGAGTTTCATATGACGGGGATGCGAGGAATAAAAGAAGGGTAAGTATTCATTGGCGTCAATTGTTACTGATTAATAAATAATGAAAAAGTCATGTCCCATTAGTGATGCCCATACTGCATTCCTAATTAGATAAATCTTCCCTTTTCGGTCAAGTGGTGACTATCGTTGAATGTAACATAATGAGCAGCATCAGTACTGCGAATTTAAAGGGGACACGCAAGGGATTGTATATCATTAGAACTAGCAAAAATGTGCTTTCACTGTGGTTTTACTAGTGCTCTAACAACAAACAACATACAACATAAATCTACCATCAAATCAGACATACAGTTTAAAAGCACATATGTAAAGTCAAAGTAGTGTCTATTTGGCCTTTTTTAAATTGCATATTGCAGTGGGGACAGCTTCTGCTAAGGCTGTCAAAGTGCCATGGCTCAAAAGGATACATACATATATATAAATATATTTAAAATGTTCTTAGGAAAGTGTGTTAAACTGGTATATGATGTTGATGGTCAATGTTTGAGCTTGTTTTGGAAATCAGATTGAGGGTTCCTATTTTGTTCTTATTATGGCATGCTTGGACATGTATTCACTTTAGATGTATTTCTTGTTGGTTTGTTGCGTTGTAGGGGGGCCCGGAAAAAAGATATCTCATCTGCTCTTTTGAGTTTTTGGATTCGATCTGTAATTCAACTGATTGTTACTCCATCAAATAACTAAACAACAGCATATTCAATCAATAAGTCACTTCATATAAGTCATAGCAAAATGTAATGTGCAAAATATGTAGGAAAAGTTTTTTTTCTTTCATCTGAATACCTGGCTCTTTCCCTCCATGATTTCCTTGAGTCTCTTCAGAGCAGTGCGGAGCTGGACAGCTGTGCGCGGGTCATGGTTGCTAACGAGCGCGTCTGATTTCCTGCTCCCGTCTATAATCGATTATGTGCAAAGAAACACACACACACACACACACACACACACACACACACACACACACACACACACACACACACACACACACAAACACACAAACACACACACACACACACACAGAGCAAAAATGAACAAACTACATGAAAGTTCTTTAGAATGTATCGTGCTGTATTGTGACCTATGCATTTCTCTTCATCATGGTGCATTTAAACATGACAGTTAACTAACACACTGTTGCACATTGCACTTCAACACCTTATGAATAACTTCCCTCACAGTTGGACATTTTGCATAAAAAAACAACGCATGATGCCATCGATAACAGAACTGAGCAAGAAACAGAAGAAAAAAAAACATGTTGAAAATAAATGTTAGCAGATTTTTTGATGCAGGATTGTTTGTAGT